>CM056496.1:32583624-33183624 GCA_029783415.1 Anisodus acutangulus | reverse complement strand
TCATGCTAGAGGTCAATCTGCCCTTTTTTCATTGAAGGATTTACCTCTACAAGGCGTTGATCTGCTTGATCCCTTTGTGGTCACCGTATTTGAGTTAATGCTTTTGCCTTTATTTTCTGAATCCGACTTCCTTTGCAACCAATGTCCTTAACCTTATGACTATTGAGTTATTCTTCATGCAGATTTTCTAGTTCCTTTGGCGGATCAAAATTTACCATTACTCATCCGCTCATACCTTTATTCTCTTGCTCTTATTCATTAGTTCATTTCCTTATTGTCTACCTTGGACCTTATCACTTCATCATATACCTATATTAGCTTCATTCGTCCTTACTTCTTCTTATTTGTCCTTAAACATCTTATTGACCTTCGTGGTGGAACTCGTGCTTAACGTATTCAAATTTCAAATCATAGCTGGTTTCAGTCTTCCACTGATTTGGGCTTCTCTCTTAACTGGTATTAGAGCTCTTCTTTATCTGTCGTTCAACTAATAAAATTGTACGTTACCTACTTGAATTCCTTTAAGAATTCCTCATCTTAGCGTATTCTCGGTACCATTATATATGGACATGAGGTACTATATTTTGTCTAGGGAAGTTTAAGTATCACTTTTTTTACTAATATCCTTATCTTTTAATGCTAATTATGTTGCTTTGTATCCCATTCTAGTATTGTTATCTATGTCCTTACTATTATCGTCTTTCCACCAATCTATATGTGTGAGAAAAACCCTTCGACCTCACTACTTTGTTTTAACACTTTCATTTGTGTTTAACAGACACCCATTTATCATTTATTGTCGCTTTTGTGTTAACTCAAGCCTTTATTCCAAACTATCTTTAACCATCTATTCTCACCTGATCGGCTCATAAAACTATACCATAGGATTCATAAATTTCATTACCTAATATCAAAACCCTCATATCTTTTACAGAAAATAAGGTATATTGCTTTCCTTTAACTGACAAAACTCATCTTGTCTCATGATCTTCCAAAATGGTTCAATCCTTGCAGAAGAGTTTGGAAGTTACTATCTTAAGCATGAAATATCGCGCTCCTTTTTCTTTAACTACTTCCTGAAATGAAGCCTCGGGTAATTTATCTCTGGAAATCCATTTTCCATATTAATCTTCTGGGGTTTCTCTTAATTTTTTGGACTCGTGAGTACCTTCTTAAATTGCATTTTCATTTCCCTTATATGGCTCGATATCATGCACCCTATAAGACCTAAGAGTGTTGGGTATGCATATGGCTAAGAAAAGGTTGGTTCCTGAGCCATTTTACCTATAACTTGAACATAACTATAGTTTCACTGGCCATCTTCCACTTTTATTATCCATTTATGGTCTATATACATTTGTATTACATACTCTTTATAACAATGATAACCAATCGACTATAGGCATAAACACAACTATTCACACTAAAATTATCAACATACCTGGTCAGTTGCATGACTCTGAATAACATCGGGACATGCTATTCCCTTGACTCAATCTTGGGCATTTATATACTATATGGCTTCTGCTCCCACACTAATAGAACTCCTCAACATCACCCGGATATTTCCCATAATGCACTTGCCCACACAGATAGAACAACAACTGAAATACCTCGAGGAATTCTCTGGCCCTATGGAACAAGGCTCCACATCCTGAACATAACTCGATATCGAGTAAACATGCTCTGTCATTTCTCCCTTCACATTGTTTATAATGTGGTCTACTACTTCCAATATCTCCTAGTACTTGCCTGAATTCTACCCGGGAGCTTCGATCTGACACGTCTCACAACACTAATAATTCGTTACCTACTTCCATCCAAACCTTTGGGTATGTCTACTGGTTACTTCTTCCTCACCTCTACTCATTCTTGGCGAGCCTTGATTAATCGACTTCCACGATAATGGGCTCCTTGACCTCTCAAAAGGCATAACTTGTGGGGGTATCTAAACATGACCTTGCTCTGGAAAGATGACTGAGGGAGTTGTTGCGTACATGGTTCCACACACACCTAACTCAACCGAAAAAGACTGATGCGTGGATAATTTCGATATTGTGAGGCCCCTTCTATAATCTGGAAACACCACTGGAATTGATAGTACTCAGAAGGGCGATTCTTCTGGGCCTCAGATGGGTCCTCCTCCATAGACGGATCTTCAGATAGATATTTTTCCATAGAATAAATCACATTTCCTTCTAGCGTCCTTATAGTCCTCGAATACATCTTAGCATGTGACAATCGGCTAGTACCTTCCCCCACATTTCTAACCAATTTCCTTCTAATGGTACTTTTCTTTGATTTTGGCATTACTGAAAAAGAGAATTAAGGTGAGAAAATAGGAATTCAGGTACTTACGACTTTGCTTCTATAGCACGATCTAGATTTCAAGAAAGGTAACATCTTGAATGCCCTGTAGCCTTCTGTTTATAAGCGTGGCGCGTAACGCACCCATAAGCAAGACTCTACTAGACACAGCTTGTAGACATCCCTAGGGCTGACCTACTCTGATACCAAGTTTTTCACATCCCAGTTCCTTAGAGCGTGAGTGTACCAATCTTGATACTTGAGAAATGCCTAAAAACACATAGGTCGACAAGGTCTATGATAAAATAATTCTTTGAACAAAGACATAATCACCTGCACGCAGGAAAGGACCAACCTATATATATATATATATATATATATATATAACAAGACCGACAAGGTTGACATGAACATAACAAGTCTACTAGAGAGGCCAACATGGCCACACAAGACCATAACATACCACGACTGTCTACAAGTCTCTACAGAGTATATCGACAACATCTGGTCGGGACAGGGCTCCGCCATACCCAACTATATATATATACACACCCATCATACCTATTAACTTACTAGACAGCTCCGGAAGAAAAGAGTGTGACAACCTTTTACTGAGTCGAGTCACCTATTATGAGGAATCATCTGTATCTTTATCTGTACCTACGGGCATGAAATGCAGTGTCTCCAGAAAGGGACATTAGTATGAAAGATGTACTGAATATGTAAAGCTAAGACTGTAAATAGGTACAATACTATAGATAAAGCATAAGTGGAACTGTATCTAAATGCATAACTGTAAGATAGAGTAATGGAAAGAAAACCTATACTCTGAGTGCCACTGCGGGCCAAAATATGCAAAATGAAATATAACCATGTATATAATGCCATAGGCCTCTGAGGAAATATCATTGATCTTATATCTGTATAATCGCGTATATAATGTCATAGGCCTCTAAGGGAAATATCGATATATAATACATGCATATGATGACCTCCTTAAGAATTACCAAATACTTTTTAAACTCGTTGGTGACATAAGGTCATTGCACCTCCGACTCCCTTATGAGGGTTAACACATCACTTGTTATTCTTTCAACGACTCCACAGGAACCATATATCACGTTATTAGCTTAGATTTCAGGAAACACTAAGGAGTCGACCTTTACTGACATCAAAAGAGTGCTTTGGAATAAGGATGTAATCTAGAAAATGGATGCAATACACAACAACACATTTGTAGGAGAATAACAAGTACTCTATTAGGGACTTAAGAGTAGAGCTTTTGTTTGATTTTATTTTGTAATAATCATTTTAAAATTGATCATGCCAAAAAGAAGGAAGTGAGACTTACATACCTTTGTTTCTTTAATGATGCTAGCTTACAATTCTCTGGCCGTCCTTTGAACGATACCCTAAGTATTAAAGATATTTCGGATCAGTCATGGTTCAAGTTCGATATATTCTATCACAATAATTCTTCATTTTCACCCCTACTCATCACCACCATGCTATCCATGTATTTATGACTCAATTCAATAGCTCAATTCTTACAAAATCCACCGAACATGAGTTAACATCAACAAGAACAATCTTTACATGATTTCTTGCCATTTCTCATTGTATCTTGTAATTCTATAATTAAGACAAATACTTTAAACAAGCACAGCAACAACATCTACAATATAATCAAGTTACTTCCCATGATATTTAGTTACAACAAGTCATATACTTAGCCTCCAACAATCCGAAATCAAAACAACATCCTCTGTCATTTAGGGCTATACCTTGTAGATTTTTCCACCCAAATACTTAATTAATACATGAATAAGCTTAGGCACAAGAAAGGAAGTGTAATTATCTCCTTGCACAGCAAATATAGCTTTGTACCTAAACTTCCTAGCACCAAGAACAACCCTCAAATGCGTAGCAACTCCATAGAAGTTTTCTCCTTCACTTCCCGAGATTTTGGATGTAAAATTATGGGGTAATCACCTTGAAATCACTTTGAAATCATGGAAATATGTTGGTAGGGTTAGAGAGAAAGTTTGGGAATAATTTGGTCGAAAATGGATCAAAAATGAATCAAAAATGAATCAAACATCATTTAAACCCGAAGCTAAATCTGTCACCGACTAATTTGACGGTCTGTACAATTTGTAAAGTCCATCAGTTTGGACCGCATAATATATTCCCAAAAATATGGTGGGGGCCCATTTTGACGGTCAGTTAAGTTTGTACGGTCCATCCTTTCAGGCCGACAAAATGAGATTCCGCAGATTTTTATCGAAATATATTTTATTCGATCCGTTTAACTCTCATACACTCTGATACTTCCATAGATAACCTATAAAATTTCAATATCTTTTCGTAAGGTCACATATCTTTTCGGAACGCCATATCAATCGACAACGCGGCAAAACATAAAACCACGAGACATAACAAATTATTATAAACTAAGTGTTCTTAGACTTAGAATCTCTATTACCCACTAATGTCTCTCGACTATTTAACGGGTTTATTTTATTTAATTCACTCGAATCAAAATAAGAAGCATTAATCACATTTCAAGTTTAGACTAGAATTTTCCTATCTCTATAATTAACCCATTAGATGAGTTTTAAAGCCTCAAGTCATGATAACCTATCTAACCCAATCCCTAATTTCCTCTCTCAAGTTTAATTAAGGATAAATGGGCAAGTCCTAGGATTAGCTAATCCCTTTGGAAGCATTCATGAACAAGATTAATTAAAGCAACAACATAATTTCTTCATAAATAATGGTAAATAAAACATTCATAAGCAACATGAGTCAAATTAAACTCTAATATAATTTCTATTGAACACATTCTTTAACTAATTAACATGGCCTTTAGTTTAATTATCTCCCACTGTTTTAACATACCCTTCGACCCCATGGAAGAATACGGAATCATATCAAATATGGTCATAATGGGCCAAGATCCAGGTTCATGTTATTTCCGCGTTGGATGTGGCTGATAACTTCAATAACATAACCCGATAGGTCTCCAAATCAATTACAAATAATTTGTAACTCTTGTTTGACCAAATGTTCTAAATAATCGATCTGCGTCCCTCAGCTTGTCCGACACTGTGGCGCCAAGACAGCCTAGCAAGTCAACCCCTTTATGCGACTGTAATTATGTATCTAAGTGAGTTTTGCCTTATAGAGCAAACACTGTGGTGTAAATACTTATGAATGTTTATCACCCACTTCTACATTTAACATGCAACTATGAAAGAGTCTGAGTCCTCGTAGACTTAGAGCAAATGATGTGGCATAAATACTCACCTCATCGAAAAGGATTTCGCACTACAATCAACTATAGTATGCTATATCAAATATAACATCGTAATTATCATGCTAAGTCTATTAAGCACTTATTGGGTACCGCCTGCCCAAGCATGATATTAAGCGGTTTAAACACATAATGGGTGCTGCCTACCCAGACAGTTATTTGCGGACGTTATTCTAGTAAATTAAATGAAAATCATTTAGCACATAAACAATATACATATCAAATATACTGTATAATAATAATCATGGGTTAAACATTCTAAATAATTTTTTTTGGACCGATGGGGCCGCGAAGCTAATCATCAGGGTCGCGACATCAGTGAGGCAGAAACTGAATTTTTGCTTCTGCAACGCATTAGCGCCACGGAGCTTGCAAGGCAGAAACCTTCGGCTTGAATTAGGGCTGCGGCGCCGCCTTGAAACCTTAGCAAGCACCGCGACGCCCTACCATAGGGTTGCGACGCCAACGTCCTACCAAAACATTTCTGTGTTGATTTTTCAAAATCGTTCGAGCCCTAAATTCAATTTAGGAATCAAATCACAGATCCTTTATCATCACCCACCATTATCAATAACGCACATATCAACCATTATTCGTTCTTTGCCGTGCACCGTGCAATGAGCTGAATATTCGCATTTTTGGCTTAGTTTGAGTTAGAGCGGAATCACTTCCTCGAGTTAGCGTAGGAGATAATTTAGGATGATATCAAAAGGTTAACATTCGGTCAAGATATGTAGGATTTCAAGAAGCCTTGTTTCAATCCAATTTTATGTTTAACCCATATTATTATGTTATTCAATTGTTATATAACCATTGAACCAGTCTGGGTTTTGATACCACTATAGGGTTTTGTTGGGTTCAAAACACATAAGTAAGGCACAACGGAATTTTAAAATTTTGTTCTTACTTACCCCAACAATTTCTTCTGGTATGGTTATATTACAATCAAAACCTGTAACATAAAACATGAACACTTACAAATTGTATTATCTGGAGTCTTTACTTAGGGATTAGACGCAACTGTCCCTTAGACTGCAAGCATTGTGCTATGGTGTATTCCTCTGTCAAGAAAGCCAGAAAATCTTGGCAGAGGTTTAAGAGAGTTTCGTCCTAGACTCTAAGTCTAGAATTTAGTTTATAGAATTGGTGTTATTTTGTGTGTTTAATAAAAATGTGGTTGTGCTGAATTTATAGCTAAAATTAGGTCACACATCAGATTAGGGTTGGGCTCCAAGACTGGCCCAAAAATTGAGGTACAGTGGGTCAGTCTGACTGGGCCCACTACCGGGTCGGCGCAGCCTAGCAGGCGTCGCGGCGCCCTACGTAAAATCTCATTTCTCATTTTCATTTAATATATATATATTCAGCACATTAAATCCAAAATCTAATTTTGATTTAATTAAATAGTTTCCATCTAATATAAATTATCTCGTAGTTATTATCAATTTAAATATCTCAATCCCAAATCGAATATTTACTACTTTCTCAATAAAACCTTAGCTCGAAGAAACAATCGACATAGTGTGACCATATAGGCCTTCATATATCGACACTAATCCAATTAAGGTGCATACGGAACTCCTAGACTGCGTCGTACGACGAACTCAATATATGAAGTATATTTACATGAATCCAGCAACCATAACCTTTATGTGAGATAATAAATTCCTTTCATTCGCGACACACTCGATCAAGCTTAGAATTTGCCATGTGTCTATCCAAATGGCTTGATCACTTTATCTCATCTATATTAGTCGACAACTAGACCATATTCTAAATATGTCTCTTGCATTGGCCAATGACTTGGTCGACCAAATATCATTGAGAAGTTGAGTGTTCTCTCGAATATCCAATCGAGGAATGAATCCTATTCTTGACTCAATTACTACCTTAATTTACATCATAATGTACCCAACACAGGTCGTGTCTTATCCTATAAGGAATTTAAGCTTAGGACAGGGTCAAAGTACATTACTATATAAACAAGGTGTGTATTGACCTCAAGTCAAAGGACATTTATATCCCACACGCTGATAACACTCTAGACATGTCTAACAAATAGTTTATCAGCAGGGTATACCAATACTTTCCAAAAGTATCCATGTGTCCATCACTAGTAACCATTACTAGTAGCAGGTGAGACATACTACATTCTCTAAGAATGTGATGCAGACCAAATGTCGACTTATAACATATCATCGATATCCCATTCTCGATGATCATTAGTCGAGGCTATTTTAGAGTTACGCTCTATCATCAATATCTCACTCTATTAATGACAACGTAAGCTCAAGGGATGCATACTAATGAATAATTATAAATAATCAGATAATAATTCAATAATTGCAAATGCCATAAATATTAATCTTATTAATAATACGAATGTGTTCAAGTACATTTGTCCCTAATAATGATTATCTCTAGGACATACATACTTTCAGGGTGTTCAAATCAGTCATCCCTATTTATTTTTCTCCTCTATGAAGTGACTAGGAATTCATATAGTTGATCTGTCAACCCACCGTTATCACAAATTTATACTTTTAAGTGAAGCAACTTCGTTAATTGCTGTGTCAATTTATAATAGCCAGATGATAAAACCTTTTAATGACACATCTATTCTCATAACACCACTCGAACATATTTCCTAAAAATGTTAGGACGTTCGTCGTATTAAACATTACTCCCTCCGGATCAAAAAGAGTGTTCACTTAGCCATTTACACACCCTTTAAGAAAATACTAATTTTAAAGTAAAAATAGGTAATTTGATTAAAATATCCCTAATTAAATAGGTATTGAGATTTGATCACATAACACTTAATAAGAGCAAATCTGAAAAAATAAGATTAATTCTTTTTTGATTTGGTAAACTAACACACTTTTTTATTCAAAAATAAAGGCTAAGTGAACACTTTTTTTTTTATCCGAAGTGAATAATATGCAAGTGTTGGATAAAATACAAATTGAATACAAATGGATATTTTATACAAATTGCATAATTAATGTACTAGACAAAATCATCACTCTTAAAATATTGGCCTTTAACGTATCATCAATTTTTGCCTAAACGTGGATTGGCATTTGAAAGTGGGCTATTGGTCATCGTCTCATCGAGATGCTTTTAAGTTTAACCTCATCTGGAATCGATTTTTATTAATTTTGTAGTGCCTTAAATTATTTATTATTGTTATTAAAAATAATTGTATCAAATTATTTATTATTTTAAAAATTTAAAATATAATTAATGTTTTTTTTTATTTTACCTTTTGTAATTGTGGATTATCATAGATTCAACAATGAATATAGAAGTTAGAATGATTGAGAGGAAGAAGACGGAAGAAGAGAGAAGTTGGAGAGGAGTGCATGACTGCATGTTACTGTTAACATAGAGAGATAAAATAATTTTATAGTTGAGTTAACAACTTAACTAACTCAAGAATGTGTATTGACTAACCTATCCTTCTACTATTTGTTATTTTTTTCAATAATTGAAGATGATAAATAAGCAGAATAAATATTTAATAGAGAGATTATAACTTAGATATAAATAAAAGTAAAATATGTCAAATATTTTTCCTAATTAATATTATTTTAAAGGTGTGTAAATAAAAAAAGCTATTAATATTTTGAAACGGAGGAAGTGTATAATAAGCGTATGTTGTTTTTCATTTAAAAGGTTGGTACATCAAGTGCAGAGTGCAGTCAACAAATACAGATCTATTCCACCGATTCAAATGCCTTGGGACTGTCAACTGATAAATTATTACAATCGCATTTCGAGGAATAGAAATATTATACATTTAGATGGAAAATAAAAGAATGCATTTTCAACCTTGAAAGAAATGCTAGTAGAAGTGATATTATAAGAAACTTAAGCTTCGGCGCATTTATTGGGGAGAATCTCATAAAATTACTACTAAAAATTTTTAAAACATGTTCTTTACTTCTTTGAGTATTCTGATAAGATAATCAATAGTCCATCCGAAAATCAATGAAGTGTTTTTTTATTTTTTTTTAAAAGAAAATCAAGGGACGTCCGTTGATTATTTTTTAGGTAAAAGTACGTGAAAATTATAATCTTAAAGAAAATCAGCAAAAATATTGAACAACAAACATTTGAAACAATTCCTTGTCTCACCTTGAGATGAGAAGGAAGGTCGATTTGACTCGAATCCAGGACCTGATTTTGAATCCTACACATGTTATCTTGGAATTGCCATCAAGATGGACCGTCCTTACGCGATCAACGAACTTATATCCATCAAGATAGACTGTCCTTACGCGATCAACGAACTCATATTAACGATAAGACTTGTCGCAAGCTAATTCGGAAATGAAAGAAGTCTACATGGTCCGACGTTTGTCAGTCAATTTCGCACAAAATGCGAGGAAATTATTTTTCGATTGACACCACCAACAATCACTACTATACCTCAGTCCCAAATAAGTTGGATCGGTTACACGTATTTTCACTTTTTCATTTAAACAAATTTTATATCATTATTATACAAAATGTATGCTCAAGACGACAACAAGAAGAAGAATAACATAATGGTGTAGTTCCACAAGTGAAGTTTGAGGAGGATAAGATGTATGCAGATCATACCCCTATATTTGTGAGGTAATATGCTTAAGACACCACTTGTATATAAAACGGAATTGTTGCACCAAATATATTTGTAAGAAACCAACAGAGTTGGTCGATATTTCCCCTTTTCATCCTTCTATATGTTGGAAATTTACTAAATGTGGAATTAAGTATATCCTATTAATTATGACTCGAACAATTGGGGCCTGCACGTCGGAAACGTCGTTTCCACACACGTGCACACGTAGTGCCAAGTATCGCAAATTTCATTAGGGAAAGAGATATTTGTACGTATATAATACGTTTGAGACATAGAATTATGGACGGTTATTGGCCAAATGACAAAGTATTCCACGTTGGTAAACGAAGGAAGAAGTGTAAGACGAAACGAGTCGGAAATCATCGCGGAGCCATGAAGGGCCGCGACGCCACACCGTCGGAGCCGCGGTGCTAATTGGTTGGCTAGTCACTGGCGCCGCGACGCTAATTCACAGAGCCGCGGCACTTCGGAGGCAGAATGCTACGACGGGAAGTTGGAAAAATCTGACCTTTGGCCTGGTTTTGGAGCATTGATTCTCCATTACTTGGCACATGAATTCAGCCATTATTTGGCTGAATGTAACCCCTCAATCAAGTGCCATTACATGGCTATTGAAGGCCATTAGTTGTCTAGTTGAGGGGTCTTCACCTTACACTATAAATTGTGGTCTTTGGCTCAATTGAACACAATACTCAACACTTAGAAAATACTCCAGGTTTTCTGAATTCATCTTCTTCAAAGTTACTATACTAAAAGTTCTTCAAGAGTAACACTTGAGTTTCCTTTACTCATTTGTTAAAGTTGTTGTTGTATCTTGGGAGACTATTGCCCAACACCGTAAAAGGAGATATACGGGCAATCTTGTCTTAAAGACAGAGTGCCATCACTCGACTCGGCAAATCACACAAACAATTTGTTAAGTTCTTGATTTTCAGTTTAGTGTAATATTTAGTTTATCATTTCTTACTATTGTAATAGTTACGTACTTCTCATTCCATTCAACAATTATATCCCAACAATTTTAAGACAAGACTTTGTTGTAAGTACCTAGAAAGATGACTGGAAGAGATCAAACTACTTCGGATTCTACTGCTGCTCAAGGCAATCCCTTTGCCTTCCCCACTGCTCAAGGCACTCCTAATGCCTTTCCGGTTGCTCAAGGCTCATCCAACTCCTTTACTATCGCTCAAGGGAACGTTGTCATTCCTCCACCCGCTGGATTTCACCATGAATGCCCTGAAAAGTTCATGGGGTCAAACTTCAAGAGATGGCAACAAAAGATGCTATTCTATCTGACTGTTATGGAAATGACACATTTCCTAACAGAAGATCCTCCACAAGCTGGAGATAAAATGGACCCTTCACCTTCTGAAATGGGTGAAGGGGGCCTAGGTATCCATGTCATTAATGGCATGAAGATGGTTCTTGATTCATGGAGTCATAGTGATTTCATGTGTAAGAATTACTTATTGAACTGCTTGTCAGACCCTCTCTACATAGTGTATTGCACCGTAGGCACTGCCAAAGAGTTGTGGGAGAATCTACAAAAGAAGTACAATGCACAAGATGCAGGTACTAAGAAATTCATCGTTGGGAAATTTCTGAAATTTCATATAGTAGATAGTAAAACAGTGATGTCCCAAGTCCAGAAATTCCAAATGATTCTACATCACCTGGATTTGGAAGGAATGAAACCAAATGAGCAGTTTTTGGTTGCATCACTGATTGAAAAGTTACCTCCTTCATGGAATGAGTTTATGAGTTACTTAAAACTCAAGACAAAGGAGATGACCTTTAAAGAACTTATTATCAAACTTCAAATTCAGGAAGATAATAAGAAGGCCTTTCCTAGGGGTAAACAACCCGCTGAGGCAAAGGAAAATCTGGCTGAGGCGAAAGGGAACTCAAGCAAGAAGCGCAAGTTCGAGAAAGACGGCAAGACCCAAGCAACAGAGAAGTTCAAAGGAAACTTTCACCACTGTGGGAAACCTGGTCACATAATCAAGGACTGCCGCAAGCTCAAGAATAAGCAATAAGAGAAGGCCAAGGCTAAGGGCAAGGCACATGTTAACGTCGTCAAAGACCAGTTTATAGACGACATGATTGAGGAGTTCTTAGCGGTGGTGCTAGAAGCAAACCTTGTTGAGAATCCCATGCAATGGTGGATGGACACAGGTGCTACAAGACACATCTGTTCCAATAGAGATGCCTTCTCCACTTATACACCGGTTACAAACAAGAAGCTGTTCATGGACAACAACGCTTCCTTTGATGTGCCGGGGGTAGGAAAGGTAGTCCTGAAGATGAATTCTGGAAATGAGCTCACTCTGAAGGAAGTGATGCATGTTCCTGAGATTAGAAGAAATTTAATTTCAGGTCCTTTATTGGTTAATGCTGGTTTTAGACTAGTGTTTGAGTCCAATAAATTTGTAGTCACTAAGAATGGAACGTTTGTGGGAAGAGGATTCATCTGTGAGGGCTTCTTCAAAGTTAACACCATGTCTATATTACGTACAAGAAATAATATTGAAGTATATTCTTCTTACTTGCTTGAGTCTTCTAATTTATGGCATCATAGATTAGGACATGTCAACTACAAATCCATCCAAAGGTTGGTAAAGTTGGAGTTGTTGCCATCTATCGACGTAAACCCTCAACATAAGTGTGAGGTGTGCGTATAGGCAAAACTCACAAAGCTTTATTTTTGATCCGTTGAAAGGAATACCGCTCCTCTAGAACTTATTCACACAGATATATGTGATTTGAAGTTTGCACAAACTAGAGGGGGTAACAAGTATTTTGTGACATTCATTGATGATAGCACAAGGTATTGTTACCTTTACTTGTTGAAAAGTAAGGATAAAGCCTTTGAAGCGTTCTGACATTACAAAGCAGAAGTTGAGAACCAACTAAGCATGCAGATTAAATTAATTCGTAGGGATAGAGGGGGAGAATACGTAGCGCCATTTGAGAAATATTATGCCAAATCAGGCATTGTTCATCAAACGACGTCTCCAGACTCACCTCAATCAAACGATGTGGTGGAATGTAAGAACCGCACATTGAAAGAAATGATAAATGCCTTGCTCATCAATTTTGGTCTTCCCCAAAACATGTGGGGAGAAACCGTCCTTACCACTAATACGATTCTTAACATAGTCCCACATAAGGGTAAGGACAAAACTCCATATAAATCATGGAAGGGAAAGAAACCCACCTATAAATATTTAAAGGTATCGGGTTGTCTGGCAAAGGTTGAAGTACCCAAGCCAAAACAGGTCAAGATTGGGCCTAAGACTGTAGATTGCATATTCATCGGATATGCAAATAACAGTAGTGCTTATCGCTTCTTAGTGCATAAGTCAGATATTCCAAATATCCACGGGGGTACAATCATGGAATCAAGGAATGCTCAATTTTTTAAGGTACCTTTCCTAGAAAGGAAAAAGACATAACCTCTCGCAAATGAAGTTATGAACAAAGATCTCAAGAACCGGGAGTTGTTGATGGCCTAGATCTAGATGGTTCAGATCTAGTGGATCTCAAGGTGGCTGAATATCCAAAATCTAGTGTTCCAGATTCTCAGAACTTGGAGACTCCAGAGATGGAACTAAGATGAAGTAAAAGGCCCAGGAAGGATAAATCATTCGGTCCTGACTTTGTAGCTTATATGGTTGATGATGAACCAAGGACAATTGTTGAAACATTATCTACTCTAGAGGCACCGCTCTGGAAAGAAGCTATTGAGAGTGAAATAGGCTCCATTCTGCATAACCATACTTGGGAGTTGGTTGATCTTCCTCCGAGAAATAAACCGCTGGGTTGTCAGTGGATACTCAAATGGAAGTATAAAGCAGATGGGTCTATAGATAAGTACAAGACCAGGTTGGTAGTCAAGGGCTATCGACAAAAATAAGGCTTTAACTACTTTGACACGTACTCCCCGGTGTGTAGGATGACGTCCATACGAGTATTCATTGTGATTGCAGCATTGCGTGACCTTGAGATACATCAAATGGATGTCAAGACAACCTTCCTAAATGGTGATTTGGAAAAAGAAATCTATATGGAACAACCCGAGGGGTATGTAGTTCTATATCAAGATAAGAAAGTCTGTCGGCTTGTCAAATATCTGTATGGGCTGAAACAAGCCCCGAAGCAATGGCACGAAAAATTTGATAGTACTCTACTATCAAAGGGTTTCGCCAGTAATGAGTGTGACAAATGTGTCTACATAAAAGATAACTCTGACTCGTTCGTTATGATATGTCTGTATGTAGACGACATGTTGATCACAGGGAGCAGTCCTAGAATAATTTTTGAGACTAAGAATATGTTGAAATAATGCTTCGACATGAAGGATATGGGTATTGCAGATGTCATCTTAGGGATAAAAATCTCTAAGACGTCTGACCGACTGGTCTTATCTCAGTCTCACTACATCGAGGATGTTTTGGAAAAGTTTGAGATGTTTGACAGTTCGCCTATAAAGTCACCAATGGATAGAAATCAAAAGCTTGATAAAAATCGTGGTGCACCCATATGCCAGGACCAATATGCACATGTGATCGGTAGTTTGATGTACATAACAAACTGCACCCGACATGATATTGCTTATGCAGTCAACAAGTTGGCTAGGTTTACATGTAATCAGAGTAATGATCACTGGAAGGCGTTGAATCTGGTCATTCAATACCTGAAATACACGCTAACTTATGGGTTGCATTAATCGAGATATACAGTTGTACTCGAGGGGTACAGTTATGCAAACTGGATATCTGATATAAAGAACACCAAGTCCACTAGTGGGTATGTATTTACAATTGGTGGTGGGGTTGTGTCTTGGAAATCCTCTAAGCATACTTGCATCGCCCGATCCACGATGGAATCAAAGTTTATCGCTTTAGAAAAAGCACGAGAAGAAGCTGAGTGGCTTCACGACTTCTTAGAGGATGTTCCTTGTTGGAACAAACACGTACCTTCTGTAATGATCCACTGCGACAGCCAGTCGGCTCTAAGAAGGGCACAGAATTCTATGTACAATGGCAAGTCTCGTCATATTCGATGGAGACATAAGACCGTTAGGCAGCTGATTACCACGGGTATAATATCTATTGATTACATAAAATCAAAGGATAACATAGCTAACCCACTGACAAAGGGTTTACCCAAAGATCAGATGTTCTGCTTGTCTAGGGGAATGGGCTTAAAACCCAAAGTATAAGGACCAATACGATGGTAACCCAACCTTACTGACTGGAGATCCCAGGAATTAGGTTCAATGGGAAAACTAAGTTGTAAAGGTTTAGTTGATAGCTTCGGTGGAAGCATGAGCACTTCGGATAGTGATTTCTGTAAAGAAACACCAAATCCAAAATCGTTCCCGCGATAGAATACAAGTGCTATATGTAGTGTGGGTGAAGGATAAGTTTCCAAAACCTTTAATGATCCTCACCGGTTGAGGTTAGGTTTGGGAAAACTTTTAATGGTTCCTAACACTTGTAAAGTGAGGTATAGAAGGATACCTTGTAGGAGACCACCTATTTAATTGCGAGGACAGGCCGCCTCAAATGAATGAACTTACGAATCCAAGAAGTGTCCACGATCACAACAGACAAAATATTATGAAGAACTGAGTAAATGAAGTTGTTGTGTTGGTACCGTTGACTTGGATTACACTAAACACTGATGGTTCAAGACATCACGTTCACCGCGCAGTAAGTAAGTCTGATGGTATTCAACTATGGAAGGTTCAAAGCGTATGCTACCTATCCAGATGCAACATCGGTCCGCTGAAAGATTGCTGAAAAAGGCACCATGTGTGTGCGCCAAAATCTCTTTCAAGAGGGGATTGTTGGAAATTTACTTAATGTGGAATTAAGTATATCCCATTAATTTATGACTCGAACAATTGGGGCCCACATGTCGGAAAAGTCATTTCCACACACGTGCACACGTAGTGCCAAGTATCGCAAATTTCATTAGTGAAAGAGATATTGGTACGTATGTAATACGTTTGAGACATAGAATTATGGACGGTTATTGGCCAAATGACAAAGTATTCCACGTTGGTAAACAAAGGAAGAAGTGTAAGATGAAACGTGTCGGAAATCACCGCGGAGCCGTGAAGGGCCGCGGTGCCACACCGTCGGAGCCGCAACGCTAATTGGTTAGCCAGTCACTAGGGCCGCAGTGCCGCGACGCTTCGGAGGCAGAATGCTGCGATGGAAAGTTGGAAAAATCTGACCTTTGGGCTGGTTTTGGAGCATTGATTCTCCATTACTTGGCACATGAATTCAACCATTATTTGGCTGAATGTAACCCCTCAATCAAGTGTCATTACATGGCTATTGAAGGCCATTAGTTGGCAAGTTGAGGGGTCTTCTCCTTACACTATAAATTGAGGCCTTTGGCTCAATTGAACACAATACTCAACACTTAGAAAATACTCTAGATTTTCTGAATTCATCTTCTTTTTCTCTAGCAAAGTTACTATACTCAAAGTTCTTCAAGAGTAACACTTGAGTTTCCTTTACTCATTTGTTAAAGTTGCTATTGTATCTAAGGAGACTATTGCCCAACACCGTAAAAGGAGATATACGGGGCAATCTTGTCTTAAAGACAGAGTGTCATCACTAGACTTAGCAAATCACACAAGCAGTTTATTAAGTTGTTGATTTCCAGTTTATTGTAATATTTAGTTTATCATTTATTACTATTGTAATAGTTACTTACTTTCCGTTCCCTGCCACAATTGTATCCCAACACTATGTACTCTCAAATTTTATTTATATCAATAACTGAAATGAAAACCTACATTATCATTTTAGCTAGACATAATTTTGATGAATAGAAAGATATTAGATTTCTGATATTCGAGAGAAAGTACTTCTTGTCCTATTCGAGAGAAACTGTAAGACCTGAAGAATTAACAAGATTATATATACAGATAATACAAACACAAGCAGAGAGAAGATTACAAGATGAATTTATAAAAGATATAAACACAGATCTATCCACAACTACTAGTTCTTATGGGTGAAGAAATACTAAGAAGACAACAAAATATGTTAGGACAATTAGCATATATAGCAGAAAAAATATTAGAATATAACAGAGATATAAATCAACATATTATAAGTTGCAGAATAGGTATAGATCTAATAAAAGAAAGAGATCAACGCCTACAAGAAAATTCTGAACAAATAGAAAATTAGAAGGAAATCATTAGAGAATTAAAAGATAGGTTAGCGTTAAAAGATGAAAAGATAAGGCAGAAAGAAGAAGAAAACACGAAATTACTGGAAAATAAATTAGGAGAAATAATCGAAAAAGATAGTTAAATATAAGATCTAAAAGATATAATACAAGAACAATATAAGTACATAAACTTACTAAAATATGGATAAAGGAAAAGAAATAGCAACAGATCTATATAAAACACACTATCAAATGGATGAATATGAAGGAGGAACAACACAAACATTAAGTTTTAAACCTGAAACATATCAAAAAATACAAAATGAACAAGAAGAATTATCGATAAAAAGATATTTAAAAAAATGGTTTGAAAGAAACAAAGAGATAAGATATATAATCCAAAAACACGAAAATATAATAGACACGACAAGTGTAAATGGAAAAGCCAGAATTAATCTGATAACTGATGAAATAATAAAAATAGAATTATCAAAATTATCAACAAAAGAAGCCAAAAAATACAGAAATATATATTTTGGAGGTGTAGAATTTACTATAAAAGCATATTTTTAGAGAAATATAGATACACCGATACAAATATACATATTGGATCACAGGATATTAGAAAATTTACAAGACGCATTAATATCAGTAATAAAAGGAAATTTGATATACCAAAAGTTAAAATTTACGGTACAACCTGATTTGAGTATCTCGTTAAAAGATGAACATTAAGACTTAGCTTTAACATTATACTATAAATTGGATGGAATAAAAATGCCACCAGGAAGTAAAGTTATAAGTATAGAAACAAAAATGGTATATGCCTTAACAGGAAACCATCATGTAAAGAAACAACACGAAATGAATATTTTAGTACCAAAAATGTACCAAGATATTCTAGAAAGAATAGAACTAAAGAAAACTCAAAGATAACAATACCAGAAGAAATACATATGGATTTTAGCAATAGAACCACAACAATGTTACAAAGGATAAGACCAAAGATAGAAGGATCCAGGTTAAGTATTACAAAAGAAATATTAACAAGACAAGAAAACTTGAGGGTACCAAGAACATTGGATTTAGTAAATATGACAAGTAATAGATTGAGTATTAAAGTAATTATATTCAATGGAATTACAACAACTGATTGTATAACTGAAATCAACACAGGAGCTGTAAAAAGCTTTGTACATATAAGTAAAGTAAATGAAAAAGATTGTCAGCTAATTCCACCAGAAACTTTCAACTACCCTGAAAATGATAGAGAAATAATAGTTACCAGAAGCATTAATTTGAAATTTAAAATTCAAGATTTAGAATACAAAATAAACATCGCAGTCATAGAATATGACAGTTTTAATAAATTATTATTAGGAAGTGATTTTCTAACCATGATAGACTATAGGATTACTAATAGTGGAATAGAAATTAATGATCAAGGTAAAACAAGATTTGTTAATAAAATATGAATATTCAAGATAAAATCAATAAAAAGAAGCGAAAGTTAAAAAGCATAAAACAAATGTTACTAGAAGAAATTATAGATTCGCAGCTTAAATATTTAGAATATAGTGCTAAAGAAATGAAGTTAGAAAATGAGATAGAACAATTAGAAAAAATAAAAAATAATAAACCTAATAAAGAATGGATAAGTATAGGAGATGGATGGATGAAAAGAATAAACAACTCTGAGTAATTTTAACGAAAAAATTGATGAAATATGGACGGAACTAATAATAAAGGAAAAATTTAAAAACCTTTTCACAAAAATGGATGAAATAAAAGAAAATCAAGTTCAAACACGCGAACTAATAAGAGAAGAACTAACAAAACTGTGGAATGTATCTGAAGTACCGACACTAAAATTAATACTAGAACAGCTAAATACAATAGTAGCCCAAGTAAACAAAGAAAAGGGTAAAGAGAAACAGATAGACGAAGGAGAACCCAGTAACAAAGAGCAGACCATAGGAGATATAGCTGAAGTAAGAACTACACAACCTGAAATAGTACCAATAGATGCGTGGAGAAGAAGTAAAACCCCTATAATGATAGATATTAGTCAGATAAAACCAAAAATACCAAAAGAAGTAGCAAAAACATTAGATGGTCTAAAAGCATTAAGTAAAAAAGGACAATTTTAATGAGTACTACTGAGCATAGCGTAGTTACATTTATTAGAAATCATGGAAAAGATATATTAGAAAAAGAAAGATATAAATATGAACCTATGAAAAAACAACAGGATCCTAAAGAAACCTTAATAAAAAATGAAGATAATTTAAAACAAAGAAATATTTATGTTGAGGAAAGAAATTTAAAACTTGAAAATAAAGCCCAAAGCCAAAAGATAATAGAATTGGAAAAAGAAAATACGAAATTAAAACTATCCACTAATGAAGAATGGTTGACAAAGTATAAAAAATACAAAACTAAGTATAAAGACACTAAATACAACTTAAAAAAAACTAAGGTAGAAGTAAAAGAAACAAAAAAGAAATTAGAACTAGTTAAGCAAGAAATGAGTGAATTAAAAGAAGAATTACACATTATGAAACAACAAATAGCAAGGTTAAAAGAAAAAAAAGGTAAGAAGAATACACAACACCAGTGATGAAAATGATAAAAATAGTAATACTAATGATAGCAGTAGCACAGATAAAGAAGAAGTAAAAGGCAATGAAGTACAAATAGCAAAAATTACGGAAGAAATAGAAGATGAAAATAATTCTGAAATGGTACAGGAAAATAATCAAATTCTAGAAGCACTACAAAAGATGCAAAGAGTAAATGCAATTATAGAAGAAGAACCTGAAAGCGATATAGAAGATGAATATAATGAAACTTTTGAAACAGAAATAGAATCAGATAACATTATAAATGAAGACACCAACGACTACCCTGAAGAAGAAATGGTAGATCTAACTTTAGAAGTCATAACTAGGAAACCTACTAAATTACCATCACATATACCAGTAGGACATCGAGCAGAATTTAGCGAATTTGTAGGATCAATGGCACAAGGAATAAATATGAATGGATATTTTCTAGACTTAGACAATGTTTATGATGAACAAGAACTAAGCAGAAGAATAAATTATTGGAATGTAGGAATGTCTTTAGCATTAATGAGTTCAGCACATACTAGTGATCTAGACTATATGTACGAATTAATATCTAAAACAATGATTGGAAAAGTAGCATTTTGGTTTGAAACCATAGCTTATCAAATGAAAGGAGAAATATTTCATCATGTTAAAGATTGGAAGGGAATACTGATGTTATTCGATATGGTATTAAAAAGAGAATTTCTAGGAGAAAGATGGCTAGTAGCCAGAGAAAATGTGTTAGCAGAAAGAAAGTGTGAAATAATAATGAATCTAAACAATATGAAATGTTGTAAGATCAATAAACTACCAGAATATACAATAAATTTTATTAAATTCTATTATGAAGCAAGATTCTTACCAGATGAAGGAATAATATAACCGACAACTTTATTATGATCATTTACCAACCCCATATAATACAGAAATAACTAAGGAATATAAACAATTAGAACCAAAAGAAAATACATTAGGAGAAAAAATAAGAGTATTAAGAGCTTATTTGATGAGAAAATGCGAAGAATACAAGTTACAACAAAAAGTTAAAAAAGATAAAAAAATTAGGATTAAGAGAAATATGTGGATTCACAGAAAAAAGATTAGTATTTGGATGTGATAACCACGAAAAAGAACGCAAATATAAAAAACATAAAAAGACATTTAGAAAATATAAGAATAAAACGTTTAATAAAAACAAAAATTATACAAGGAATTATGATAAACCATATTACAAACCTTACAGAAGAAGGAGATATAAGAGGTTTAGGAAATATAATAATACCGCCGATACTAGGAAAAAGTTTAGAAATAAATGAAAATTTAGAAGGAAAAGGTATGTAAAACCATTAGAAGCAAAAGAAGCACCTAAAGAATGTAAATGTTGGAACTGTAATGAAAAGAGACATTATGCTAATAAATGCCCTAAATTAAAGAAACAAGGAGTAAAGTATATTGATACCACACAATTTATTATGAGTTTACAACAAATAAAAGAAGAAAACAATAAATGGTATAGTGATGAAGAATTTTATATTAATCAAACTGAAGAAGAAAGTGATATAGAAACAGGAAAGATTAATTATATAAATACTTACTCAGATGAAGAAGACATCTCTTCAGGAAGTAATTCAGAATAAATGGTAGCAATTTACATAGAAGCTCATGTAGAATACAAGCCCAATAAAATGATAAAACAAAAAATCTTAATTGATAGCGGAGCAGACATGTGCCTAGCACGAAAAGAAATATTAGAATCACATAAATGGAAAATATCTAGGACATATAGAATACGAGTAACATGATTTAATGAACAAACCAAAGAATTGGATACAATAGCAGAAAACCTAAGGATAGTAGTAAATAAAACAATATTTAGAATACCAATAATATACCAAGATAATAACATGAGTCAACATGTATTATTAGGTAATAACTTTTTAGATTACTTTAAAACCCAAGTTATAAATAATAACACCTTAAGCTTGCAAACACCTTGTAACAAATGGATTATATTAAAAAGAATATTACCAGTACAAACATTAAAATTATGTAATAGGATAAATAGAAATAACAATTTGCAATTATTAAAAGAAAAATACCTTGGAATGTTAAAAGTAAATTTTGGAGAAAATCCAATACAATTGTGGGAAAAAGAAAAAATCTATGCTGAGATAAAATTAATAACTCCTAATGACATTATCAGATGTAAACCTATTAGATATAGCCCAACAGATCAAAAAGAATTCGAGACACAACTAAAAGAACTACTAGATTTAAAACTAATACAAGAAAGTAAAAGTTCACATAGCAGTCCAGCTTTCCTAGTAAGAAAACATAGTGAACAAAAGAGAGGTAAGGCTAGAATGGTCGTAGACTACAGAGAAGTAAATAAAAAGACAATATTTGATGGATATTTTTTACCATACAAAAGAAATCTTATTAATAGATTAGGAAATAAGAAATGGTTTAGCAAGTTTGATTGTAAGAGTGGATTTTGGCAAATAAAATTAACCAAAGAATCAAAACCTTTAACAGCTTTTAGTACCCCTCAAGGACATTATGAGTGGAATGTATTACCCTTCGGATTAAAAAATGCACCTCAAATATTCCAAAGACGAATGGATCAAGTGTTTAAAAAACTAACAGAATATTGTATAGTATATGTCAACGATATATTAATATACAGTGATAATCTAGGAGATCATATTAAACACCTAGAAGAGTTTATAAAAACCATAAAACAACATGGAATCTTGTTATCTGAAAAGAAGTCTGAAATTTTAAAAAATAATATAGAATACTTAGGATATATAATAGATAGAGATGGATTTCAGCTACAAGAACACATAGTAACAAGAATTAAAAATTTTAAAGACAAACTAGAAAACAAGAAGGAAGTACAACAGTTTCTAGGAATAGTAAACTATGCCTCAGATCATATAAAAGACTTACCAGCTCTAAGAAAATCGTTACAAGATTTGATCAAAGGAAAAAACAAAGCATTTGAATGGAAAGAAGAACATGATAAAGCAATAAAAGATATTAAAGAAAGAGTAACAGACCTACCAAAATATAGAATACCAACAGATAAATATCAATTAGAACTTTTTACAGATGCTAGTGACATAGGTTGGGGAGCAGTCCTCATAGCATATGACAAAGACGATATAGACAAAGAAAAACCTTTAATATGCGGATATGGAGGTGGAACTTGGAAGCCAAATGAAAAGAATTATCATATCAATGAAAAGGAATTATTAGCCGTAAAATTCGTTATAAAACGATTTCATTATCATTCACTACCAGTAAAATTCGTTGTCAGAATTGATAACACACAAGTAAGAGCATTTATCACCAATAAAATAGATCCAATACCGGAATTGAATAAACGAAGGAAATGACAATCATTCTTTTATTGTTATGATTTTATTGTGAAAATATATCTGGAAATAAGAATCTTCTAGCTGATTTCCTAAGCAGATATCAGGATGTCAGTTAACAGTGACAGCTTTGACGACTATATCAGCAACATGATAAATGAAGTTATCAGCAGCAACCAAGTTATGGCAACAAAAATACAATAACTAGAAGGAATACTCAGACAAAATAACAACCTTATTGGCCAACTGAAAGAATGCCTGACAGACTACCAAACCTACAGAAACCTAAGAAGCTCTCCGAAAGATACCATGGAAACCGCAAACTTTCCTACTCTCAGTTCAAAACTAGCACACATGCCATCAACATCCCAAATGCCAACATCTCAAATACTATCAATGACTGAAAAATTAACATTTTCCCCAGAAATCATTACTACCTATGAAGCTATTACCAAATATTATACTTATAAATCCAACCCCAACATACTACGAGCCTCAAGATTCAGTAAGTATAGAAGATATTTATGTCTTGAGAAAACAGATCCAAATATCGCTCATAAACTTTTCAAATATGAATTTCTAGATAAAATTATGGTAGATGACACCCTCAGCAGTATATCAAAATTACCAAATATCATATACCAATCAGTCCAGTCTATGAAAGAAACATTCGGACCTGGAATATATGGAATTCAAATATTTGATACTTCTACAGATTTAACAGGAAAACCCATTATATTATGTCAGCTCTTCAAATCAGGAAGGAATACTAGCATTACTGGAGACAATACAGATTCTAAGAAAGAAATGCCATGCAAAATCAATCAGTTTCAGGAATGGCTAAGCAACAAAAGAGCTATTGGACTAAAAACCCTAGTAGGAAGATTAGAAGATATGATCAAAGCAGGAAAGGCAAGCATCATTGGGACTACTAAAGGAGGAGAAGTAGAAGAATTAGTTACTATATATTATAATTACGATATACTAGTACAGGACACAATAGAACTCACTAATATGATGAACAGAATAATAAATTTAAAACATAAACATGCCAAAGAGACGATAGAACAATATCAGGCTATAACAAAACAAAAAAGGAAGCCTGTGACTCTAAGAGATATGAATAGTAAACAAGTTATGAGCATAAAAGAAGAAAGATCTTCTGATCCATTCTCTTAATAGCATAATAGCCTGGTGGGAAATAATGTAGTTCTGCTACGTTAAAGCCCATTATATTAATCCATCTGGGATCATGTAGTTCAAACTACGTGAAGCCTAGTATATCAGTATAATATCATAACAATCTGGACCAATATGATTTATCACATAAGCCCAAAATGATATTAGCATAACAATAAGAATATTATCAAAAAAGGAAAACAAGGGACAATGACAACAATGGAGCAGGAGAAAGATACCAAACATATCAGCCTTCGAAAAAGAAGAGACAATGAAGATGACAGCAACAAAGCAAAAGAAAGATGCCAAACATATCAACCTTAAAGAGATAAGAAGACAAAAGAAGAATATCAGCAAAGATCAACGAAAAAGAATTTTGACAAATGTAATAATTTAGCTTGTACTATAGCATGAATAGTAGCAAGAATAGTAAAACCGCCGAATACTGTAGCACCACAGTAAAGATCGCACAGTAAAGGTCGTAGCACAGTAAAGGTTATAATACTGTAGCACCCCGAGGTTATCTATATAAAGAGCCTCATTGTATCAGCTAAATGATAAGTCTTTCCGAAATACAAATTCGATCTTTGATATATATTCTCTCTCTAAAAATACTCTCTCAAGAAGTACTTTCTCTCGAATATCAGAAATCTAATAGCTTTCTATTAATAAAAATTATGTCTAGCTAAAATCTCATATCAGTCTATAATCCTAACAGAGTAATATCGTAATCTAAGAAGATCTACTTCAAATCATAAGAACAAGAAATAAACTTTGAAGAATATATAATTAAACGCATATTAGTTCAGAAACCTTGACTCTTGCTGGAATTCTTGGAAAGAACTGTAGAGACCTCCTAAGCACCTAGGCCATAGTACCCATAACGCGGAGAAGCAAAGGGGAAGGTTGCCAGGGTGAAGTTGAGATTTCCGGTGATCCAAAGATTACTGCAAAAGGTATGGTTTCTTTACTTGTATGTTTTAATTATGTATTCAATAAGTTAATTTCTATGATTATGGTTTTGGTAAGTAGAATTTCTATGATTATGATATTAAGAATCTGGTAGAGATTATAGATTGATTTAAATTAAAAATGGTTATAGTACTTGTGTTTATAATACTTGTTTGTTATTACCTTGAATATAACTACTTTAAATTCTGCAATAATCGTAATATTAGAAATAATAGTGAAAATACCACCGATGTTCTTCCCTCTTTAGGGTTATCAGGTGAGGAAGAGATCCGCCCCGAAATTGATTATAAATAAGAAAAATAAAAGCTTTAAGCCAACCAGCACCAGTGATTGATCTAGTTATAAAGTAATACTTTGCCGCTGTACAAATTTCGATTTGATATCGGCTGGTGCATTTCAAAGTACTGTTAAAGATAGTTGCATAATTAGTGGGAATAAAAGTAAAGCATCTATAAACTGACGACCTCTATCGGTTAGTTAATATTATTAGCGAATATTCTCCGTATATTTTGTAATTATGATAGATGTATATTTAAGGTAATTTAGGATTCTAATTGTATTAGGAATCAACCTTTGTAAGGTAAGTTAGGATTCGTACCATATTAGGAATCAACCTTGTACATCTATATATATTGTGAATAATGAAAGGAATCCCCAAGGGAAATTATTCCATCTTTCATGGTATCAAAGCCTAAAACCTAAATCCCTTCTCTTCCTCATTCTCGGCCGAAATCAGCATTTTTTTCTGATTTCACAGGATTTTTTTTTCCCTGGTTTCTTCCTCCCTTTCTCGGCCAAACCAGAAAATTCCCTTCCCTCGGCAGGCGGCAACCATGTCTTCCCCCACAAATTCCGTTTCATCCACTGGCACACTTGACAACCCTCTCAACGTTCAGTATCTTCTTTTCATCCGGCATTCGCCGTTAACAACATCAAGAATTTTATCCCTATAATTCTTGACCAAGAAGACTGTCAATATTCCATGTGGATGAAACTATTCTACATTCATGCATGTGCATACAACGTGCTCAATCACATTGACGAATCTGTTCCTCGTCCCACCGATGTTACAGACTCAATCTGGCGTCATCTTGACGCCATCGTCAAATAATGGATCTACGACACCATCTCCAAAGATCTGTTATGCACTATCATGAAAACAGGTGCTACGGCACGTGAACTTTGGGTCCGGCTAGAAGAAATCTTTCAGGACAATAAAAATACTCGGGCTGTGTATTTGGAAGAGCAATTCAACAATACCCGCCTCGAGAATTTTAACAACATGTCCGAATATTGTAAGCAACTGAAACTCATAACCGATCAACTATCCAACGTCGGGACTTCTGTTTCAGAAACCAAGATGGTGCTTCAACTTGTTGCGGGTTTACCGAAAGGTGAATATGACACACTCGCAACAATGATTCAACAAGCCGACCCTCTCCCAAGTTTCAACAAGGCACGTTCACAACTATTATTGGAAGAAACTAGACGTGCTAAACAAGAGGAATATAATCAAAAGGCGTTAGCCGTTGATGGGATGGCAACACCTGCGGCCAGCAGCAACCATCAGTTCCAGCAGCAGTAGAGCAGCGGAGGTCGTGGCAGCAGAGGTCGCAACAACAAAGGCAAGGGCCGCAGAAAGGGCCAACGCAACCAGTGGATTGGACAATGACCAACCATCAGACGGCGATGGTCAGCGGCGGATGGCCCAACTAGCGTAACCGGGCCTCGCCGCATGCCGTGCATTCGACTACAGGGGCCCGATTCCGGCCGTGGTCGATCGGCCTCTTGGGCCCTGCCCGACCACCAGGTGGCCCACCGGCGAAGAAGGCGAGCTCACTGATTGCGATCCGGCCCAAAGAAGAAGCTGCGGCAACCAGACTGGCCCCGACTGATTTGGGCCAGGCATACACCACCGTGCACCTTCAACAGCCCGACGACAATTGTTACATGGACACCGGAGCCACATCTCACCTCACCCGGTCATCAGGTAACCTATCTCAACTACGTCGGTTAAAGTGTCCTCAATTTATTACTGTCGGCAATGGTCATTGCATTCCAATTGAAGGTTACGGTAACACACACACCAAACATCCACACCCATCTTTCTCCCTAAACCACGTCCTATACACACCTAACATCATTAAAAACTTAATCTCTGTTAGAAAATTCACTAGCAATAATTCTGTGTCTGTCGAATTTCACCCTTTTGGTTTTTCTGTGAAGGAACTCAATACGGGGAAAATTCTTACACGCTGCAATAGTGTGGGAGACCTCTACCCATTCACTCAATCTTCAATTGTCAGACCAAAAGTACCTCTATCCCTTACGTCAATCTCTCCCTCAACTTGACACAACAAACTCGGACACCCCGGAGACCCAAGTTTTACTTTTCTTAGGACTTCTAAGCGTATTCAATGTAATAATGGGAAAATTTCCCAACACTGTTTTTCTTCTCCACTAGGAAAACATACTCGTCTTTCCTTTATGTCATCAAACAGTGTTACTTTTTCTCCCTTTGATATTGTTCATGCTGATTTGTGGACATCTCCGATTGCTAGCTCTTTGGGTCATAAATTCTATCTAGTATTCTTGGATGATTTTTCACATTTTGTCTGGATTTACCCACTGAAATTCAAATATGATTTTTTTTCCAAATTCCTCGAGTTTCAAAAATTCATTAAGACACAATTTGAAAAACCTATTAAATTATTCCAATGTGATAATGGACGTGAATTTAATAACTCAGCATTTCACAATTTCTGTTCTAAATAAGGCATGGTTTTCCATTTTTCTTGTCCGCATACTTCTTCCCAAAACGGAAAGGCTGAAAGAATTATACGTACCATCAATAACATGGTCCGCACACTTCTGTTTCATGCCTGCCTACCACCGCCTTTTTGGGTCTATGCTGTCAAAATGGTAGAATCCCTTCTAAATATTTTACCAACTAGCACACTCCAAAACAAAACCCCTACAGAAATCTTATACCGTAGGCAGCCATCATATGATCACCTACGTATTTTTGGATGCTTATGCTACCCCAACATAGCCTCCACTGCACCCCACAAACTTGCCCCTCGCACTCTTCCATGTGTCTTCCTTGGTCTATCTCCTAATCATCGGGGCTACTTGTGTTATGACATTGCTACTCGCAAAATCATCGTCTCCCGTCACATCACCTTTAACGAGACAACCTTTCCTTTTTCAAATCTCCAGAAATTTTAGACCACCGATTACATCTTTCTCGATGAACCAAGTCTATCCCCGATCATCCAAAATCTATACCAACAGCAGCCCATTGTTTCAACAGTCTCGCCACTGTCCGGCACCACCCCACCAGCCTCCTCGCCACCCCTACAAATTTCTCCGAGTCACCTGCACCACCCGACATCGCCGCTCTACACTCTAGCAACTGGGCCCGCAGGTTCCGCAGGTTTCCGTGCCAACTAGCAAAGACAGAAAATAGTCCATCCGATTCGCCGCCTAATCGGTCCGTAACTGTGACCAAAGAACCACACATCCCCGACCCACCACTACTGCCCTCACATCGCATGGAGACTCGTGCACAACACGGGATCTTCAAACTCAAGGTTCAATTCAATCTCTCTAGACAAACCTTATCACCCATTCTAAAAAATCCAAAACTAGCAAAACTGGACCCAAATTGGAATGCGGCCATGTGCGAGGAATTTAACGCTTTAACCAATCAGAACACTTGGGATTTGGTACCTAGACCAGCTGGTGTGAATGTTATCCAGTGTATGTGGCTATTTCGTCACAAGTTCAGAGACAATGGTGACTTAGAGAGGTATAAGGCAAGACTAGTTGCCAATGGCACTAATCAGCAGGAGGGTATTAATTGTGGTGAGACTTTCAGTCTGGTTGTTAAACCGGCCACTATTCGGACTGTTCTCAGTATTGCTATGGGCATGCATTGGCCGATTCATCAGCTTGATGTCAAGAATGCATTTCTTCATGGGGATTTGAAAGAGACTGTGTACATGTATCAGCCTTCTGGCTTTGTTCATCCGGCAGCTCCGCAGTTTGTCTGTCGTCTTAGGAAGTCATTGTATGGATTGAAACATGCACCCCGCGCTTGGTATGATCAGTTCGCCAGGTATCTTCTGTAGATTGGTTTTGTATGTAGCAGGTGTGATACATCTCTATTCACTTTTCACTGAGGTAGCAGCACTGCATATTTGCAATTATATGTCGATGACATTGTTCTTACTGCCTCATCTGACGGGTTGAAGAATGAAATCATTTCTCTACTCAAAACTGAATTTGCTATGACTGACTTGGGCAAGCTAAGTTTTTTTTTGGGTATATCGGTGACAAGATCTGCAGCCACTATGTTCCTGTGTCAGCGTAAGTATGCAGAAGAGATAGTGTACAGGGCCAAGATGGCAAATTGTAAAATTATGCCAACTCTGGTGGACTCAAAATCCAAGCTTAGTGCCAATGACAGTGCGCCAGTTTCTAATCCCACTCTGTATCGGAGTCTAGCAGGTGCTCTTCAGTATCTTACATTCACTAGGCCTGATATTGCATATGTCATTCAGCAGGTGTGTCTGTTCATGCACGACCCCCGAGAGTCCCATTTTGCCGCCCTCAAACGTATTATCAAATATGTTAAGGGCACACTAGACTTTGGTTTACATCTATACCCCTCTGCCCCAACCAAGTTACTAGCTTACACAGATGCAGATTGGGTAGGATACCCTGACACACTCGCTCCACCTCAGGGTACTGTGTATTTCTTGGGGATAATCTTATCTCATGGTCTGCCAAGCGGCAGGCCACTCTATCCCGTTCGAGTGCTGAAACAGAATATCGCGGAGTTACTAATGTCGTCGCTGAGATCTGTTGGCTCCGAAATCTTCTTTTGGAGCTCCAGTGTCCATTACGCAAGGCGTCTACAGTCTATTGTGATAACATATCTGCTATCTATATGTCTCATAATCCAGTCCAACATCAGTGGACCAAGCATATTGAGATGGATATCCACTTTGTGCGAAAGAAGGTTACCCGTGGTCAGGTCAAAATTTTACACTTGCCTTCCTCTTATCAGTATGCAGACATTTTCACAAAGGGACTACCGCGACAGCTCTTCACCGACTTTCGATCCAGCCTTAGCATTCGGCCTCCTCCCGCTCCGTCTGAGGGGGAGTATTAGCGAATATTCTCAGAATATTCTCTGTATATTTTGTAATTATGATAGATATATATTTAAGGTAACTTAGGATTCTAATTGTATTAGGAATCAACCTTTGTAAGGTAAGTTAGGATTTGTACCATATTAGGATCAACCTTGTACAGCTATATATATTGTGAATAATGAAAGGAATCCCCAAGGGAAATTATTCCATCTTTCAAATATCTTTTCCCCGAGTTGTCAAAAAATACTTTTTTCTTTTTAGTTTAATTAAGAAATGGAAGTTATCAAATAAAATTCAAGCGGTTCGGTGGTTTTCCTCATCGACGTTGATAATTTTTTTACAGACCCTCTATCTATCCTTTTTTTTTTCGTCCGAAAATCCTCTAATACTTACAGTCCTCCATCGGTTTGTTCCCTCAAAAAATTACTTATTTTTAGTAGTAAATATACTAGAGTTCGATTCCTTATCTTGTAATCACCTCTCCTATTTTACCTTCTCCTATCCCGTCTAAGAAATATAATTTAGAAAAAAAAATTGTGGGGTCATGTGATTCATCAAAACTTATCCAAAGTGAAATTATTATCATCCCAAGTACTCCCTTAGTTTGTCCCAAAAAACTTATCACTTTTCTATAATTAGAAATAAATTTAACTTTATAAGATCATTTACAGCCACACAAATATTTAAGATTTTTTTAGACCATACATTGCAAAAGTCTTCTTTTATTTTTTAAACTCCGTGCCAAATCAAACTAGGCCAATCTTTTCCACCCAGTGTCATGTATTCGAATTGAAGTTCAGATTTAACTTTGTAGATACTCTCTTCGTCTTTTCTTACAACTGCTAGAATTCATGAAAGTCTTTTATTCATAACATGAATTCTTACAAAGCAATAACAAGATAATAAAATAATACTATTCTTGAAAGCTAAAAGTGCAAGTGAAAGAAAAGCAAGTAAAGCCCTTTATCTATCTATTACATGAGATACAAATGTATTTTTCCAATTTGGGACAAAAGCAATGTGGAAAAGAGTTAATGCTAATATCCCGTCTCAAACTCTCGATAGTGTAGAAAGAAGCATCGAGAGTTTGCCAAGAAAGAACCGGTGACACTTTAAGGTATGCGCCTTTGTGAAGAAATCTGCAAGTCGCATCGAAGATGAGAAGGATAGAGTGTGCTGCTGAAGATGATATCGAATAATATGACAATCAATCTCAATATACTTGGTACATTCATGAAAGATTGTGTTGTGCGCAATCTGAATAGAACTCTTATTATCACAGTACATCGGTGTTGGCGAAGAAAGAGAGACACCCATATTAACCAATAATCGACGTAACCATACAATCTCACACGTAGTAGAAGCCATAGCATGATACTCTTCCTCAGTTGAAGAGCGAGAAACCACATCTTGTTTCTTACTTTTCCATGAGATGAGTGAATCTCCTAAAAATACACAATAACCAGTAGTTGATTTCCAATAAGTTAGGTCACTAGCCCAATCTGCATCAGAAAATACACGAAGCTCCAAGGATGAGGTCGATGGAAACAACAGACTGATAAATCATTCCTCGAAGATAGCGAAGAATACGCATAACTGCAGCCCAATGTACAGATGTAGGAGAGCAAACAAACTGACTGACAATGTGAACAACATATGCAATGTCAGGGCGAGTAATAGTGAGGTACACCAGACTCCCTACAACTGAATGATATAAAGTGGGATCCGGAAGAGGATCCCCGTCAGTAGGTATATATCGAACATTAACCTCAAGAGGATAGTCAACTATACGAGTATCTGTGAGATGGTCCCACTAAAGAATATCTGTAGTGTACTTAGACTGAGAGAGAAGATATCCCTTCTCAGAATAAGCTACCTCAATGCCTAAAAAGTAACGTAGATGACCTAAATCTTTCATCTCAAAACGATGAGACAAAGTAGATTTTAGGTTTGCAATACCATCAATATCATCACTTGTAATGATCATGTCATCAACATACAACAAAAGCAAAATACAACCTGCAGGGGATGATTTAACAAATAATGCCGAATCATGAAAGATGAAAATAAACTCAAGAGATGATACTACAGTGGAGAACTTGTCGAACCAAGCTCTTGGAGCTTGTTTGAGACCATACAGAGCTTTCTTAAGCCTGCACACCTGTCCTAGACTATGTGAAACACCAAGTGGAGGGACCATGTAGACTTCTTCTTGAAGATCCCCATTAAAAAAGCATTTTTAACATCCATTTGTGAAATATGCCAATGACGAACAGAGGCCACTGCAATAAGAACCCGGACATATGTCATCTTTGCAACAGGTGCAAAAGTCTCTTCACAATCCATACCATATTCTTGAGCAAAACCCTTTGCAACCAAACGAGCTTTATATCGCTCAATAGAACCATCAGACTTTATCTTAATCTTGTACACCTATCGAGAACCAATAGTTTTCTTACCAGTCGGTAGAGAAACCAAATCCCAAGTACCAATTTTGTTCAAAGCATCCAGTTCCTCATTCATAGCCTTTTACCAAAGTGGATCACGAGCTGCCTCAGAGTAGGAGGTAGGCTCACAGAGAGAATTAATAGAAACTAGAAAAGAAGCGAATAATGGAGCATAGCAAGAATAATCAAAATTGGATACCTGAGTAGATCGCAGAGTGTGTTTAGGATAGCGAGGTGGATCTGGATCTGCAACTACAAGAGGTTCTGAAATAGGCGTAGGAGGGGGCTGAGTATCAATATTATGGGACCTGCCAGAAGACTGAGAATGAACATATGATATAGATATAGAATCAGATGGGCAATCAACATCAAATGGATCTATATCAATAAGGTCAGATTTTGTAATGCCATGTGAAGTAGGTAGGATGGAAAAGAAAGGAACATGCTCAATAAAGGAAACATTACGAGGCACATACAATTTTCCAGAAACTGGATCATGACAACGAAAACCTTTCTGCCCAACCCCATATCCAAGAAAAATACAAATGGCGACACGAAAAGATAACTTAGTATGCTCTGCATGTGGAAGTAGAACAAAACATGTAGAACCAAAAACTCTAAAATGAGAATATAGTGGGGTGTGACCAAATAGTCTAGCATACGAAGAAATCCCAGAATTATGAGAGGTAGAGATTATATTAATAAGATAAACAGATGTAAGGACAGCTTCTCCCCAAAATTCACTAGGTACACTAGCGGACAAAAGCATAGATCTAGCTGTCTCAACAATATGCCTATGTTTTCTCTCGGCTACCCCATTTTGTTGTGGTGTATTAGTACAAAAAGACTGATGTATTGTATCATCAGCTTTGAAAATACTAGAAAGATCCCCACTAGTATATTCACCTCCTAAATCAGCCCAAAAATATTTAATAATGGCAGAATGTTGAGTTTTCACATAGGCTTGAAACTCAGCATAAATATGAATAAAATCAGAGCGTCTTTTCAACAATTAAACCCAACAATGACGAGTATAATCATCAATAAAGGAAACATAATATCTGGAGTCTCCCTTAGTAGGGATAGGTGCTGGCCCCCAAATATCTGAATAAACTAGATCAAATGGTGCAGAAGAAGTAGAAGTACTAAGATTAAAAGGCAAAGCACAAAATTTTCCAAGTTTACATCCACTACAATCAAAAATATCATCGGATTGTAAATCACCAAGAACACCAGTATTACACATAAAACGCAGACGAGAACCTGATACATGACCAAGTCTAGAGTGCCATAAATAAAACTTCGAAGAGGAATGTGTTAAATGAAAAGAAGACATATTAACAAGCATAGCTGTTGTATGAGTAGGAAAATGCAGCTCATCCAATACATAGAGACCTCTCTCCTTTCTACGCCCTGTCCCAATCACTCTATTGGATTTTAGATCCTGCATATAACAAGAATTAGGGAAGAGTCCAATAAAACATCCAGAGTCACATATTTGACCAGCAGAAGCAAGATTTATATGTAATTTTGGAATGCAATAAACATTAGGTAATGATATAGTGGATGTGTAAATGGTGTCAATGTCTGTCAATGGCATAGGTGTGCCATCAACAGTCACAACAGAAGTGGATGGGGGGGGGGGGGTCAGAAGACATAGATACAAAGATGGAAGAATCAGGAGACATATGATTTCCAGCTCCAGAGTCCAAGATCCAAGAAGATGAAATGATACGTAAACCAATAGATGGTGATGAGCCGGAAGGAGCAGAAAGAACATAAGACTGAGAATTTTGTTGAAACTGTTGGAAGGCGAGGAACTTTTGAAATTGACCAGCTACAAAATCAGTACTGTGACTCACAGAGGCTCCTGAAGCTGGGTGATCAAGAGAGGGCACAAAGGTAGCCTGAGTCGGTGGATACGAGTTATGGAATTGACCCCCAGAATATGGCTTATGTTGAGAAGGCTTATGTCCTTGTCCCGAATGTGGAGGCTTAGAACCTGATGTCTTCCGTAGTTCAGGACATTGATTCTTCCAGTGTCCTGATTTCTTGCAATAATTACAATTACCCATGATAGATGTTCTATACTGGTGTGTAGGGGCTGCAAGGACCGGTGCAGACGAAGGAGCTGCCAATACGAAAGTAGAAGCCTTATGTACCCCTTTTAGAGTCTTTAAACATGTTTCTTCAGCCATAAGTTCATTTATCACATCTTCGGGTTTGCGGTGCAACAAGCCTGAACGACAATTCTCAAATTCTGACCGAAGACCCATAAATAGCTGAACAAGATGATCTTCATCTCTGCATTTAATATAAGCATCGCATGCTTGCAATTCAGTAGATTCCGTCATAGCTAACTGATCCCACAAAGTGGTCATTGCACAGAAATAATCTTGAATGCCCAAGTCATTCTGTACTAGTGCATGAATTTCATATTGTAACTCATATTTAACAGCAAAATTATTATGCACAAACAATTTTGACAGATAATCCCAAATCTCTTTAGCAGTTTTGAACTTAGCCAATTGAACACCAATTCTTTGTTCAACAGAGTTATTAATTCAAGTAATAATCTTTGAATTATTGGTCTCCCAAGTCCTAAATAATTCCTCAAAATTTTCATCTCCAATTTTAGGGCATTTGGTTTTTCTAGACATATAATTCCAAAGCCCCTTTCCCTTCAAAAAACTTACCATGACATAGCTCCAATAGGAATAATTTTTTCCATCTAACCGAACACCAATAGTTTGCAAAGAATCATCACCTCCAGCCATTATGAATTTTAAACAGAAAAATACCAAATACAAAGCAGCAATCAAATAACAAGCAACAAAATAATAAAGGGCAGATCTCACAAATCAGATGCGGAAGCCAAGAAGTCGAAATCCAGATGCGGAAGCTAAGATCAGAACGAGCACGAGCAGCCAAAACAAGCCAAAACGAGCACGAGCTTCCAAAACAAGCCAAAAAAAATTTAACTGATACCAGAGGCGTGTTGCATGCGAACCCCCAACTAACTCACCGCGGAGTTGGATCCGCGATAGAGCTAAAAATATTAACTTGCGTTCTTGGCTCTGATACCATGATAGAATTCATGAAAGTCTTTTATTAATAACATAAATTCTAACAAAGCAATAACAAGATAATAAAAATAATACTATTCTTGAGAGATAAAAGTGCAAGTGAAAGAAAAGCAAGTAAAGCCCTTTATATAGGGTCTATTACATGAGATACAAATGTATTTTTTCAATGTGGACAAAAGCAATGTAGGAAAGAGTTAATGCTAATAACAACAACAACCAATTCAATATTATTTCACGGATAAATTTGAGGAGGGTAGTGTACACAGACCTTGACCTTATCTTGCGAAGATAGGAAGATTGTTTCTAGCTGAAAAAATACAATAATAACAAGCATCAATGATAAAATAATAAGACAAACAAAACAAAAGAAACAATTAGGTATGTAGTACAAGAGATCTAAGAATAATAATGTAAAAATAATATTAATACTTTTGGTATGGAAAAAAAATACGTTCAACAACTTACTAACTTTCTGCCCTTAAATCATAAAATTTTAATCCGTTCACCAACCGTTAATCCGATAACTCAATACCAATAAGACAATAAGTCATTTTTGTGGTTAGGTTATCAGTTATGGTTCGATTTTGAACAGCTATAGCTTGAGGTAGGCGTCATTTTGCCTAAGTATCCGAACAAGCACTTTCCTTGAGCATCTCTAAAGAGTCCTCCAAATGCAGTATATCCGTATTGCAGCTCGATACAAATAAAGATTACATTTCACATTGTTGTATGACATAAGATAAACTAACTTTTCAAAGATCTTGTCTCTGTGAAAATATCACAAGATGATTTGTTAGAGAATCTGTAACACAAGATCCGCATATCATGCTACAAAAAAAATCGAAGAATATATTATCCTTTTAAACAATGTGAAAATATATATTAGATGGTTTGTTCGAACAACATGCAAATTCATTGGATTTTGTGAGTTGGTTTTATTAATATATAAATTTCAGGGTCAGTACTTTATTCGACTTTGATTATAAATTCATATTGCATCTACATGTAGATCTACCCACACTTAGACTAATCTTGTTACCAAATATATCAGTTTCCAAATGTTTAAAGTTAAAAGGGGATAACATGCACTTGTGTAAAATCCTAATGTCATATAATTGCACAATTGCGTCCTAGGATCCAACTCTTACAAATATGAAATTGATATATTTTGGTTAATTATTAAAATTTTTGTTACCAAATAATATATCGGTTTTCAAATGTTTGAGGGGAAAATCCCCGAATGTACCAAATATATCAATTAAGTGGGATGATCATAAAATGGGATAATATTCACTTGAGTAAAATTCTAATGTCATTTAATTGCACAGTCCAACACTAGTGTCCAACTGTACAAATATAAAAATGATATATTTTGGTTAATTATTGAAGTTTTTATTACCAAATATAAATATTTCCAATTGCTTAAAGTTAAAAGGGGATAACATGCACTTGAGAAAAATCCTAATGTCATATGATTGCACAGTTGCACCATAGTGTCCAACTTTTACAAATATGACATTGATATATTTTGGTTAATTAATAAAGTTCTTGTTACCAAACAATATATCGGTTTTCAAATATTTGAGGGGAAACTCCCGAATATACCGAATATGTCAATTAAGTGGGATGACCATAAAAGGGGATAACATTCACTTGACTAAAATCCTAATGTCATAAAATTGCACGGTCCAACACTAGTGTCCAACTGTACAAATATGAAATTGATATATTTTGGTTAATTATTGAAGTTATTGTTACCAAATACATCAATTTCCAAATGTTTAAAGTTAAAAGGGGATAACTTGCGGTTGAGTAAAATCCTAATGTCATATGATTGCACAGTTGCATCCTAGGGTCCAACTTTTACAAATATGCAATTGATATATTTTGATTATTATTAAAGTTCTTGTTATCAAATGATATATCGATTTCCAAATGTTTGAAGGGGAAACCCCCTAATGTACCAAATATATTAATTAAGTGGGATGATCATAAAAGGGGATAACCTTCACTTGGGTAAAATCCTAATATCATATAATTGCACAGTACAACACTAGTGTCCAACTGTACAATTATGAAATTGATATATTTTAGTTAATTATTGAAGTTCTACTTACCAAATGTTTAAAGTTAAAAGGGGATAACATGCACCTGGGTAAAATCCTAATGTCATATAATTTTCACACCCCTTTTTCAACTCTCCCATTAAGAAGAGGATTTAAAGAGTTTTTCTATTTAAAGTGACGATTTTGATTAGGAATTATTTATTTTACGGAGTCTCCATTTAGAATAGAGTTTTGGTGTTCCAAGCCACCTTATTGAATCCCTAATCAAAAGGAAATAACTCTTTATTTTTTGTATGAGAAAATAAAAAAACAGGTAAGAAATTCTGTTGACCGAGGGGAAGATGTGAGGCACCCATCGAGTCCCATGATTCTAGCACGGTCGCTTTATTGACTAATATTCGGCTTAAATTAATCCTGGATAAAACGTGCTTGCCTCAACTCTTAACTGTGTTTTCCCAATTTAATCGCTTAAAAACCGTGACTTATATTTTCAGCCTAGAAGTGTAATCGCACACAAAGTCTTTTATTTACAAGAGTTGGCCCAGGGGTGTACCACACACATGGTCAAACTCGATTTATTTAAATTATTACACTCTCGTCTTTTATTTTAGTGATGAGTTTTGATTAATCGCTACTCGCCTCGCTCCCTCACACGTGTTCTATCCTCTCTTTTCTTATTTATTTACAAAGCATTTTGAAATAAATTCGCAACCCATCCCGCTCTTCTCACGAGTGATTAATTAATCTAGTTAGGCCTTAGACGTTCATCTAACCCCAACATATTATCCTCATGCTTAAAAGCAAATCCCTTGGCTCCATTCGTGCATTAAGATGTCATTACATGCATCAACACAAAACCATCACTTAACATTTGATGAAACAATGAGTTTAAACTTGAGAATAATTAATGACGACCCACATCCCTATTGTTCTTGAGATGGAGAACGTCCAATATGCGACGTGGGTAGAGTTGTTTAAAATTCACGCAATCTCATATCAAGTCCTCCATCACATAATTCCTCCCCCTATCCCTCCACCCGCGGGGGATCCTCAGTTATGGATTGTACGCGCCCTATTTTTCGACCTCGCTCGGGTCAAAGCGGAGCTCGGACGTATGGGGTGATTCCTGGGTAAAGGATTGAGGAGTCGCCACCTAATTATTTTTTTACGGTGAATTAGGACACCTAAATATTTAAACTAAGTGCTGCAATGTAACTCCAATTTTAAGGTCTGGGAAACTAATGAGATTCTAGGTAAGGGTTCTTTATTATCCTAAAGGGAAGGGGTTAGGCATCCTTTAAGATCCGCTAACTTGCGGTTATCCGGTAAAACTCAGGTTAATTATTATTAGAAAAAATGCGTGTTTGAAGCATGAAGTTTAAAAGATGTTTGTTAATAATTAATAAAAAGGGGATGCATTTTAAAAGATAGATGAATGTAGAGATTTTTCAAATATGCATTTATATGATATCTAAAGAGAAATACATATAGAGTTGAAAAATATGTATTTTGACAATTGATAGTAAAACAATTTATTTATAATGCCAAAGAAGTAAAATTTTGAGAAATCAATGAATTGTAAACTGACAAAAGATAAACTTATTCAGTATGATTAATAAAGTAAAATAAAAGATGACAAAAGTTATTTTAAAAATCTTGAATTCGCGTGACGAGCCTAAAATAAATAAACTAGCGAAGGATTTCTAAGTTTGCGAGCCTACAAATAAATAAGCTAGCGACGGGTTTCAAATCTTAAACTACCCTATGAATAAATCCTAAGTTTGCCTATTCTAAGCATTTCAATAATTACATAAGTGCGATAAATAATATTACAATACAAAGCGAAATAAAAGCTGAATTAAAGAAAGAAATAAATAAACTCCGAGGAATATTTATTTACTTTAATCCCTGCAAGCTGTCAAGAACAAACAGTTAGAAACATTTAAATACAAATAACTTCATATCCGTATTCAAAACAGTGAATGTTTTGATCGCGGAGGGCTCAGACTTAAATTTTGAAAAGAACATTCCAATCACGTCGTGGCTGCAAACATATGACTAATGTAGTTTATTTTGATTGCCTCGCCTACTAAACGTATTGGTCTCTCGGGTGGAATAAAAAAGATCACTATAATCACGTCGTGGCTGCGAATATATAATTCACCTCGCCTACTAAACATGTTGATCTCGGATAAAAGGTTTAAGTCTTCATCCTTGCCCAGAAGTTATATTTCCGTCTTTGCAACTGTGTAGGCCTCAAAATCGACGGATATTTTTCATCGGCCAGTGTAGTATCGTGTTCAAATCAGTAAAATTTTAAATCGGAATGAAACAAAGCAGCAGTGATGCGATATGAATGTAAAAATAAAAGCGATGCTTGATGGCGATAGCGGAAAAAACAGAGGCAAAAGCAGTTTCGAAAATGACGCAGTTGTCTAGTTTAAACAAGAAACAAAGAGAACGGTAATTTTAATCAAACAGAGGATGAAATAGAAAGCAATGTTTGAAAAATGCTGTTTAGTTTAAAACATTAAAAATGATAAAGCGATAAAGCGATGTCTGAAGCGGAGCAAACTGAAAACGAAAGCGGCGCCAACAGTAGCGGTATTTATTCAAACGATAAAAAAAAAGAAATATGAAACCGAAGCGTCTCAGAAGATGGACGCAATATTGGTTTGGATCAATAAAACAACAAAGAGAATGCGGTATTAATTCAATCAATAACATAATAATAATGCCAAAGAAACAGACAAGAGTGATTTAAAATACTGACCCGAGTTCAAAGTGCGGAAATATTCAAATCGGTCGCCTGACTGGTCGATTGATTCAAACCCGAAATCGATTTCAAAGACCAATTTCAGATAACCAAGAACAAGAATATGAAATGCAAGAATTACGAAAATGTTGCCCAAGCGGTCGATCTGACCGGTCGATGATCTGACCGGATCGTGATCCAAACTTGAATCGATTTCAAACCAAATTCAGATAACCAATAACAAGAATATGAAATGCAAGGATTACGAAAAATATTACCCAAACCGGTCGACCGACCGGATCGATGTTTCAACCGGATCGATTTCAACACCAAATTCAGATAACCAAGAACAAGAATATGAAATGCAAGAATTACGAAAATGTTGCCCAAACCGGTCGATCTGACCGGTCGATGTTCCGACCAATTGGAGTTTCAACCAGGAATCAAACAATTTCGTCAATTTCAGATAACCAAAGATAACAACAAAGACAATGTAGGAAAATTGGAAAAATCTAAACCGGTCGACCGACCGGTCGATGACCCGACCCAATTGTGTGTTCGACCAGAAGTCAAATAATTTCATCAATTTCAGATAACCAATGATAACAAACAAAGAATGTAAGAAAATTGGAAAAATCTAAACCGGTCGACCCGACCGTCGATGACCTGACCGAAATCGTTGATCCGAACCAAATCTTACACCAAATTCAGATAACCAACATACATAAACATGAAATGCAAGAATTACGAAAATGTTACCCGAATCGGTCGACCGTCGATCGACCCGACCGAAATCGGTGAAAAAATCGAGAGAAATCAAAGGGGATGACAAACCTTTTGGACTTGATTCTTGGAACAACAACGAAGCCAAATACTCTCAAATCAAGAACACAACAAAATATGTATGTATATATTGAATAATCTTCCGAAAATCCTTTTTTTTTCTTCTCCGAAAATCCTCTCCTTCGGCCCCCAAATGAAAAACAACATGGCGGTATTTATAGGTGTATTTGCACCCTCAACGCTCGAGTTTGAAATTCAAAATAAAGGTAAAAATCGCGGATTTGAGGGCATGGGTCGCGGATTTTGCGGGTGCTCGGCGTAATGCAGGGGGGTGGGTGGGGTCAGGGGTGGGTGGTGGCAGGGGGGAGGTGACCGGCGCCGTGGGTCGCCGGTATGAAGTGTGGGGTGGTGGCGGCGATTTGGTTGGGTAGGGTTCGTTTCCCTTTTTTTTTTGGTTTTTTTGTTTTTCCCGTTTTTGTTGGGTTTGGGGGTTTAAAATGGGGAATGGGAATTGAAATTTGGAGTCGGTTCGGGTTTGGGTGACGGGTGGGCTTTGGTGGATTGTAGGAATTGGGCTTGGGAAAGGGGAGAATGATGTGGTGGGTTTGGTCAGTGGTTGGGCGATTGGGGATTTAATTGGGGGGAGTTTGGGCTTGTTTTGTTGGGTTTAATTGTTTTGGGTTTGGGTATAAGGGAATTTAATTGGGGAGTTTTGGGCTTGGACGAAAAAAATGGGTTTTAATTTAGGTTGGGTAGAAATTGTTTTGGGTTGAAAAATAAAAAAAAGGGTTATGAAAAATATATAAGAGGGGTTTAATATAAAAATATTTTTTTTTTCTTATTTTGTAAAAGATGTGAATTATTTAAAATAACATAACGACGTAATAATAATAAAATATAATATTTGCAAAATGTTTAATGCTTAATAAAAGGGAAAATGCGATGCAATTTTGCGAGAATAAACTAACATAGAATTTTCGGATAAAACTTATGATTATTATAAAATGCAAATGATATAAAATGCGAATAATAATAATAATAAGAGAATAATATGCATATATATATATATTTTAAAATTGTTTTAAAAGTGTCAAAAATGTTAAAAATTACGAATAAAATCATAAAAGATTGGACAAAATTGGGTGTCAACAGATGCCCCTCTTTGGACGGAGACGATGAAAGAGTTTTCGGCCAAAGAAGTTGACTGAGTAGCCAATTTTGTCCCGATCATCGGGACTGCATGGTAAGAAATAGAATCCCCGGGGGGAAGAAGTTGAAAAAAGATGGTGCATATTCAAACAACAATGCCCCAGTGTCGACTTAGGATGACACTGGTCGTTGATGCGAGAAACTAATGGGAAATGCGGATCGACGTTCGAAGTAGGTCGTTGACCAATTTGCCTCGGTTCGCCGTAAGAGATAGTCCCACGCTGTGATGAAGTTCCTGCAAATTAAAAACTCCTGCAAACTAAAGCTTAAGATATAATTAGTGTATAACTGCTGAGAAAAAATTGTAGAGAAAATAACTTAAAATTCCCTTGTTATAAGGTGGGCGCCTGACTGAAATTAAAATTCCCTTGTTATAAGGTGGGCGCCTGACTGACGTCGTTGTATTGACGTGTTGTGTTGAAGACGTCGTTGTAATGTTGTTGACGTCGTTGTAAAAAAAAAGACAGTTGTTGTGCTGCATGTAACGTCGAGGACGTTGTTGTAATGCTGTTTTGCTGTAAAAGATAATTGTTGTGTTGCATGTAACGTCGAGGACGTTGTTGTAATCTTTGTTTCTTTGTAAAGATAATTGTTGTCAAGACGCCGTTGTAATCTTTGCCGACGTCGTTGTAATCTGTAAAAATAAATGTTGTCTTTGAAGACGTCGTTGTAATGCTGTTGACGTCGTTGTAATACTGTAAAAATAAATGTTGTGCGTAAGACGCCGTTGTAATCTTTGTTGACGCCGTTGTAATCCGTAAAAATAAGTGTTGTGCGTAAGACGCCGCTGCGTAGGCGTGTTGTTGATGACGCCGTTGTATGGCGCGTTCGATGACATCATTGTAATGTTGTTGATGTCGTTGTAATGCTGTAAAAATAAATGTTGTGCAGAAGACGCCGTTGCGTAGGCGTGTTGTTGATGACGCCGTTGTATGGGCGCGTTGCTGACGACATTATTGTAATGTTGTTGATGTCGTTGTTGTAAGAATGTAACGCTGGGGTCGTCGTTGTATCGACGTGTTGTGTTGAAGACGTCATTGTGATGACGTTGTTGCAAGAATGTAAATGTTGTTTGTTGTAAGAGATAGGCGTTCTTGGCGAAGACGTCGTTGAAATGTTGTTGACGTCGTTGTAATGTTGTAAAAAAAGCTGGCGTGCCGCCGTAACGTCGTGGACGTTGTTGTAATGTAGTTTTGCTGTAGAAGGTAGATGTTGAGCTGAAGGCGTCATTGTAATGTTGTTGACGTCATTGTAACGCTGTAAAAATAGATGTCGTGTTGCCGTAACGTCGTGGACGTTGTTGTAATGCTGTTGAAGATAGCTGATGTGCTGCAGTAACGCCAATGACGTTGTTGTAATGCTGTAAAAGATAGCTGCTGCGTTGAAGACGTCATTATAATGTTGTTGACGTCGTTGTAATGTCAGAAAAGATATTTGTCGTCTTTGCGTTGTCGTAAAGATAGGCTGCGTTGAAGACGTCATTGTAATCTTTGTTGACGCAGTTGAGATGCGGTAAAGATAGTTGCGCATTGCCGTAAAGATAGTTTGTTGTTTTGAAGACGTCATTGCAATGTTGTTGACGTCGTTGAGATCTTTGTAAAAGATAGTTGTTGCATTGCCGTAAAAAGATAGTTTGTTGTTTTGAAGACGCCATTGTAATCTTTGTTGACGCCGTTGAGATGTGGTAAAAGATAGTTGCATTGCCGTAAAAGATAGTTTGTTGCGTTGAAGACGCCATTGTAATCGTTGACGCCCGTTGAGATGCGGTAAAAGATAGTTCGTTGCATTGCCGTAAAGATATTGTTGTTTTGAAGACGCCATTGCAATGTTGTCGACGCCGTTGAGATGCGGTAAAAGATAGTTGCGTTGAAGACGCCATTGTAATGTTGTTGACGTCATTGAGATCTTTGAGAAGATGATTGTGTCGCCATAACGCCGATGACGTTATTGTAATGTTGTCTGTTGTAAGAGATGTAAGTGACGCCCTTGCCGTCGGTTCTTTGTAATAGGGCTCCACGTTGTCTTGAATCTTCCGCCGATCCAAACTCATGTGAATTGAAATGACGTCCTCGCACGGCGAAAATGCGATGCGACGGCTTTGCCGTCGGGCTTGCCGTGGTGTGGTTCCTTGTGAACCGGGAAAACATCTTTGTGCAGACATAATAGTCGGGACCCTGTAGGTCAAGATGATGTCTTCGTATAAATGCAGAACAAGAACGTAATCCTTGTAGTGAGTTGTAGTGCCGAAATTCTTTGGGGAATTGATCATAACTGATGTGGCTTCCCTGCTTTTTCAACCTGAAGAACCTGTACTCAAAGAAAATTTGTGAGTTTGGGGAGGGGCGGTTGATTCGCGTTGACTTGGTGGCTTTGGCTCTTGATAGCTGCATATCATGCTGATTCGGACCTGTAGCCCCTGTCTGGTTCCCAGTCTTGGCTAACCGTTGAATGAAAACATTTGCTGAAAATAAGTTGTTTATAAGAAAGTATGCTTATCATTAAAAGTTCTTGTCGAACTCTAATGAAAATATTTGTTGAAAATGATTTGCTTATACGAAAGTAGGCATATATGTAAAATATCTTGTCAAACTCTAATGAAAATATTTGGTGAAAATAAACTGTGTATAAGAAAGTATGCATATTAGTAATAAAAATCTTGTCAAATTTTAATGAAAATATTTGGTGGAAATAAATCGCTTATAATAAAGTAGGCATATATGTAAAAAGTTCATTTAACTCTAATGAAAATATTTGTTAAAAATAAATTGCTTATAAGAGAGTATGCATATATGTAAATATCCGTCGAGCAGTGACATGCGGTGAAACAGAGCAAACGTCTTATCCAAAATCCTCTTAGGCTGAAGACTTAGTTTGCCGATGCTTTTCCATGTTTATCGGCGTCCTCTGGTAGTGATCCCTTAAAAATGCCCCAGTTTCCGATATGTGAGGATGATGATCTTTTAAACGGACAACCGAGTCTTGTCTGGGTTGCTTGCATGTCCTATCAGGGTGATCAGATGGGTGCATTTGTCTTTTGTGAGATAAAGGAGAAAATATTTCCTAATGGTGGGACCGAAGCCGATTTAGGCCGCCTACGTATCCCCATGAGGGAATCAGGTCATGACGTAGTTCATTACAAGTAAAAGGGGATTGTAAGGATTTTTCTAAAGATGGGACCGAAGCCGATGTGGCCGCCTACGTATCCCGCCGAGGGAATCAGGTCATGACGTAGTTCAGGTTACAAGTAAAAGGGAACTGTAAGGGTTTTTCTAAAAGTGGGACCGAAGCCGAGGTGGCCGCCTACGTATCCCGCCGAGGGAATCAGGTCATGACGTAGTTCAGGTCTGCCCCGGACAACTGCGTCCATCTGCTTTTCATCAATCAGTCTCTTAGTATATGATTACGTATCCACTTGACTGCAAGAGATATAGCATTGCCCCAGTAGAAGTCCTGATTGTAGTGCGGTAGCCCAAGAGTACAAAGGGGAGATAACATGAGCCACTGCTTGTATTTATCAATCATATTGATGTTTCATCCAAATCTGGCTTTGACTTATTCCAAAAATGCCTCAATTCTTCCGCTTGTGAGTCTTCCTTATATTCTTCGAAGCCTTGCTTGTTTGGGACCTTGTTTGCTTGTTTCATTATACGTCACATATTGCCGACAAATTAGTTTGCATGATGAAAAAAGAAAGGAAAATTATTAAACAAAGCAGATTTTAAAATAGCAAAAGCAATGCAGATTTGTCATTTTAAACTTTCAAAAGGTGGAGGCAAAAATACATTAGAATGCATAAAATGTGGTTCAGGCCTCAATTTAAATCGCATTTTCCATTAAGTACTAATACAGTTTGGATAGGCATGATTGGGAAATAACAGATGGGGTGCTCACTTGATTTTAGTCAACACGAATCAACTTTTGGGGAAATAAATAAGGCAAAATGAATCTCCTGAAAAATGAAGAAAACCAAATTAGTATAAGGTGAGTAATTATTGATTCAAATAATATACACATAGTGGAAAGCAGTAGAAAATAACAAACTGATTGTAAGACAATTAAATGCGCATCCTAATATGCATGGGGCCTCCCTTATGCCGGAGGTGGGCCTAAACGCCAGATATGCGGGATTACGACAGATTTGATCCAAGCTGCTAAACTACAATGCTTTGTCGGAAATGAGACAAAATGAATGTACATTTTCCAATTTCAGCATGTCATGATTAGTCTTGGATTAGTCTATCCTTATCATGCTACACATAATATGATGATTGGTCGTTGGGTTGTGAGACCCGTAGACATCTTTGGCGGATTTCTTAATTGTGGAGTCGATACCAAGGATCGACCCACCTAAGGTGTATGTATGCATGACTTAAAATAAAGGGTGGTATAGCTCTATCTTAAATTTTCTAAGATTTGGTGACTAGACTCAAGGTTCCCGAGCGATTTGCTCGAGTGAGAAGGCTACGCGCCAACCGGATGGTCAGGACACTCCGCACACGCCAACTATCCTAAAATTTGGTAGATTGAAAGAAATTTGGGTGCATAAAACACACCTCGCGTGTAGTGTGTGATAGTGTCAATTTTCCAGTGGAAGAAATATGAGCGAAATGCCAATTTAAGATAAGTAGTAAAAAATATAGAAATTAAAGCAGTTATGCATACAAAAATTTCGTAATGGAAACAAATCAAAGCATTACATCAAAAAGAGCGAAAGTAAAGCACAATTATAATTAACTGAATTTGCTATGGTTAGGAACCTGAAAAATTCCCAATGAGTCGCCATCTTTGTCAGACGCGCCTATTTTTCGACCTCGCTCGGGTCAAAGCGAGCTTCGGACGTATGGGGTGATTCCTGGGTAAAGGATTGAGGAGTCGCCACCTAATTATTTTTTACGGTGAATTAGGACACCTAAATATTTAAACTAAGTCCGCAATGTAACTCCAATTTTAAGGTCCTGGAAACTAATGAGATTCTAGGTAAGGGTTCTTTATTATCCTAAAGGGAAGGGGTTAGGCATCCTTTAAGATCCGCTAACTTGCGGTTATCCCAGTAAAACTCAGGTTAATTATTATTAGAAAAATGCGTGTTTGAAGCATGAAGTTTAAAAGATGTTTGTTAATAATTAATAAAAAGGGGATGCATTTTAAAAGATAGATGAATGTAGAGATTTTTCAAATATGCATTTATATGATATCTAAAGAGAAATACATATAGAGTTGAAAAATATGTATTTTGACAATTGATAGTAAAACAATTTATTTATAATGCCAAAGAAGTAAAATTTTGAGAAATCAATGAATTGTAAACTGACAAAAGATAAACTTATTCAGTATGATTAATAAAAGTAAAATAAAAGATGACAAAAGTTATTTTAAAAATCTTGAATTCGCGTGACGAGCCTAAAATAAATAAACTAGCGAAGGATTTCTAAGTTTGCGAGCCTACAAATAAATAAGCTAGCGACGGGTTTCAAATCTTAAACTACCCTATGAATAAATCCTAAGTTTGCCTATTCTAAGCATTTCAATAATTACATAAGTGCGATAAATAATATTACAATACAAAGCGAAATAAAAGCTGAATTAAAGAAAGAAATAAATAAACTCCGAGGAATATTTATTTACTTTAATCCCTGCAAGCTGTCAAGAACAAACAGTTAGAAACATTTAAATACAAATAACTTCATATCCGTATTCAAAACAGTGAATGTTTTGATCATGAGGGCTCAGACTTAAATTTTGAAAAGAACATTCCAATCACGTCGTGGCGGCAAACATATGACTAATGTAGTTTATTTTGATTGCCTCGCCTACTAAACGTATTGGTCTCTCGGGTGGAATAAAAAAGATCACTATAATCACGTCGTGGCTGCGAATATATAATTCACCTCGCCTACTAAACATGTTGATCTCGGATAAAAGATTTAAGTCTTCATCCTTGCCCGAAGTTATATTTCCGTCTTTGCAACCGTGTAGGCCTCAAAATCGACGGATATTTTTCATCGGCCGTGTAGTATCGTGTTCAAATCGGTAAAATTTTAAATCGAATGTAAACAAAGAAGAAGAGCGATAAAGAATGTAAAAATAAAAGCGATGCTTGATGGCGATGGCGGAAAAACAGAGGCAAAAACAGTTTCGAAAATGACGCAGTTGTCTAGTTTAAACAAGAAACAAAGAGAACGGTAATTTTAATGTCAAACAGAGGATGAAATAGAAAGCAATGTTTGAAAATGCGTGTTTAGTTTAAAACAAAAAATGATAAAGCAAAGAAAAGCGATGTCTGAAGCAGAGCAAATCGAACAGAAAACAAATACCAACAGACGCGGTATTTATTCAAACAATAAAAAACAAGAAATATGAAACCGAAGCGTCTCAGAAGATGGACGCAATATTGGTTTGGATCAATAAAACAACAAAGAGAATGCGGTATTAATTCAATCAATAACATAATAATAATGCCAAAGAACAGACGGAGTGATTTAAAATACCCACCCGAAGTTCTCAAATTCGAAATATTCAAATCGGGTCGCCTGATCGGTCGTTGATTCATACCAAATCGATTTCAAGATTTAGCCAGATAACCAACAACAAGAATATGAAATGCAAGAATTCAAAATGTTGCCAACCGGTCGACCGACCCGGTCGATGATCTGACCGGATCAATGATCCAAACTTGAAATCGATTTCAAAGACCAATTTCAGATAACCAAGAACAGAATATGAAATGCAAGAATTACGAAAATGTTGCCCAAACCGGTCGACCGACCGGTCGATGTTCCGACCAATTGGAGTTTCAACCCTAATCAAACAATTTCACAATTTGGATAACCAAAGATAACAACAAAGAAGAATGTAGGAAAATTGGAAAAATCTAAACCGTGTCGACCGATCCGGTCGATGACCGACCCGAATTGTGTGTTCAACCCAAGTCAAATAATTTCATCAATTTCAGATAACCAATGATAACAAACAAAGAATGTAAGAAAATTGGAAAAATCTAAACCGGATCGACCGACCGGTCGATGACCCGACCCGAAATCGTTGATCCGAACCAAATCTTACACCAAATTCAGATAACCAACATACATAAACATGAAATGCAAGAATTGCGAAAATGTTGCCGAACTGGTCGATCTTGTCGGTCGACCTGACCAAATCGATGAAAAATCAGAAAAATCAAAGGGGATGACAAACCTTTTCGGACTTGATTCTTGGAACAACAACGAAGCCAAATACTCTCAAATCAAGAACACAACAAAATATGTATGTATATATTGAATAATCTTCCGAAAATCCTTTTTTTCTTCCTCGAAAATCCTCTCCTTGATGAAGAACAACATGGGGGTATTTATAGGTGGATTCCCCCCTAAAAAACGAGTTTGAATTCGAATTAAAGGTAAAGAAAAATCCGGATTTGAGGGGCATGGGTCGCGGGTTTTAGGGGTATGGGTCGAAGTGACGGGAGTTGGTGGTGGCAGGGGGTTGGTGTTGGTGTCGGGTGAGGTGACCGGCGACGTGGGGTCGCCGGTATGGGGGGTGTGGGGTCGCGGCTTGAGGGAGAAAAGGGATATTAGGGTTTGGGTTTTTTTGAATTTTGGGATTTTTGTTTGTTTGGGGGATTAAAAGAGTTTGGGGAATGGGTGATAAATTTGGACCGGTTCGGGTTTGGTAAGTGGGCGACGGGAGTTGGGCTGAGGCGATGAAATGGATTTGGACGAATTGGGCCTGGCGGTGGGCTTGTGGTGTTGGGTTTAATTGTTTTGGGTTTGGGTATAAGGAATTTAATTGGGGATTGGGCTTGTGAATTTATTTTGTGGTAAAGGGAATTTAATTGGGGAGTTTGGGCTTGTGAATTTTGTTTGGGTAGAATTTGTTTTGGGTTAGGAAATAAAATGGGTTATGGATTTAAAAATATATAAGAGGGTTTAATATTAAAAATATATTTTTTGTAAAAGATGTGAATTATTTAAAATAACATAACGATGTGATAATAAAAATATAATATTTACTTAAATGTTTAATGCTTAAAAAGGAAATGCGATGCAATTTTGCGAGAATAAAATAACATAGAATATTATGGATAAAACTTATGATTGTGATAAAAATGCAAATGATATAAAATATGAATAATAATAATAATACGAAGATACACACATATATGCCTATATTTTAAAATTATTTTAAAAGTGTCAAAATATAAAAATTACGAATAAAATCATAAAAGATGGGACAAAATTGGGTGTCAACAGATGCCCTCTTTGACGGAGACGATGAAAGAGTTTTCGGCCAAAGAAGTTGACTGGTAGCCAATTTTGTCCCGATCATCTGAACTGCATGGTAAGAAATAGAATCCTGGGGAAGAAGTTGAAAAAATGGTGCACATTCAAACAACAATGCCCCAAAGGTCGACTTAGGATGACACCGTCGTTGATGCGAGAAACTAATGGGAAAAGCGGATCGACGTCAAGCGTGTCAGCCGACCAATTTGCCTCGGTTTGCCGTGAAGAGATAGTCCCACGCTGTGATGAAGTTCCCGCAAACTAAAAACTCCCCGCAAACTAAAGCTTAAGATATAATTAGTGTATAATCACGAGAAAATATTGTAGAGAAAATAACTTGGAAATACCCGCATTAGGAGGTGGGCGTCGATCGAAATTAAAAATACCCTCATTATAAGGTGGGCGCCTGACTGAAATTAAAATACCCGCATTATAAGGTGGGCGCCTGAAATGACGTCGTTGTATTGACGTGTTGTGTTGAAGACGTCGTTGTAATGTTGTTGACGTCGTTGTAAAAAAAGACGATTGTTGTCGCATGTAACGCCGAGGACGTTGTTGTAATCTCGTTTCTTTGTAAAAGATAATTGTTGTGTTGCATGTAACGCCGAGGACGTTGTTGTAATCTTTGTTTCTTGTAAAAGATAATTGTTGTGTCAAGACGCCGTTGTAATCTTTGTTGACGCCGTTGTAATACTGTAAAAATAAATGTCAGGTCAAGACGTCGTTGTAATGCTTGTTGACGTCGTTGTAATAATCGTAAAAATAAATGTTGTGCGTAAGACGTCGTTGTAATCTTTGTTGACGCCGTTGTAATTGTAAAAATAAGTGTTGTGCGTAAGACGCCGTTCGCGTAGCGTGTTGTTGATGACGCCGTTGTATGGGCGCGTTGCTGATGACATCATTGTAATGTTGTTGATGTCGTTGTTGTAAGAATGTAACGCTGGGGTCGTCGTTGTATCGACGTGTTGTGTTGAAGACGTCATTGTGATGACGTTGTTGCAAGAATGTAAATGCTGTTTGTTGTAAGAGATAGGCGTTGCGCTGAAGACGTCGTTGAAATGTTGTTGACGTCGTTGTAATGTTGTAAAAAAAGCTGGCGTGCCGCCGTAACGTCGTGGACGTTGTTGTAATGTAGTTTTGCTGTAGAAGGTAGATGTTGAGCTGAAGGCGTCATTGTAATGTTGTTGACGTCATTGTAATGCTGTAAAAATAGATGTCGTGTTGCCGTAACGTCGTGGACGTTGTTGTAATGCTGTTGAAGATAGCTGATGTGCTGCAGTAACGCCAATGACGTTGTTGTAATGCTGTAAAAGATAGCTGCTGCGTTGAAGACGTCATTATAATGTTGTTGACGTCGTTGTAATGCTGTAAAAGATATTTGTCGTGCTGCGTTGCCGTAAAAGATAGCTGTTGCGTTGAAGACGTCATTGTAATGCTGTTGACGCCGTTGAGATGCGGTAAAAGATAGTTGCTGCATTGCCGTAAAAGATAGCTGTTGTTTTGAAGACGTCATTGCAATGTTGTTGACGTCGTTGAGATGCTGTAAAAGATAGTTGTTGCATTGCCGTAAAAGATAGCTGTTGTTTTGAAGACGTCATTGTAATGCTGTTGACGCCGTTGAGATGTGGTAAAAGATAGTTGCTGCATTGCCGTAAAAGATAGCTGTTGCGTTGAAGACGTCATTGTAATCTTTGCTGACGTCGTTGAGATGTCAGTAAAGATAGTTCCTGCGCTGAAGCGGTCATTGTAATGTTGTTGCCGCCGTTGAGATGCGGTAAAAGATGATTGTGTGCTGCCATAACGTCGATGACGTTATTGTAATGTTGTCCTGTTGTAAGAGATGTAAGTGACGTCCTTGCCGTCAGTTTGCTGTAATAGGGCTCCACGTTGTCGAATCTTCGCGATCCAAACTCATGTGACTTGACATGTCGCCCTCGCCCGGGCGAAAATGTGATGCGACGTCTTTGCCGTCGGGTTTGTCTTGTTGTCGTTCTTTGTGATCCGAAATAACATCTTTGTGCAGACATAATAGTCGGGACCCTGTAGGTCAAGATGATGTCTTCGTGATAAATGCGAGAACAAGAACGTAATCCTTGTAGTGAGTTGTAGTGCGAAATTCTTTGGGGAATTGATCATAATCGATGTGGCTTCAGCTTTTCAACCTCAAGAACCTGTACTCAAAGAAAATTTGTGAGTTTGGGGAGGCGGTTGATTCGCGTTGACTTGATAGCTTTGGCTCTTGATATTTGCATGTCCTGCTTGATTTGGACTCAGTAGCTCTGCCTGGTTCCCAGTCTTGGCTAACCGTTAAATGAAAACATTTGCTGAAAATAAGTTGTTTATAAGAAAGTATGCTTATCATTAAAAGTTCTTGTCGAACTCTAATGAAAATATTTGTTGAAAATGATTTGCTTATACGAAAGTAGGCATATATGTAAAATATCTTGTCAAACTCTAATGAAAATATTTGGTGAAAATAAACTGTGTATAAGAAAGTATGCATATTAGTAATAAAAATCTTGTCAAATTTTAATGAAAATATTTGGTGGAAGTAAATCGCTTATAATAAAGTAGGCATATATGTAAAAAGTTCTGTCGAACTCTAATGAAAATATTTGTTAAAAATAAATTGCTTATAAGAGAGTATGCATATATGTAAATATCCGTCGAGCAGTGACATGCGGTGAAACAGAGCAAACGTCTTATCCAAAATCCTCTTAGGCTGAAGACTTAGTTTGCCGATGCTTTTCCATGTTTATCGGCGTCCTCTGGTAGTGATCCCTTAAAAATGCCCCAGTTTCCGATATGTGAGGATGATGATCTTTTAAACGGACAACCGAGTCTTGTGTAGATTGCTTGCCTGTCCTATCAGGGTGATCAGATGGGTGCATTTTGTCTTTTGTGAGATAAAGGAGAAAATATTTCCTAATGGTGGGACCGAAGCCGATTTAGGCCGCCTACGTATCCCCATGAGGGAATCAGGTCATGACGTAGTTCATTACAAAGAAATGTGATTTGTAAGGATTTTCTAAAGGTGGGACCGAAGCCGATGTGGCCGCCTACGTATCCCGCCGAGGGAATCAGGTCATGACGTAGTTCAGGTTACAAGTAAAAGGGAACTGTAAGGGTTTTTCTAAAAGTGGGACCGAAGCCGAGGTGGCCGCCTACGTATCCCGCCGAGGGAATCAGGTCATGACGTAGTTCATCAATCAGTCTCTTAGTATATGATTACGTATCCACTTGACTGCAAGAGATATAGCATTGCCCCAGTAGAAGTCCTGATTGTAGTGCGGTAGTCCAAGAGTACAAAGGGGAGATAACATGAGCCACTGCTTGTATTTATCAATCATATTGATGTTTCATCCAAATCTGGCTTTGACTTATTCCAAAAATGCCTCAATTCTTCCGCTTGTGAGTCTTCCTTATATTCTTCGAAGCCTTGCTTGTTTGGGACCTTGTTTGCTTGTTTCATTATACGTCACATATTGCCGACAAATTAGTTTGCATGATGAAAAAAGAAAGGAAAATTATTAAACAAAGCAGATTTTAAAATAGCAAAAGCAATGCAGATTTGTCATTTTAAACTTTCAAAAGGTGGAGGCAAAAATACATTAGAATGCATAAAATGTGGTTCAGCCTCAATTTAAATCGCATTTTCCATTAAGTACTAATACAGTTTGGATAGGCATGATTGGGAAATAACAGATGGGGTGCTCCATGATTTTAGTCAACACGAATCAACTTTTGGGGAAATAAATAAGGCAAAATGAATCTCTGAAAAATGAAGAAAACCAAATTAGTATAAGGTGAGTAATTATTGATTCAAATAATATACACATAGTGGAAAGCGATGAAAATAACAAACTGATTGTAAGACAATTAAATGCGCATCCTAATATGCATGGGGCCTCCCTTATGCCGGAGGTGGGCCTAAACGCCAGGATATGCGGGATTACAGATTTGATCCAAGCTGCTAAACTGCAATGCTTTGTCGGAAATGAGACAAAATGAATGTACATTTTCCAATTTCAGCATGTCATGATTAGTCTTGGATTAGTCTATCCTTATCATGCTACACATAATATGATGATTGGTCGTTGGGTTGTGAGACCCGTAGACATCTTTGGCGGATTTCTTAATTGTGGAGTCGATACCAAGGATCGACCCACCTAAGGTGTATGTATGCATGACTTAAAATAAAGGGTGGTATAGCTCTATCTTAAATTTTCTAAGATTTGGCTGACTAGACTCAAGGTTCCCGAGCGATCGCCGAGTGAGAAGGCTACGCGCCAACCGGATGGTCCGGACACTCCGCGCATACGCCAACTCTCCTAAAATTTGGTAGATTGAAAGAAATTTGCGGGTGCGCAAAACACACCTCGCGTGTAGTGTGTGATAGTGTCAATTTTCCAGAGTGGAAGAAATATGAGCGAAATGCCAATTTAAGATAAGTAGTAAAAAATATAGAAATTAAAGCAGTTATGCATACAAAAAATTTCGTAATGGAAACAAATCAAAGCATTACATCAAAAAGAGCGAAAGTAAAGCACAATTATAATTAACCTGAATTTGCTATGGTTAGGAACCTGAAAAATTCCCATGAGTCGCCATCTTTGTCAGACGCCCTATTTTTCGCCCTCGCTTGGGTCAAAGGGGAGCTCGGCCGTATGGGGTGATTCCTGGGTAAAGGATTGAGGAGTCGCCACCTAATTATTTTTTTACGGTGAATTAGGACACCTAAATATTTAAACTAAGTGCTGCAATGTAACTCCAATTTTAAGGTCTGGGAAACTAATGAGATTCTAGGTAAGGGTTCTTTATTATCCTAAAGGGAAGGGGTTAGGCATCCTTTAAGATCCGCTAACTTATGGTTATCCGTAAAACTCAGGTTAATTATTATTAGAAAAAATGCGTGTTTGAAGCATGAAGTTTAAAAGATGTTTGTTAATAATTAATAAAAAGGGGATGCATTTTAAAAGATAGATGAATGTAGAGATTTTTCAAATATGCATTTATATGATATCTAAAGAGAAATACATATAGAGTTGAAAAATATGTATTTTGACAATTGATAGTAAAACAATTTATTTATAATGCCAAAGAAGTAAAATTTTGAGAAATCAATGAATTGTAAACTGACAAAAGATAAACTTATTCAGTATGATTAATAAAGTAAAATAAAAGATGACAAAAGTTATTTTAAAAATCTTGAATTCGCGTGACGAGCCTAAAATAAATAAACTAGCGAAGGATTTCTAAGTTTGCGAGCCTACAAATAAATAAGCTAGCGACGGGTTTCAAATCTTAAACTACCCTATGAATAAATCCTAAGTTTGCCTATTCTAAGCATTTCAATAATTACATAAGTGCGATAAATAATATTACAATACAAAGCGAAATAAAAGCTGAATTAAAGAAAGAAATAAATAAACTCCGAGGAATATTTATTTACTTTAATCCCTGCAAGCTGTCAAGAACAAACAGTTAGAAACATTTAAATACAAATAACTTCATATCCGTATTCAAAACAGTGAATGTTTTGATCGCGGAGGGCTCAGACTTAAATTTTGAAAAGAACATTCCAATCACGTCGTGGCTGCAAACATATGACTAATGTAGTTTATTTTGATTGCCTCGCCTACTAAACGTATTGGTCTCTCGGGTGGAATAAAAAAGATCACTATAATCACGTCGTGGCTGCGAATATATAATTCACCTCGCCTACTAAACATGTTGATCTCGGATAAAAGGTTTAAGTCTTCATCCTTGCCCAGAAGTTATATTTCCGTCTTTGCAACTGTGTAGGCCTCAAAATCGACGGATATTTTTCATCGGCCAGTGTAGTATCGTGTTCAAATCAAGAAAATTTTAAATCGAATGTAAAAACAACAAGCAGAGCGTGAATAAAGAATGTAAAAATAAAAACAAGCGATGGCGATGGCGGAAAAAAACAGAGGCAAAGCAGTTTCGAAAATGACGCAGTGTCTAGTTTAAACGATAAACAAAGAGAACGGTAATTTTAATCTTTGAAACAGAGGGTGAAATAGAAAGCAATGTTTGAAAAAATGCGGTGTTTAGTTTAAAGCATTAAAAATGATAAAGCAAGAAACAAGAATCAAACGGGAGCAAATGAAACAGAAAAACAAATACCAACACGCGGTATTTATTGAAGCTTGATAAAAAAAAAGCGGTAAATATGAAACCGAGAAGCGTCTCCGAAGATGGACGCAATATTGGTTTGGATCAATAAAACAACAAAGAGAATGCGGTATTAATTCAATCAATAACATAATAATAATGCCAAAGAAACAGGCAGAGTGATTTAAAATACCCGACCCGAAGTTAAAATTCGGAAATATTCAAATCGGGTCGCCTGACTTCAGTCGTTGATTCAAACCCGAAATCGATTTCAAAGACCAATTTCAGATAACCAAGAACAAGAATATGAAATGCAAGAATTCTGAAAATGTTGCCCAAACCGGTCGATCTGACCGGTCGTTGATCTGAATCTTGATCGGACGATCCAAACTTGAATCGATTTCAAACCAAATTCAGATAACCAATAACAAGAATATGAAATGCAAGGATTCGAAAAATATTACCCAAACCGGTCGATCTGACCAGGGTCGATGTTCTGACCAGGATCGTTGTTTCAACCCGGATCGATTTCAACACCAAATTCAGATAACCAAGAACAAGAATATGAAATTCAAGAATTACGAAAATGTTGCCCAAACCGTCGACCAGGCGATCGATGACCGACCGAATTGGAGTTTCAACCGGAATCAAACAATTTCGTCAATTTCAGGATAACCAAAGATAACAACAATGACAATGTAGGAAAATTGGAAAAATCTAAACCGGTCGACCCGACCGGTCGATCCGACCAATTGTGTGTTCGACCGAAGTCAAATAATTTCATCAATTTCAGATAACCAATGATAACAAACAAGAATGTAAGAAAATTGGAAAAATCTAAACCGGTCGACAGGTCAAGTCGATGTTTCGACCGAAATCGTTGATCCGAACCAAATCTTACACCAAATTCAGATAACCAACATACATAAACATGAAATGCAAGAATTACGAAAATGTTACGACAAGGTCGACCAAGATCGACCGACGACCGAAATCAGTGAAAAAATCAGAGAAATCAAAGGGGATGACAAACCTTTTCGGACTTGATTCTTGGAACAACAACGAAGCCAAATACTCTCAAATCAAGAACACAACAAAATATGTATGTATATATTGAATAATCTTCCGAAAATCCTTTTTTTTTCTTCTCCGAAAATCCTCTCCTTCGTCCCCCAAATGAAGAACAACATGGGGGTATTTATAGGTGTATTTGCACCCCTCAACGTTCGAGTTTGAAATTCAAAATAAAGGTAAAAATCGCGGATTTGAGGGGCATGGGTCGCGGATTTTGCGGGTGTCGGCGTAACAGAGGGGGGTTGGTGGTGTCAGGGGTTGGTGGTGGCAGGGGCGAGGTGACCGGCGACGTGGGGTCGCCGGTATGGGGGTGTGGGGTCGGCGGCGATTTGGTTGGGTAGGGTTCGTTTCCCTTTTTTTGGTTTTTGTTTTCCGTTTTTGTTGGGTTTGGGGTTTAAAATGGGGAATGGGAATGAAATTTGGGTCGGTTCGGGTTTGGGGCCGAAGCGGGTGGGCTTTGGTGGATTGTAGGAATTGGGCTTGGGAAAGGGGAGAATGATGTGGTGGGCTGGTCGGTTGGGCTGATTGGGGATTTAATTGGGGGGAGTTTGGGCTTGTTTTGTTGGGTTTAATTGTTTTGGGTTTGGGTATAAGGGAATTTAATTGGGGAGTTTTGGGCTTGGACGAAAAAAATGGGTTTTAATTTAGGTTGGGTAGAAATTGTTTTGGGTTGAAAAATAAAAAAAAGGGTTATGAAAAATATATAAGAGGGGTTTAATATAAAAAATATTTTTTTTTCTTATTTTGTAAAAGATGTGAATTATTTAAAATAACATAACGACGTAATAATAATAAAATATAATATTTGCAAAATGTTTAATGCTTAATAAAAGGGAAAATGCGATGCAATTTTGCGAGAATAAACTAACATAGAATTTTCGGATAAAACTTATGATTATTATAAAATGCAAATGATATAAAATGCGAATAATAATAATAATAAGAGAATAATATGCATATATATATATATTTTAAAATTGTTTTAAAAGTGTCAAAAATGTTAAAAATTACGAATAAAATCATAAAAGATGGGACAAAATTGGGTGTCAACATGGATCACTTTTGATGCTACCATCCTTCAGTGGATTTAGTCCACTATTTCTACCGACCTTTTACAGACGATCATATAACCAGACACTATGGCTATGGCTACCTGGAATAGATTGCGTGATATATTCCAGGACAACAAACATTCCTGAGTTGTCACCCTTGAGCAAGAGTTTTCACAAGTAAGCATGGTAGATTTCCTGAATGTTTCGGCCTATTGTAAACGGCTCAAGGAATTGGCGGACCAACTCCATAAAGTTGGCGCGCTTATTCCCAATAATCATCTTGTTCTACAAATGGTTGCATGTCTATCTAAGGCATATAATGGCGATGGGACTCTCATTCGTCAAAGAATTCGCTTCTCTATTTTTATCAAGCTCGTTCGATGCTCACGTTAAAAGAAGCCGAATTGGCAAAAAAGGCGGCTATCGGCACCAGTTCCATGGCGATGATGACTTCCTCCAATACCTCTCACAGGTTTGTTGACAATTCGGGCCAAAACCACAACAACGGTGGTGGTAAGAAGGGTCACAACCGTAAAAATAAAGGCAAAAATTGCGGCGGAAACAACAGCGACAACCGAAATAGTGGCAACATCGGCGGGAACAGTAAAAACACCGGGGGTGGGCCTCGGGGTTCTGGGCCCCAATCGGCCTGGTCCCAGCCTTGGGCCTGGACCAATGGCTAGTGGCCCAGTCCCACCTACTGCCCTCCTCCCAATTATTTCCAGCCACCGTGGGCCCCAGTCTAACCCAATAACATGCCCAATTTCTCAGGTCAGCAGCCCGGTATACTTGGGCCTCGTCCCCAGCAGTCCTTTAATGTTGTGGGCCCACATCCGATGCCGACACCCACCCATATTGAGGCCGCCATGCATACATTTGGATTAAATCCTCCAGACACGAATTGGTACATGAACACCAGCACCACTTCTCACATGACATCCGACCAAGGTACTCTCTCGTCTTATTCCAATTTGAGCAAAAATCGTGGCATTATTATTGGTAATAGCAATACATTCACAATTCGTGGTTACGGTAATATAACTTTGTCTCCCTCACATCCACCTCTTATCTTGAAAAATACCCTTCATGCCCCGAACTTAATTAAAAATTTGGTGTCTGTCCGAAAATTCACCACAGATAATTGGGTTTCTGTTAATTTTGTTCCTTTTGGGTTTTCTGTGAAGGATTTCAAAATGGGGATACCTCTCATGAGATGCAATAGTAGGGGAGATCTTTATCCAATCACTCCCGCCTCACATTTCTCGAGTCAATCCATGACATCAACATTTGATACTCTAGATCCTTCCTTGTGGCATGAACGTTTGGGTCACCCTGGGTCATATATTATTTCTTCTTTGCGTAAAAATAATTTATTTCTTGGAAGGATACTCGTAGTACTCCAAGTTGTCATTCCTGTCCATTAGGAAAATATGTTAGATTACCATTTGTAGACTCTACATCTCGTACTTTGATGCCTTTTGATATTATTCGTAGCAATTTATGGACTTCTCCCATTCTCAGTTCAGTGGGCCATCGTTATTATGTTCCATTTTTGGATGATTATTCTAATTTTTTATGGACCTTTCCGTTAGCGAAACAATCACAAGTTTTTTTCACATTCTTAAAATTTAGAGCATTCATCCTTACCCAATTCGAACGGAAAATAAAAAATATTCAATCTGATAATGTCAAAGAATATGATAATGGGTTGTTTCGGGATTTTTGTGATGCTAGTGGCATAGTTTTTCGTTTCTCTTGTCCTCATACGTCCTCACAAAATGGGAAAGTCGAACGAAAAATTTGTACCATTAATAATATTGTCCTAACTTTATTGGTCCATGCTTCCGTACCCCCTTCCTTTTGGCATCATTCTCTACAAATGACTACTTATCTCCTTAACATACTTCCTACCAAATGATTGCCATATTCATCCCCTCTTAAAATCCTCTATAATAAGAATCCTTTGTATTTACATCTTAGGTTTTTTGGGTGCTTATATTATCCACTATTTCCGTCAACTACAATTAACAAACTTTAAGCCCGTTCGACCGCTTGTGTGTTTTTGGGTTATCCGTCTAATCATTGTGCTTACAAATGTTTTGATTTATCGTCTAATAAAATTATCATTAGTCGCCATGTTATTTTTTATGAAACCCAATTTCTGTTTGCTAAAGAAAGTAGTCCCGGGCCTAGTTCGTATAATTTTTTAGATGACGAGGTCTCTCCATATATTATCCACCATTATCGGACTTGTCCCGCACCCAAAATCCGCCAGCGGTCCCACTTCCTGCTGGCCCTACTGTTTCATTGCAACTACCCAATGGGCCAAACACTCGGCCCAGTACTGATCTCGGTATTGTTCCAGTGGCCCACCCCACTGTCCTAGTTTCCGTTCCAGCCCCTGTTTCCGTCATTGGGCTTGCAGGCCCACTGCCTGCTGGTCGATCCGTCACTAGCCAACCCACTGGCCAAAATCCTACCTCTTCCTCCTCGAGTCAAGGGCCAGTTACTCGTAGTCAAATGGGTATTTTAAAACCAAAATGACATTTTAATCTCAATTCTAATGTCTCTAAATCCCCTCTACCACGTAATCCAGTGTCTGCCTTAAATGACCCGAATTGGAAATTGGCTATGAACGATGAATATGATGCTCTTATTGAAAATAAGACCTTGGAGTTGGTCCCCGTTCTTTTGGTGTTAATAAAGATAATTCTGATGGTTCTTTTGTGAGACATAAGGCTCTTCTTGTAGGTGATGGTAAAACTCAACAGGTTGGCATGGACTGTGGTGAGACATTTAGTCCGGTGGTCAAATCGACTACCATTCACATTGTTCTCAGTTTGGCTCTTTCAAAGGCATGATCCATTCATCAACTAGATGTGAAGAATGTTTTCTTACATGGTGATCTTAAGAAGATAGTTTACATACATCAACCATTGGATTTTTGAGACCCCACATATCCTAATCATGTCTGTTTATTGAAGAAGTCCTTATATGGTCTTAAGCAGGCCCCACGGGCCTGGTATAAGCGATTTACATACTATGTATCTACTATTGGGTTTTCTCACAACCGGTCTGATAATTCTCTGTTCATCAATCGTCGTGGTACTTCTTTGGCATATATTCTATAATATGTGGATGATATTATGTTGACAACTTCTTCTGATGATTTACGCAAGTCTATCATGACACTACTCAGTTCTGAATTTGCTATGAAAGACTTGGGGCCCTTGAGTTACTTCTTGGGGATTGCTCACTTGTCATGCAGGAGGGTTGTTCTTATCCTAATGAAAGTATGCCGCTGAGATAATTGAGCGATCTGGTATGTCCTCGTGTAAGTCTACTTCCACTCCAGCTGATACCAAGTCCAAGCTAGGTGATGCGGCTGGCTCACCTTGCGATGATCCCACTCACTATCGCAGTCTTGCTGGATCTCTTCAGTATCTTAATTTCACGAGACCATATATTACGTATGCCATACAGCAGGTGTGTTTGTTTATGCATGATCCTAGGGTGGAGCACATGAATGCGCTCAAACGTATTATCTGATACATCCAGGGAACACTTGACTATGGTTTGCATCTATATCCATCATCAGCCTCTACACTTGTCTCGTATACCGATGCTGATTGGAGTGGTTGTCCGGACACCAGACGCTCTACATCTGGATAATGTATGTTTCTTGACGATAACTTGGTCTCATGGTCAGCCAAACGACATGCTACCTTATCACACTCTAGTACGGAGGCCGAGTATCGAGGGGTAGCCAATGTGATTTCTGAATCATGTTGGTTACGTAATCTTCTCTTGGAGCTTCACTTTCCCATTCAAAAAGTTACCTTGGTATATTGTGATAATATTAGTATCGATATCTTTTTGGAAATCCGGTTCAACACCAGCGCACTAAACATATTGAGATGGACATATACTTTGTTCGAGAAAAGGTAGCTCGTGGACAAGTACGCGTCCTCCATGTCCCTTCGCGATACCAGATTGCAGACATATTTAATAAAGGTCTTCCGTTGGTTCTATTTGAAAATTTTAGGGACAGTCTCAGCGTACGTCAACCGCCCTCTGTGACTGCGGCGGTGTAAAGGACCGTGTGTATTTAGGAATTGTTTGGACTCAATAAATTGTAATTCATGTATAATTGTAATTATGGTATTAGTCTTGTACTAGAAAAAGCTATTAGAATTAGAATAGGAAAGGTAGAATTATTTTCCTATATTGTACATATTTAGGAATTATATATTTGTATATATACATCTCATTATCAATGAAAATAATTAAGGGATTATTTCTTTCACCTAGTTTGCAACTTCAATTCCACATAAAATTAAATAAATAATCAAATTACACAGTAATCGTTAATTAACCCCCTTTATTATTTAAAGTAGTAGTGATGTTGGAAATTTTATATCAGGAAGGGCTTTTCTTATTTAACATGGTTTCTAAACTAAAATTAGTTGTAACTAGTATTGACTTTAACAACGATTAATCTTGCTCATAATTTAACATGTCTACTTGTTTTTTTTTAAAAACCATAGGTTAAAGAATGTAACTTGGGCCTAACTCAACCCAAAGCTAGCTTGTAGGGTGAGGATTATCCAAGTCCATATAAGAAGTCCATGTTCCCATTCCATATTCGATGTGGGATTCTTAACACTCCCCTGCATGCTCAGACCTTGTTAACTGGAAGCGTGGATAATATAATTTGGGGACCCAACATCGGTGAATAAAGAATTGGAATGGATCTGACTCTGATACCATGTAAAGAATGGATCCTGGGCCTAACTCAACCCCAAAAGCTAGCAAATACTGAGCATCGACCCTTTGATTCTTGATCAAGTTCTCGGAGTTCCAGATTTTTATTTTAATTTACTGCCAGTTAGTAAACTAACACGTAATTTGAATTGCACATTAACTTTTGGCCCATATTCTTTTGTAATTTAGGACTTACACTCGAGGAGGCTGATTGAAGTGGGTAGAGAGAGGAATGGACTCTACTACTTGGAGCCAATAAAAAGGGGGAGGGAATTAACGGCAAGCAACATGATTTCTGCAAACATGTGGCATATGCGGTTGAGCCATCTATCAGTTAGTTGTATTTCTTTAATTCCAAATTTGTTAGTTAGTTTTTGCAAAAGGAATTTTTTATGTGATGCTTGTTACAAAGCAAAACAAGTAAGATTACCCTTTTTCATCAGTATGAATAAAACTCAGCATGTTTTTGATTTGATTCATTGTGACAAATGGGGCCGTATAAAACAAAATATCTCTTTGGATGTCATTTTTTCTTAACTATAGTGGCTGATTTCAGTTGAGCGATATGGGTTTTTCTCATGAAACATAAGTCAAAAACTAAAGATTATTTGTTGCAATTTTTCAACTGGGTTCGCACACAGTTCTGTGTGGACATAAAAGGCTTCCAAACTGATAATGATTTAGAATTTCGTCACCGTGATTTAATGATCTATTATTTTGAACATGGAATGGAACATCAAACTAGTTTCACTGACACTTCACAATAAAATGGGGTAGTTGAACGAAAGCACCATCATCTTTTGGAAGTTGCTCGTTCATTACGATTTCAAGCAAATCTTCTTATTTTATTTTGGGGAGAGTGTGTTCTTACTGCTGCATATTTGATCAATCGTATGCCACTTTCCATTCTAAAGGACAGAACTCCATGTGAAATTTTACTTGGGAAGAAACCATCATATGACCATTTAAGAACTTTCGGGTGCCTTTGTTATGGACATGTAAACAACAATTCCCGTGAAAAATTCACTACACGTTCTAAATTATGAGATTTTGTTGGATATCCTAGTGGCCAGAAAGGATATAGGATATATCATCTTGAAAGTAAGAAGATTTATGTTTCTAGAGATGTCTAATTTTTGGAAGATATCTTTCCTTATGTCAAATCCACTTTGGGAGAATCAGGACAATCAATCAATTTCAATGAAAATTTTGGCAATGATGTGCCTTTGAGTGATGACTTATGTATTGATTCTATCGAAGAGACATTGGCAAAATCAACCACAAGTGAACCTGTTTCACCCGCCATTGAACTTGGAGGTCCTGAGTCAGGTGAGACAGATCCTTGTATCGATGAACTAAATCCTTCTACAATTGAGAACCACCCAACTACCACTCTTCCTAGAAAAAGATAAAGGCAAGCATCTTATTCACTATCGGGCTATCAATATGCATTGCCTCCCTCCCTTGCTCCTGTAGAGAACAACACAACTCCTTTCACTCTTTCAACAAACTTGACGGTACATCCTTTATCTCATTTTATTTCATATTCTAATTTTTCTTCTAATCATACTGCTTTCTTAACGGCCATCTCTTTTAATGATGAGCCAAAATCATTCTCTCAAGCAGTCCAACGTGAACATTAGAGAGATACAATGACAAAAGAAATTGTTGGTCTAGAAGAAATGAAACCTAGACTTTGAAATTGTTGTCGTTCAGAAAAAAGAGATGTAGATTCCAAATGGATCTATAAAATTAAATATAGACCGGATGGGAGCATTGAACGCCACAAGGTGCGTCTAGTTGCAAAAGGTTACACTGATATTGAGGGAGTCAATTTCCATGAGACTTTTGCCGCCGTTGCAAAATTAGTCACCGTCCATTATTTATTGGCAATTGCTTCTGTTAAAAATTGGGAAATACATCAATTAGATGTAATAACGCCTTCTTACATGGATATTTGAAGGAAGAAATGTATATGAAGATCCCACAAGGGTTTGCCAAAAAGGGGGAGCAACGTGTTTGTAGGTTACGAAAGTCCCTCTATGGACTTTGCCAAACATCTAGAAATCGGTACCAAAATGTCACTGCTTCTCTTTTTGCTATTGGTCTTCAACAAACCACTGCAGATTATTCCTTATTTACCTTCACCCATGGAGGATATTTTTTTGTTGGTCTTGTCTACGTTGATGATATTATCATCACAGGGACAAATTCATATTGTATTTGGAAGTTGAAGAGTTACTTGGATGCAAAGTTCCACATCAACAATCTTGGGAAGCTTAAGTATTTTTTGGGGATTGAGGTGGCTCGCTCTCCAGAAGGGATATTTTTTAGACAACGCAAGTATGTACTTGACATCTTGACTGATTGTGGTCTAACTGGCGGATTCCTCTTCGATGGAGCAGCAACACAAGCTTCAAATGACTCTGGTGAGATTTACAAAAACCCGAAAGAATATCGTCGAATAGTGGGTCGATTATTGTATGTCAATAATACTCATCCTGACATCAGTTATGCAATACATATTCTTAGTCAATTTATGCATCAACCTCGACAACCTCACCTTGATTCTGCCTATGGGGTACTTCGTTATTTGAAAGGGTCATCAGGACAAGGTATTTTTCCTTATTCGAATAATAAATTATCCTTGCAGGCATACTGCGAAGCAGATTGGTCAGGATGTCCCATGACACGCAAGTCAATTATTAGTTACATTATATTTCTTGCCTCTTCACCAATTTCATGGCGATCTAAGAAGCAAACAGTAGTTTCTTGTTCTTCTATGGAAGCCTAATATAGAGCAATGGCAACCACCACCAGCGAAATTATTTGGCTCAAACAAATATTACAAGACCTGCATGTATCATGTACCTCGCCTGTTTCTTTGTTTTGTGACAATCAAGCAGCTATTCACATTGCAGCTAACTCAGTGCTCCATGAGCGGACAAACATATCAAGATAGATTGTCATTTTATTCGGCAACAAATCCAGTCACAAACCATTGCAACTAAACCGATTTCTTCACAAAATCAGTTAGCGAATATTTTTACCAAAGCTCTTGGTCGTGATCATTTCCATCGACTGCTTAGCAAGTTAGGCATTTCCACTCTTCATGCTCCAACTTGAAGCGGAGGATTGGAGGATATTTTGTTTCCACATATACTTTGCATCAGATCATTGACTCAATCATAATCATCACAATCATAGGGATTGTTGAGATTATTGACAAGCTGTAATTGATTATAATAGCTTACATTTAGGAGCAATTTTAGGTATTTTTATTATATATATACTTGTATACTAGTTGCAGTGAATAACACAAAAGAAATATTATGTTTCATTACTTTCTTTCAGATTTTATAATATGCTTGAACCATGTCGTTTTCATCTTTGTTATGACTTGAAATAAAAATCTATGTGATTAATTATACTCTATTTTGTTCATTTGATTTGTTGTTGATTGGAGAATGAAAGAACTCTTGTTGATAAATAAATATTAGCACATGTACATAGGGCATATATTTACCATATTTTGTGTTGTATAATTATAATAGAATTGAGATCCTTATTAGAGAAGGATTAAACATTGTACACCTATATATATTTGTATTAATGAGAAAGACTCTCCAAGGGAGATTAATACTTTCCTACATGGTATAAGAAGGCAAAACCTAAATCTATTTCGTGTCTTTTTCTCTTCACCCGAGAACCTTTCTCCTTCTCTGCTTTCCGTCGGATTCCTTCGTGAGAACAAGACCAAAAGCGACAACAATTCTTGTCTGCTTTTTTGCCTGCTGCTCTCTACTGCCTTCTGCTGCTGACTACTGCTGCCTTCTGCCCACTGCTTTGTCCTATCTTTTCTTTTCCTTTTACCAAAGAACAAATCACAGGCTCTTACCCGAAAATAAATAAAATTTATCCTTTACCTGAGAACACAAATAAATGGCTTCCTTGACCTGCCAGCAGCCTGATAATGCGTGGTATATGGATACGGGCACCACGTTTCACCTCACCAATCATTCTAGTAATCTTACTCAACTACGAAATTTAAATACTCCGCAGTCTATTATGGTCAGTAACAATCATCGCATTCCAATTTAAGGATTTGGCCACACCCTTATCCCCCCTTCTCTCTTAAAAACGTCTTTTATGCCCCACACATCATCAAAAATCTAATTTATGTTAGAAAATTTGCCACTGATAATTCTGTCTCAATTAATTTTGATCCGTTTGGATTCTCTGTACCGGAAAACTCCTTACGAGATGCAATAGTGAGGGAGACCTATATCCTTTCCTACCCACATCCGCTGCTAGTGTCACTCCTCCCACCGTTCTAACAACCATATCTCCCTCAACGTGGCATAGTAGAATTGGTCATCCGGGTTCTCACATTTTTTATTCTCTTAGAAACCGAAATTTAATCCAGTGTAACAAAGGGTACCTTTCTCATAGTTGTTCCTCTTGTCAGTTAGGGAAATACGTTAGACTACCATTTACGACTTCTATGAGTACTACTTTCTCTTCCTTTGATATTATTCACGATGATTTATGGACATCTCCCATAACTAGCAATTTAAGCCATAAATATTATCTGGTATTTTTGGATGATTTCTCCCACTTTCTTTGGGTATACCCACTCAAATCTCAAGTGTTCTCCAAATTTGTTGAGTTTCGTACAATGGTTAAAACGCAATTTGAAAAGGACATAAAATTATTTCAATGTGATAATGGTCGTAGTTTAATAATTCCTTATATCATAAATTTTGTGCGGCTACCGGCATGGTTTTTCATTTCTCATGCCCATATACCTCCCCTCAAAATGGAAAAGCCGAAATAATTCTCCGAACCATTAATAATATGATTTGTACTCTTTTTTTTCATGCGTCTCTCCCCCCATAATTTTTGGGTATATGCATTAAAAATGGCAGAAAATATTCTCAACTTTTTACCTACCCGTACGATTCAAAATAGGACACCCACCAAAATTCTCTATCGTTGGATCCCCACCTATGACCACCTTAGAATTTTCGGTTGTCTGTGTTACCCAAATCTGACATCCATGACACCTCACAAATTAGCACACCGGTGTACTCCGTGTGCCTTCCTAGGTTTCCCGTCAAACCATAGGGGGTACTTGTGCTATGAGCTCTCTACAGACAAAATTATAATTTCTCACCACATCACCTTTGTCGAATATGTCTTCCCGTTTGACAACATTAAAAAATTCTGAGTCATTGATTACCAATTTCTCGAAGATTAGGACCCATCACCGCTTGTCCAACAAGCATTCTCGCCAGTTGCCATCAGACCGAAATGACAGACGCACAAACACCGCCACCGAAGTCCTTGCCACCGCCCGCCGCCACCCACTTCCACCACCACAGAGCCAACTCCGACGGTTTCCATCGGAAGCCTAATATGATTTTGGACCTATTGTTGTCACCATTACCGCCGGTTTCCATCACCACCGGCAACCGGCCAACCAACTCAGTGTCTTCACCACCCTCGCACATATGAACCACCATCACAAAACATCTCTGGATCACCACCGGTAATCATCCATACCACCAATCGGAACCAACCACTACCACCTATTGTGTCGCAGCCTCCAGAAGCAACTGTAGCGCTAACCCAGTCAACCACCCCTCCACCGGAACCCTACCAGTCATCGAAACCATGACCACAACTAGTACCAATACCCGCAATACTAACACCACACCAACACACCACTGATACAGTCCCAACCCACCACTGTCACCATACCCAACATCACCCGACCCGTCGTCTCCACCATCCTACCCGAGGATATCCCCTAACACGGCTCACCCAATACCGTGTTCCGTCGACAGCACATGTCACCATTCCGACACCAACCATTGACCCGACACCATAAACCCAACCAAATACCCATCCCCCCACGGTACCCACTCACCCAATGGAAACACGTGCCCAACACGGGATTTTCAGGGCCAAAGTCCACTTTAACTTATCAACACAAACAATTTCCCTCATTCCCAAAGACTCAAAACTAGCCAAACTTGACCCTAATTGGAATGCGGCCATGTGTAAGGAATTTAATTCTTTAACGAAACAACATACTTGGGATTTGGTTCCTAGACCGGAGGGGGTGAATGTGATCTGATGCATATGGTTTTTTCATCACAAATACAGAGACAGTGGTGCTCTAGAGAGGTACAAGGCACGACTTATGGCTAATGGCAATAATCATCAGGAGGGTATCGATTGTGGAGATACATTCAGTCCGGTTGTTAAACCGGCCACCATTCGCACAGTTCTGAGTATTGTTATGAGTAAGCACTGACCTATTCATCAGCTTGATGTGAAAAATGCGTTTCTACATGGGAATTTAAAATAAACAATTTATATGTATCAACCGCCTGGTTTTGTCCATCCAGCCACCCCTCAGTATGTATGTCCTCTCTGTAAGTCATTTTATGGCTTAAAACAGGCCCCTCGAGCATGGTATGATCGCTTTACACAGTATATTTTGTAGATTGGGTTCGTATGCAGCAAGTGTGATAATTCTTTATTTATTTTTCATAGAGGTAGTAGCATTGCATATTTATTATTGTATGTGGATGATTTTGTGCTCACTGCTTCATCTCAGTAGTTGAAAAATGAGATCATTGCACTGCTCAAAACAAAATTAGTTATGACTGACTTGGGGAAGTTGAGTTATTTTTTAGGGATTTCAGTGACTAGATTTGCAGACACTGTGTTTCTTTGTCAACGTAAGTATGCAAATGAGATTGTGTACGAGGCTAAAATGACAAATTGCAAGATCATGTCTACTCCAGTTGACTCCAAATCGAAGCTCAGTGCTTTGGATGGAGGTCCAGTGTCAGATACCACTATCTACCGGAGTCTTGCAGGTGCCCTATAGTACCTGACTTTCACTAGACCTGATATTGTTTATGTTGTTCAGCATGTATGCTTATTCATGCATGCCCAGGGAGCCTCATTTTACTGTCCTTAAACGTATCATTCGATACGTTAAGGGCACACTTGATTATGGATTACATATCTACCCCTCAGCACCGACCAAATTGTTGTCATATACGGATGCTGATTGGGCAGGATGTTCGGACATGCGACGATCCACCTTAGGCTATTGTTTGTTCTTAGGGGATATTCTCATATCTTAGTCTGCCAAGAGACAAGCCATATTATCTCGTTCGAGGACAGAAGCAGAGTATAGAGATGTTGCGAATGTTGTTGCTGAGATCTGTTGGCTCCGAAACCTTCTTTTGGAGCTTCATTATCCGTTGTGTAAGGCGTCTTTGGTTTATTGTGATAATATATATGTCATCTATCTATCTCATAATCCTGTTCAGCATCAACGAACCAAACATATTGAGATGGACATCCACTGTGTTCGTGAGAAGGTTGCTCTCGGTCATGTCAGAGTATTACATGTGCCTTCCTCTTATCAGTATGCGTATACATTCACAAAAGGCCTTTTTAGACAGCTCTTCCTTGACTTCAGATCCAGTCTTAGCGTCCTGCCTCCTCCCGCTCAGACTGAGGGGGTGTATTAGCACGTGTACATAAGGCATTATTTACCATGTTTTGTGTTGTATAATTGTGATAGAATTGAGATCCTTATTAGAGAAGGATTCAATATTGTATACATATATATATTTGTATTAATGAGAAAGGCTCACAATGGAGATTAATACTTTCCTACCTTAAATAAGGGGTCAAGTACTTGGCTATAACAATATCTCTCATGTATTTCGTCCAAATGTGGTGTAGTACAGTTCAAAGTTCGATTGGTAATGAATTCACCTCTCTATTCTTCTCATTTGAATAATATGCTTTTGAAGAAATAAATAATAAATTTTCTTAATGAGTGGGTTCACTATCGTCTTGTTCTACCTAATGATCCTACCATGAACGATTTCAACAATTAGTTTCTACCAAATACAAACAATCTAGAAATCTTACCTTTTTCAGTTGCTTATGAAATACACGAATTATTGTATATATTGAAATATCGGAGGATCAATTTCGTCATTCAAGGTTTGTATTGAGAACAAATTAAATCACATATTCAAAGAGAAAAAAGGTTTGGAGTATTTATTATCATGTTGGACATTGCTCATTATAGTACCAAAACTAGTTCAAAAAGGAAAAAATTTGTGTGTATTTTGTACAGGCATGGACAAATGGTCAACTACCGTCTGCTTTCCACAGAGAAAAAATGATGGGCGATTAATAGTGATAGGTTCTTCATTTTGTTATTTACATTGCCAAAACTAGGTTATATCGTAGAGGCCCCAAAAGAACTATGGATGAGGAACACCCGATACCTCTCAAGCTCTATGTTATGAATATAATTAAGATGGAAGGCACATGTGCGAATATATCAAATTACATGTGGATCTTGGGAAGATGTCTATATATAAAATAGGGAAATTATCCATTAGTGCTCATGATGCTCAGAAAGGGAACAAGGAGACTGTTTATATTAAGATGATGGCAAGTGTTTTGACACCAATGGAAGAGTGGTCAGAAAAAAGGGGGCGTAGTTACGATGAAAACTTCAGCAGATGTAATGTTGAACTAATGGAAAATATTCTTCCTCTCTTGTTCTCGGCCCTGAAAATATTAGAGGAAGATGTTCTAGGACAATCAAAAGGTATATGCAGTGGCACACTATCAAGTCTAATTAGCGTTGTCTTAGTGTTAAAGGAAGCTAAGGAGAATGGTGACTCAATTGTTTTTTTCCCTTTCATCGGGGATTGCTACTGAAGAAGAATTGATAGAAAGAGGTTGGGCGTATCCTACCCCATTTTTGATAAGCTATCTGTTGAGGTTATTTTTGAAGGTTTTTGTTGGGTTGTTGTACGTAACGGATATTGAAAACTTGTTTCAAACCCAACAAACGTAGAACTGTTTGACTGTAGGATAATTTTAAACTGTAAACATAAGACTTGAATGGTACTGACATGTTTACAATAACTGTAATCTTTATCAACTGTGGGTGAGCACGCGAATGCCCTTTCAATTGAAAGCTCCAAGCTTCAATGTATTCCTCCTTTGGAAAGCTAGGAAATCCGGCAGAGGTACGAGAGAGTGTTTCGATTTTGAATCTCTAAGACTTAGAATAATGATATGAAAATCAAATGTAATGAATAATAAAGTGTAGGTCTGAATTTATAGGTAAAAAATTAGGTCAAACCGGATTAGGGTTTGACCTTGGGCCTGGCCCAAAATTCGAGACATATTAGGTCATGGAGCCACGGCCCTATGGTGTGGGCGCCGCGGCGCTGACGTGGCCCTACACTGTCTCATTTTATTTTTCGCACATTCTTAATTAAATCCAAAATCCAATTTTGACTTAATTAAAACAATCATTATTCATTTAAATATTTCGATTCTAAATCGAATATTTAATACTCTCTCAATACATCCTTAGATCGAAAAGACAATCAACATAGTGTGACCATACATGCCTTCACAAATCGACATTAATCAAATTAAGGTCTACGCGGAAATCCTAGACGGCGCCGCAAGACGAACTCAATATGTGAAGTACGTTTACACGAATCCAGTAAGCTTAACCTCGATGTGGTAAGATAAAATCCTTTCATTCACGACACACCCGATCAAGCTTAGGATTTGTCAAGTGTCTATCCAATGGCTTAATCATTGTATCTCATTTATATAAGTTGACAACTAGACCATATTCTAAATATGTCTATTGCATTGGCCAATGACTTAGTCAACCTAATATCACTGAGAAGCTGAGTGTTTTCTCGAATATACATTCGAGGAATGAATCCTAATCTTGGATCAACTACCACCTTTAATCCACATTGTAATGTACCCAATACAAGTCGTATCTCAACCTATAAGTCATTTGAGCTTAGGACAGGATCAAAGTATATTACTTTGTAGACAAGGTGCACATTGACCTCAAGTCTAAGGACTTCTATCTCCCACATGCTGATCATACTTTAGATAAGTATAACAACAGTATATCAGCATGGTATACCAATACTTCCAAAGTATCCATGTGTCCATCACGAGTAGCCATTACTCGTAGCAAGTGAGACATACTACATCCTCTAAGGATGTGATGCAGACCACATGTCGACTTATCACATATCATCGATATCCCATTCTCGATGATCATTAGTCGATGATATTTTAAGAGTTACGTTATAATATTAATGTCTCACATTATTAATAACAACGTAACCTCTAGGGATGCATATTATAGAATATTATAAACAATCAACTAATAATTTAATAATTACAAATGCCAAAATATTAATCTCCATTAATAATAATACGAATGTGTATAAAGTACATTTGTCCTAGTACAGATTGTCTCTAGGACATACATATACTTTCAATCTCCCACTTGGCCTAAAGCCAATCTCCAACATATCTAATGCCCATATTCTCAAAATGACCATTATGCTTGACTAAACTTAATGGTTTAGTGAATGGGTCAGCTAGATTATCGTCTGTGGGAACATAGTCTAATCTAATCTCTTCAGTCTCCACCATCTCCCTGAGTATGTGGTACTTCATTGGTACATGCTTGTTTCTGTTTGTTGATCTTGGTTCCTTAGTCTATGCAATCGCACCAGTGTTGTCACAATAAATAGTTATTGGACAATTGGCACTCGGAACTACCCTTAGTTCCTTCAGGAACTCAGAAATCGCGACAGCTTCTTTACCAGCTTCTGATCCAGCAATGTACTCAGCTTCTGTTGTCGAATCAGCAGTTGTAGCTTGTTTGGAACTTTTCCAGCTCATTACTCCACCATTGAAAATGAACATGTACCCAGACTGAGATTTGAAGTCATCAAGATCCGTCTGGAAGCTAGCATCAGTGTACCCAGTAGCAACTAGCTTTTCTTCCCCACCATAGACTAAGAAGTATTCTTTAGTTCATCTAAGATACTTAAGAATACTCTTGACTGCTTTCCAGTATTTTTTCCTAGGATTCTGCTAGAATTTGCAAGTCATAGTAAGTGCAAAGGCCACATCTGGCCTAGTACAGGTCATGACATACATGATCGATCCTATAGCCGAAGCATATGGGATCCTCTTCATGCGTTCAAGTTCTATAGCATTAGAAGGATTGTCCTTCTTAGATAACTTGATGCCTTATCACATAGGTAGACTGCCTTTCTTGGAATTTTTCATAGAAAAATGTCTAAGCACTTTGTCTATGTAGACTGACTGTGACAGCCCCAACAATCTATTAGGCTATCTCTATAGATCCTAATTCCCAGAATGTAGCAGGTTTCACCTAAATCATTCATCATGAAGGTACTGGACAATCACTCCTTGACTGATTGTAGAAGAGTGTTATTGTCTACCATTATGAATATGTCATCTACATATATAATAATAAAGGAAATACTTCCATCCTTGCGTTTACTATAAACACAGGGATCCTCTTTGCTTCTGACGAAATCAAATGACTTGATAGCCTTCTCAAAGAAAATGTTCCAACTCCTCGAGGCTTGCTTATGCCCATAAATGGAATTTTGTAGCTTGCATACAGCATTTGGTTTGGACTCAAGCGAAAAACCCTCAGGTTGTTTCATAAACACTTCTTCAACTAGATTACCATTGAGGAAATCGGTTTTGACATCCATCTGCCAAATGTCATAGTCATAATATGCAACTATTGCAAGCAAAATTCGAATGGACTTAATCTTAGCAACATATGAAAAGGTTTCATCATAATCGACCATAGGCCGTTGATTATAACCTTTAGCCACCAACCTTGCTTTATAAGTCTGTACATTTCCAAATGCATCGATCTTCTTCTTGAAGACTCATTTGCATCCTATGGGTTTAACCCCACTTGGAAAATCAACCAAGTTCCACACTTGATTGATGTACATAGATTCCATTCTTGGATTTCATGGTTTCTTGCCATCTCTTCGAATCAATGTCCAATATTGCTTCTTTATAGGTTGTAGGCGCATCGTTATCGGGAATATCTATCTCACTATGTGTTTCCACAAGTAGATTTAGTTTTTCAGGAGGACGATGAGTCCTAGTGGTCCTAAGGAGTTGATTGTTTTGCAGTTTAGTGCTTGGTATGTTCTGACTGTGAGAGGGTTCTTGCGTGTTGGATAATCCACTAACTTGAGAGCTTTCAAGAATATCATTTTCATGTATTTCCTGAATGGGAGGAGGTGCAACCATTGCATCTACTCCCAAAGGCTGTGTAGGAGGATCTTGCATTTCTGCATTGTTCCTCGTAACACTCCCACTGGCCGAAGGGCGTACTTGAAGTACCCAATCTTCGCCAAATACTCCTACTGAATTCTTGCATTGGTCATTCGGCAAGGACAACATCTATGTTATCTTGCGGTTCTTGAATTTCTTTAAGTTCTATCTCTGTGCAACTATGTTCCTTGTAGACATATTCTTCTTCAAGGAAAGTTTCGTTCCTGGAAACAATGACCTTACGTTCTCCAGGAAGATAGAAGTAGTATCCCTTAGTTTCCTTTGGATACCCCACGAAGTAACATTTCCTACTTTTGGATTCCAATTTGTCAATGAGCATCTTCTTAACATATACAGGGCACCCCTAGGGTCTCATATGTTTAAGAGTTGGCTTCTTGCCACACCATATCTGATAGGGTATATTTTCTACTGACTTAGAAGGAACCCTGTTCAGAACATATATTGAGGTTTGTATAGCATGTCCCCAAAGGTATGTCGGTAGAGCTGAGAAGCTCATCATGGATCGAACGATATCCAATAAGGTTCGATTTCTCCTTTCGGAAACATCATTCATCTGTGGTGTTCCAGGAGGTGTCCACTTTGATTGGACTCCATGTAGCTTTAAGTAATCTAGAAAATCCTCGCTCAAGTATTCACCTCCTCGATCCGATCGAAGGGTCTTGATACTTGTTGTAAGTTGCTTCTCTACTTTCGACTTGTATTCTTTGAACTTCTCAAAAGCCTCGGATTTTTGTCTCATAAGATACACATATCCATACCTTGTGAAGTCGTCAGTAAAAGTGATGAAGTATGGGAAACCTTCTTTAGCTTGAGTCAAAAGTGACCCACATACATCAGTATGGACCAACTCAAGCACCTCCTTGGCTCGCACACCTTTCCCAGAAAGTGGCTTATTGGTCATCTTTCCTCTCAAGCAAAATTCGCAGTTACCATAAGACTCCAATTCAAATAGTTCGAAGTAGTCTAACTTCCTCAACCTTGTTATCCTTGATTCGTTGATATGACTAAGTCTGCAATGCCATAGGTAGGTAGAGTTTCTATTACTTATCTTAGCTCATTTATTTTGTACATTGAATATTTCTCGACTACAGTTTAGTGTATATAATCCATCCACAAGAGGAGCAGTTCCATATATAACATTATCAAAAGATTGTACTTGACTGCCATTATAAATATATGAGGAAAACCCCTTCATGTCCAAAACATGGATATAAATGATATTCCTCATTACCAAGAGTACATAGTAACAATCATTTAACACTAGACAATAGCCAGAAGGCAAATTTAATCTATAAGTTCCTACGCGCTTAACATCCACTCGTGCTCCATTTCCAACGCGTAGGTCCACCCTTCATACTATCAGTTAGCCCCTACATATTGGTACAAATGTGTGAGCCATAAGCGGTATCCAATACCCAGGAATGAGAGTTATTTATAGACATATTTATTTCAATGACGTACATACCTTGTCCACCAGAGGTAGAAGCAGGTGGTGTTTTTCATCCTCCTGGTGTAGTGCAGTCCTTCTTCTAATGCCCCTTCTTGTTGCAGTTGAGGCATACATCCTTAGTCGGATTCACCTTCTTCTTCTTCACATCTCCCTTATGCTTCATAGCTGAGGGCGCAGCGACTTCTTTTCCCTTCTTCTTCTGTCATTCCTTACCTTTCGGCTTGGGTCGGCTAATAGAGCTCACCATGAGCATAACTTTGCCTTTGGAAGTGGAAGACTCAAAGGTCTTGAGCATGTTGTGCAGATCCAGCAGACTCGCCTTCGTTCCATTCATATTGTAATTCACTATGAATTTTTCACAGGAACGAGGGAGAGAGTTCAGGATGAGGGTGGTAGCGACATTCTTTTGCAGCTTTGTTCCAATTGAAGCAAGTCTCTCTATCAGCCCTATCATCTTCAACACATGCTGTGAGACCTGGCCCCCTTCATTGAGCTTACACTTAAAAAGTTCTATTAGTAACTCATATTTCATAGTCTGGGATTGTGAGTAATAGAGACTCTTCATTTGTTCGAGCATCTCATTGGGACCCATGTTCTCATGTTGTCTCTAAAGTTCCATAGACATGGAAGACAACATCACGCACTGTGCTGAAGTGGCATCATCTAGGTGTTTTTGGTAAGCATCCTTATCAAAAGAGGCATATTCAGCAGAGTCTATCGCAAGGACTGTTGGGAATACCGTGTCCAACACGTATTCTAATTTCTGTTGTCTCAGCACTATTCACAAATTTCTTAGCCAGTCAAGGTAGTTAGGTCCAGTAAGTTTATTCATTTCAATCAACATTTTCAATGATAAGTTCGACATCTTTGATAATCTGAAGAATTAGATAGACTGGAAATCAAACTCAAAATTTGTTTCCTATTATACACATTCGTTTAGGCTAATCAACATGGTCTTTTTTTTAATTAGTTCTCACTATTTTAACATACTTCTACGACCCCATGGTAGAATACAGACCTATATTAATTAAGGCCATAATGGGCCATGATCCAAGCCTATGCTATCTTCGCGTTTGCTTTGGCTGATAACTTTAATAACACATCTTGGTAGGTTCTAAACCAATTGCAAAACTTATTTGCTACTCTTGATTGATCAAATATTATATTTATTCTTGCGTCCTTAGATTAGTCCGACACTTTGGCGCCAAGATTTGTCTAAGCAAGTCAACCCCATTACACGACTGCATTTATGTATCTAAGTAAATTTGGCCTTTATGAGCAAACACTTTGGTGTAAATATCCACAAAAGTTTATCGTTTACATTTACATTTAAAACACATCTATGAAAGAGTATGGGTCCTCGTAGACTTAGAGAAAATGCTTTGGCATAAATACTTGTATCGCCCAAAAGGATTTTGCACTCTAACAATTATAATGGACGACGCGTTTTAATTTAGACTTGTATTTAAAAATTTTGGGAAACATTTTAATTCAGAGTTTTAACCAAGATCAACTCTTTTACGTCATATCCAATATGACATCTTAATATCATGCAAAACTAATGACACATATAATTGGGAACCGTCAACCCAATAGACATGATATAATATGATTTAATCAAATATTGGGCGCCGCTTGCCCAGAAAGTTATAGCAGACACTATGCTAATTATTAAATGAAAGCATTTAAACACTTAGCATATAGTTTGTATATTATTCAATAATATACAATTAATAATAATCATGGGTTACCTTGTCTAAACTCTAAAATTTAAGTCTAGTCAAAACAGTCCCTTAAACATTTTCTGACTTTAAAAACTGATTTTCAGGATATTTCTGTAAGTTCCAAATTTTCAGAATTTACAGTTTAGTCCCTCAAGAATTTAAAATTTCAATTTTGAACCTCTTTAAATTCAGAAAATCCAATTTTAATTTTATAAAATATTTTCAATTTCAGGGGCCAATCTGTAATTTCCAGAATTTTAAATTAATTACAGATTTGGTGCTTTTCTGAAATTTACAGATTTGTCCCAAGGACCAAATCTGATGATTTTAAAAACTTTTTTCATGGACCAAATTGCAATTCTAGAAACTTCTAAAATTTTCAGATTTTCCCCAAGGGCTAAATTGCAATTTCAAAAATCGCCACTGCCCCGCCGGAATAGTGATTGTTGCCATTGTTCACGCCAGAACAGTGTTCGGTATTGTTCACTATTCCGAAATTTTTTATTTTTTTTAAATTGGAGCCTGTCGGAACAGTGACTGATGCTACTGTTAACGCCGGAACAGTGTTCGGTTACTGTTCACTGTTCTGCAAAAAAAAATTAAATTGGAGCCTCGGTGCCTCAGAAAACCCTAGGTGGCGCCGCGACGCTCCATCGTAGAGTTGCGGTGCCTCCGTCTCAGAAGCACAAAATCAGCATTTCCGAAACCCTAAAACTGGTTCAAGGTCAGATTTGCATATTCATCTTCGTTACTCTTCACTATCAAACAACACGTTCATCGACCATCATCCAATCCCTTCGCGTTCTTCGCTTCAGTGCACCATGTTCGCAATGAACCGGTTACGCACATTGACTTAGAAGAGTTAGATCGGAATGACTTCCTCGATTACATCATTGTTTAATAGTTTTGGAGACATGGATGATGTGCTTTTAAGATATTAGGTTTTCAAGCTTTAAACGACATAAATTTCAGATTTAAACAAATTCTAACCTATATTATTATTAACTAGTTACCTTATAATCATACAAAACAACCCTAACTCTTGATACCACTGAAGGTTTTTGTTGGGTTGTTGTATGCAGCGGATATTGAAAACTTGTTTCAAACCCAACAAACGTTGAACTGTTTGACTATAGGATAATTTTAAACTATAAACATAAGACTTGAATGGTACTTACATGTTTACAATATCTGGAATCTTTATCAACTGTGGGTGCGCACGCGAATGCCCTTTTGATTGCAAGCTCCAAGCTTCAATGTATTCCTCCTTTGGAAAGCTAGGAAATCCGGCAGAGGTTTGAGAAAGTGTTTTGATTCTGAGTCTCTAAGACTTAGAATAATGATATGAAAACAAATGTAATGAATAATGAAGTGTATGTTTGTATTTATAGGTGAAAAATTAGGTCAAACCGGATTAGGGTTTGACCTTGGGCCTGGCCCAAAATTCGAGACAAATTAAGTCATGGCGCCGCGGCCCTATGGTGTGGGCAACACAGTGCTGACGTGGCCCTACACTGTCTCATTTTATTTTCCGCACATTCTTAATTAAATCAAAAATCCAATTTTGACTTAATTAAAACAATCATTATTCATTTAAATATATCGATTCTAAATCGAATATTTAACACTCTCTCAATACATCCTTAGATCGAAAAGACAATCAACATAGTGTGACCCTACAGGCCTTCACATATCGACATTAATCAAATTAAGGTCTACGCGGAACTCCTAGACGGCGCCACAAGACGAACTCAATATGTGAAGTACGTTTACACGAATTCAGTAAACTTAACCTCCATGTGGTAAGATAAAATCATTTCATTCACGACACACCCGATCAAGCTTAGGATTTGTCAAGTGTCTATCCAAATGGCTTAATCTTTGTATCTCATCTATATTAGTTGACAACTAAACCATATTCTAAATATGTCTATTGAGTTGGCCAACGACTTAGTAAACCTAATATCACTGAGAAGTTGAGTGTTCTCTCGAATTTATATTCGAGGAATGAATCATAATCTTGGCTCAACTACCACCTTTAATTCACATCGTAATGTACCCAATACAAGTGTATCTCAACCTATACGGCATTTGAGCTTAGGACGGGATCAAAGTACATTACTTTGTAGATAAGGCGCGTATTGACCTCAAGTCTAAGGACTTCTATCTCCCACATGCTGATCATACTTTAGATAAGTATAACAAACATTATATCACCAGGGTATACCAATACTTGTAAAGTATCCATGTGTCCATCACGCGTAGCCATTACTCGTAGCAGGTGAGACATACTACATCCTCTAAGGATATGATGCAGACCACATGTCGACTTATCACATATCATCGATATCTCATTCTCGATGATCATTAGTCGAGGCTATTTTATGAGTTACGTTATAATATTAATAGCTCACATTATTAATAACAACGTAACCTCTAGGGATGCATATTACAGAATATTATAAATAATCAACTAATAATTCTTGTGATGATATTGAAAGTATATGTGTCCTACAGACAATCCTAATTATGGACAAATGTACTTGAACACATTCATATTATTAATGATTAATATTTATGGCATTTGCAGGTATTGAATTATTATTTGCAATTATTCATATATGTGCTCCCTTGAGTTGGTGTTGTCATTGATAGAGTGAGATATTAATGATAAAGCGTAACTCTCAAAATTGCCTCGACTAATGATCATCGAGAATGGGATATCGATGATATGTTATAAGTCGACATGTGGTCTGCATCACATTCTTAGAGAATGTAGTGAGTCTCATGACTACGGGTAATTGTTTTTCGTGATGGACACATGGATGCTCTGGAGAGTATTGGTACACCTGTCGATAAACTATTTGTTATACATGTCTATAGTGTTATCGGCATGTGGAATATAAAAGTCTTTCAACTTGAGGTCAATACGTGCCTTGTTTGCAGAATGATGTACTTTGACCAAATTCAAAGCTTGCACTCCTTATGGGATAGATACGGCTTGAGTTGGGTGCATTACGATGTAAATAAAGGCAATAGTTGAGCCAAGAATCATTCCTCGATTAGAAATGCGAGAGAACACTCAATTTCTCTATATTAGGTCGAATAAAGTTATTGGCCAATGCAAGAGACATATTTTGAATATCGTCTAGTTGTCGACTAATAAAGATGAGATAAAGTGATTAAGCCATTTAGATAGACACTTGGCAAATCTTAAGATTAATTGAGTGTGTCGTGAATGAAAGGATTTTATTATTTCACATAAAGGTAAAGTTTACTGAATTCGTGTAAACGTACTTAACATATTGAGTTCGTCATACGAAGCCGTCTAAGAGTTTCGTATGAATCTTAATTAGATTAATGTCCATATGTGATGGCCTATAGGGTCACACTATATGTGATTGTCTTTTCAATCTAAGAGTGTATTGAGAAAGTATTAAATATTCGGTTAGGAACCAAAATATTTAATTTATAATAATTATGGAATATATTTCTATTTGATGGAAATTATTTAATTAAGTCAAGATTGGATTTTGGACATAGTTAAATATGTTAATATAATAAAGGGGCTTGGATGAAAACCTAAAGAAAGTATTTGGGCCTAATTAGTTTTTTGTACTTCTTTTAGGTTTAAGTTTTTCTCTTTACCTATTAAATAAACAACACAAACCTCATAATTATGGAATTAGTCAGTCACAAAACAGAGTATTCAAGACTTAGAGTCTTGAATTACTTTCTCTCTTCTAACAAAAGAATTCCTATCGTTCTTCGTTAGATAAATACAGTGGAATTGGAATTTGCAATTGGAGAGACAACTTGTGTAGATACCATAGTTCTGAATCCAGCATACAAAGACTTGTAAGTATTCTTGATTATGTTTTGACATTCATTAGATTATCATATAGCTATACTAGTTCATTATTGGGTAAAATTTTAACTTCCGTTGTGCGAACATTGTGTTCATGACCCAACAAAATCTAACAGATATGCTCCCAAAATTAGGGTCAGCGGTGGTTTCTTTTATTGTTGAACAAGTGAAGCTTTCTAGTAATGTTTCTGAGGAGATGAACAGCAGTTTTCTTGCGAATCTATTTCTTGTTCTTCCTCTGTTTCATAATGAATATGTAAAGGCTAGAGAGATAGCGACAAAGAATGGCTCAGTCAAAGTTCCATATAATCTTCCTCCCAATGGATTTCTAGTTCAATGGATAGGGAGGAAGTTTCCAAATGGGTGACAACTGCTTTGGTTGCTATTGATAGGCTTGCTCAATTGATTCAGAAATTGAGTGCTTCTATTATGAACCAGCTGCAGAGACATGATGCTACACAACAACCAGTATCAATCAACTGGGATACATATCATATGTCGCTGTCTTCCTTGCATCCAAAGTACATGGTTGATTGTTCAAATTTACTTGAGGCTATGTTTGTGAGCACTACCCCTGTGATATTAATAATTCAATATTGCTTGACTCGAATCTTGAGGACAATGTTCTTTTCGAGGGCGGAAGAATTGATATGAATATAATTAAGATGGAGGGCCCATGTGGAAATTGATGGTACTCTATTGTACTTTATAAAGCAGTACGGGAAGTAAATAACTATTACAAGTATTCGAAAGGATAAACAAATATTCAATATTCAGAAATTGAATCTTGTTGAACAAATAGGTCAATCTTCAAAACTGCCGCAAGCTTGTTGTGTCTTGAATCTTGAATCTTGATTCTTGGCCCTACGAAATTTGACGATTCTTGGCCCTACGGTCATCTACTCACTTAGTATATTATGCATGTGTGAAGAGACAGAGCCTCCAACATGAGGAACACTAGTGTTTAATTCATTAAAGATGGGTGGACGCATCTCCCCGCCAAAGGCAAATTTCCAACAATCCCCTCTATGAAAGAGAGATTATGGTGCACACACAAAGTGCCTACTTTCAGCAATCTTTCAGCGAAAGGCTATTGCATCAGGAGAGGTAGCTTCCGCTTTGAACCTTCCCTAGTTGAATACCATCGGACTTACTTACTGCGCGGTGAACATGATGTTTTGAACCGTCAGTGTTTAGTGTAAGCCAATACAATGATACCAACACAATAACTCTCCTTATTCGTTTTCCTTCTTACGTTTTTGTCCGTTGTGGCCGTGGACACACTTGGATTCTTAAGTGCATTCATTTGAGGCGGCCATCCTCGCACTTAAATAGGTGATTTCCTACAAGGTATCCTGCTATACCTCACTTCACAAGTGTTAGGAATCATTAAAAGTTTCCCCAACCTTAACCTCAACCATTTGAGGATCATTAAAGGTTTGGAAGCTTAACATTTACCCACCATGCAGGTAGCACTTTAATGTCTATCGCGGAAATAGCTTTGGATTCATGTTTCCGTACATAAATCATCATCTGAAGTGCTTCTTGCTTCCACTGAAGCGCTCAACTGAACCTTTTGCAGCTTAGTTTTCCCATTGAACCAAATTCTTGGGATCTCCAATCAGTATGGTTGGGTTACCACCGCAAAGGTTTGTATTATTTGGGTTTTAATCCCATTCCCCTAGACAGGCAGAACACTTGATCTCCGAGTAGTCCCTTAGTTAGTAAATAAGAAAGTGACACCCGTGATGATCAACTGTCATACGGTCTTATGTCTCCTGATAGATCCTGACAGATATGTCCAGACGCCGTCATCCGTGTCCTTTCTGAAGCCGACCGGCTAGCAACAGTGTAGAACTGCTGAAGGCACGGGTTTCTCCCAATAAGGGACGTCCTTTAAGGAGTCATGAAGTTACTCAACTTCTTTCATGCTTTGTATAAAGCGATAAACTCCGATTCCATCATGAATCGGCCGATGCAAGTTTGCTTAGAGGATTTTCCAAGACCTACCATACACATTTTCTTGTGGCTTTGGTGTTCTTCAGATCTGATGTCCAGTTTGCATCACTGTGTTCTCCCAGAATCGCTGGACATCCAGAATCCGTAGATAAGTAAATATTTCAGATATCGTCATATCCGACTTAACGCCTTCTACCGATCATGTATTAAAATCAACAGTGAACCTTAGTTCAACTGATCTGCTTTGTAGGCCGATACCATACCGGTTGTAGTGTGTACAATACATTGAACTACACGTGACCTGTGCATATCTCTCCTTGTCTATGGGTGCACCATGATTTCAATCAGTTCTATGATTCATATCCATTGGTGGCTTCAACGAGACTGTCAACTATCGACCAGTCCGTTAGATGTCTTAGAAATCCAATTCCTAAGATGTCATATGTGATACCCATATATTTCATATCGAGACATTATTTCAATATGACTTTCATTCTCAGACTGTTGGCTTTCTAACTCCAGAGTTAATGTTTCTGTGGTCAGATTCATTATTTCTGTTTTATCTGAAACTTTCAGGACCAAAATGAAAGTTCAGGAAGAAGCCCAACAGTTCAGCAAACCAACTCTGATCCTCTTCTTCCAGCTCTCCGGTTGGGAAGGATATTTCAACATCTATGCCACGCAAGACTGCAATGGCCCTGGATGTTAAGCTACTCACAGGGGAGCACATTTTACAACCTAAAGGTTCTTTTTCCGGAGAAAGATCAACCATTACACAAGTATGGTTCTGTATGATGGAATTTATTTCTCTCTTTGTAGCTTCTTTCCAAAGTAATGCTTTTGGAGATGACAATTATTTGTTAATTGTCTATGGTTCATTCTCAACCATACACGCTAGAAGGACTGGAACAAGTCTTTGTCCCCTTCTTTGCTCCGTCTCGGTTCAACATCTAGAATCCCTGAGTTCTGCAGATCTGGAATATTAAGTTCCGGATAGCCAGCAACTTTTGAGTCATGTAGATACGAAACGTCTAGTTCCGGACAGTCAGGCCCTCGCGGGTTCTTATTAACCTTGAGTAATTACTTCTTTTTCCTTTTCAAGGAAAGTTATCTTCAATGAATTCAGCGTTCTTTGACACCAAAAGGCGATCAACACTACTGTTATTTGCAGATCCAGTGGATATGCAATCTACAATCTTAGGTACAACTTGACCTGTTTCAGTATTCCAACTTTTACCAAGCCACCCCACCTAATTTGGGGGTACGACTTTGCGCTTGGCTAACACCGTTGGACTGAGGTGAGAAATGAACAGTCGTTTAATAAACGATGCTTCACATTCTCCCCCTCTATCACTACGAATTTCGCAATCCATAGGCTTAGTTGATTTCCAACTTCTGCTTTGTAGAGCTTATCCGCTTCAACAACTTCATCTTTGTTTTTCAACAAACAAAGGATTGCATACGTTGTACCATCATTAATGAAGGTCACAAAGTACTTATCTCCCCCCTCTATTTTGTATAAACTTTAAATCACCCAAGTAGGTGTGACTAAGTTCTAGGGGAGCGGTGCTTCTTTCGCTATTCCTTTGACGAAATTTGGAAAGGTGATTTTGCCTTTTTGCCTACCTCACATTTATTTTGAGGGTTTACGTCGACAGAAGGCAACAATCTCAACTTCGTTAGCTTTTGAATGATTTTCTATTTAACGTGTCTTAATCTATGATGACATAGATGCCCGGATTACAAATATATCATCATATGGCTACAGACATACTGTACCATTCTTAGTTATTACAGACCTGTTGGACTCGTCTCAAACCAGCTTGACCAACAGCGTCCCTTAAACCAAGTTTGGGACATGTATCACCTCATTTTAGAGTGATCCCATTCACTGAAGTCCTATTGAGGACAACCTCTCCAACCCCTTCTACTTTAGAGGTGGCGTTGCTTCACATGAACAACCTCTTGCCCGTGGTTAGGGCGTAATTGGATCATATGTGATCTAGATACTCTGGCCCACTCCAGTTGCTTTGGCAGTGTCTAATTTCTTTTCTGCCTTTCTTTAGGCCTTCAGATCATTTAAGACCTGGAAACTCTAGCCCACCTTACTAGGTGTCCATTACTTTTCCTATGAAATGAATTCTGGACCCACTCCAGTCGCCCGGAGGCTTTATATGACTGAGTGTCCAATATTATCATATCAAAGGAATTTTGGCCCACTCCAGTCGCCCGGAGGCTTTGTATGACTGAGTGTCCAACATCATCCTATGAAGGATCTTCTGCCAAATAGTGTGACAAGCTCAACGTCTTTAGCTTTTAGTCTTCTTCCTTTATGATTGGTGCCCAGATAATTCTTGGCGCTTACTTAAGAGTGGTAATAGTTTTTCGCACAGTTAGTGGATCTTTCTCCCTCGTATGTGCGAACATACTTTACACACTTTTAATAATTACACTTAAAAGAACAGATCTTTTTAAGTCATTTACAAAATCCAATCTTTAAACGGGAAAGAAGATGAGATTAAACTTCTGATTTTAAAGCGTAAGGAATATAAGTTATTTTCGTGAAAATATTTTCATATTCCTCCTTACTTTAATCCATTTTTTAATCAGACATCATTTAATCTTTATTCTTGACAAGTAAGAAAAAATACTTATCCCAATTTCGGATTCTGGCCCACTTCAGTCACTTCATCGGACTGAGTGTCCATTTCCTCCTTACCATTATTCGAATCCTTTGTCTGGGATAGATATAGGCCTTCTGCTGCAAGATAGAACCACATCTCTTTCATTTCTCAACGATATTTGACGATTCTTGGCCCTACGGTCATCTACTCACTTAGTAGATTATGCATGTGTGAAGAGACAGAGCCTCCAACATGCGGAACACTAGTGTTTAATTCATTAAAGATGGGTGGACGCATCTCCCCGCCAAAGGCAAATTTCCAACAGAAATATATCAAATTACATGAGACACCCTAGAAAGATGCCTATATATAGAATAGGGAAATTATCCATTAGGGCTAATGCTAACACTTGTGTTATTTTATTTTCATTAGCTATTCTGTAATAGCTGGAACCTCCATTTTCTATTTTTTTTTAGTTCTTTCATTATTGGAATTGATGAACACTTTAATTGTGAGTTCCTTTTGATCCATACAAAGCTTAGTTTGTTACACCCTATGACATTACTGGAATTTATAAACATGTTATATCGGGAATTGCTTACGGAGCTAGATATCTTCTCATGGCTTATTGTGGTGTTTGCATTATGATCCTAATTCTTATGCTTTGCTTTTGCCCTTTATTCCTCCAAAATAATGTTACTCATAACTTATCAATATATGGTTATGTACTTATGTTGTACACTAGCTGCATTTCCTTTCTGTAGTAATAGGTGTATTCTAAGTAGTTTCTTTTTTGCAAATTTAGTTCTCTTTGTATCAAGAGGTCACTGGGGAGTTCAATTTCCCCACAAATTAAGACGGTCGTTGGAGTATGTAACTTTTTGGTCAATTAACCAAAAAAAAAAAAACCTTTATGGTCACTTGACTGGTTCTTAACTTAATAACATTATTTATTTCAAGAGAAAAAAAAAACTTGTGGTGAGCTTACGGGACCACAACAAGGTGAAAGTACTTTTCACTGATTTTTTTTATGCCTCTAGATGAAGTGCACATAGAAGGTTTTGTTCAGTATCAACAAACAGTCATGTCTATAAATAGAATAATGTGAAAGCAGATTGGAACGGTAATTAGTACTTTGAATTCTTTAAAAATGAAAAAAGGGGAAGAATTTTATCTTCAGGTACTTTAAAGTGATGAGGACTCCAACGGTGCTCAAGCAAAAATTATAGGCACTAGAATCATCAGTTACATTAGCTCAAGGGCGGAAAGTACATTACAAAAAGTTATTTACACATGCTTAGATAGAGATATGCTTCAAGATTTTGAGAAGGTTCTTGTTAATGTGAGATTAAATTAATTTGCAAGCATGTTTGCATTACGTGCAACAAAAGGAATGACATGATTCGGTAATTTTGAGGATTGGAGGTTCATGTTAGGGGGATTGACATTTACTAACTCGTATGTAGAAATGGCATATTTTTAACTCAATATCTTGTTTAGCAACTTAAGGCTAAAAAATAATGACGTTATGTAGCCAATCTTGTATCTAATCCCAAAAATTATTTCCCCCCTCCCCCCACACTGCTAAAATCATGTTTAGCAGAATATTACAATAACAATAATATATCCAGCAAAATTCAATAGGTGGGTCTGAGGAAGGTAGAGTGTACGCATTCATTATCCCTACTTTGGGATTAGAGTTGACAAAATTAACTCACGAAAACATAATTCACCCAACCCGTCCAAGTTTGGGCGGGTTATTGACCCGTCCATCTATTAGTTCCGCCCATCAAAATCTGGGTTGATATGTAGCAACTCATGAAAAATCTTGTCAAAATATTTTATAAAAAATATTTTTTAAAATTTGATAAGTTATATATAACCATAATAAACAAATTATAAGATACTAAAATAATATAAAAGAACAAATAAAGCAATTAAAAGTTAGTAAAAATTGAATGGGTTGGGTTATGACCCGCATTTTAGCGCATTTTAGCGCATTTTGGCCAAAACCATTTCAACCTAAGTAACTATTGAGCGGGTCAATAACCCGCCCATTTATCAACTCAGCTGATTTTAACCCGCCTAAATTCAGCCCAACCCTCCCATTTATCACCTCTACTTGGGAGGTAGTGAGGTTGTTTCTGATAAACCCTCGTCTCAGAATAAGCAATAACAAAGCAGGTCAAATAGAAAATAGGAGAATTAGCTACAACAAAATAATATGCTAAGTGAAGAACAAGAGACAGAAATAATAACAAAAATCAAAGAACAAGAAACTACAGGAGAAATACTATGACTACTAGTAAGGAAGGATAAGCGAGACACCGCTCTACTACCTACTAACATTTTATCTTAATATGTTTCCTCCATAACCTCTTATCTACGGTCATGTCCTCGGTAAGCTGCAAATATGTCATATCGTGTCTAATCACCTCTCCCCAATACTTCTTTGGTCTACATCTACTTCTCGTGAATCCATCCATACCTAGCCTCCCACACCTCCGCACGGGGGCATTCACGCATGTCCTTTTCACGTGCCTGAATCATCTCAGTCTCGCTTTCCGCATCTTATCCTCCATCGAGGCCACTCCCACCTTGTCTCTAATATCTTCATTCCTAATCCTATCTCTCCTAGTATGCCCACACACCCACCGCAACATCCTCATTTTAGCAACTTTCATCTTCTGAATGTGAGAGTTCTTGATAGGCCAACACTTTGCCACATACAACATAGTTGGTATAACCACCACTCTGTACAATTTAAGTTAGTGGAATATTTTTTTCCCTAAAATCATGTTGAGCAGAATATTTACCATCTAAAATCATTATATATTAGGTATACTTATTCTTTGACTACTATACACGATAGGGGTCTATGTCACCCCCCCCCCCACACTTCAAAAAATAATAATATTAGGTATACTTTAACAAAATAGTAATGCAATAATAGGGAGCAGAATCCAAAGTAAGTTCATTTTCTATATGCGATATTAATAAATTGTATACATTGTGTGACATATATTATATGATTTTGATGTATTTCAATATACTTAAATCACTTGTTTAGTTAAACTAATAAATTTTTGGGTATAAAAAAGAATATAATGTCCTGTATATTTTAATAGTATGTATTTGTATCTAGAATTGAATTACCCGTTGTATGCGCTACACTATATACATTTTTATTATTCGTATACATAGATGAAGATGATTGTGTTAGGATTTACGTCACAAATCCTACCTATCAGAAAACAGTAAAATAAACGAAGAACAAATAACACACACAGATTTATAGTGGTTCACCCTCAATGCGAGAGCTAATCCACTTTGCCGCTGCAGATTTTACTAAAATGGAGTTTTGAGTTTACAATTCTCTGTTCTCTCTTTATCGGCTACTCGACCACGCTGCACTCTCAGAAGAACGGCGCCCTAGTTTATATAGAGAGAGAAAACTAGGGCGAACATATACAACCTAAAATTCCCAAAATACCCTCCACTAAATAACATTACATCGACTAATTTCAACCCCCACGATCGGCTAATTCCTCTACGTAGGGTCTTCATAGTGTTAGTGGTGAATTAGGCACCATAACTCAACAATCTCCCACTTGAAGACTAATTCCAATCATCTGTATACATCTGCAGCGGCGACTCCAATTCTCATCCAAGAAGTCCAACTGAAGTTGCACACAAATTCAGTTTATCATTCGGCACGGCCTTTGTCAGCATGTCGGCTGGTTTCTGACTTCCTGAGATCTTCTTAAGCACTAATACTTCATCTTCCAAAGCTGATCAGATGAAGTGGTACCGAAGTTGTATGTGATTCGTGCGAGCATGGTAAATCGGGTTCTTTTGCCAAATGAATGGCACTCTAGCTATCACGGTACAGCACACTCCCCTCGTGGTCCTGATCCAATACCCGCAGAAAAGATTGTAGCCACATCATCTCCTTCGTGCCCTCCGTCACGGCAACGTACTCAGCCTCACAACTGGAGAGAGCTACTATTTTTTGCAACTTTGAAACCCAACAAATCATAGTAACTCCGAAGGGGTAAACATAACTGGATGTGTTCTTTCTATAATCAACATCACCACCATTGTCACCATCAACATATTCCTGCAATCCTGTCTCCGACTTTCGGAAATACAAAGTTGAACTCGAAATGCCCTTTAGATATCTAAAAATCCACTTCACAGCCTCCCAGTATTGCTTTCTCGGATTGCTCATAAACCTGCTAACAACTCCCACTGCATGTGCAATATCTGGCCTCATACATACCATCACATACATAAGACTGCCGATAGCCGAGGCATAAGGTACCTTGTCCATATGTTTCATCTCGTCCTCTGTCACCAGCGACTGATCCTTTGACAAATGAAAGTGTCTAGCCAAGGGAGTACTGACTAGCTTGGCATCATCCGTGTTGAACCTCTTGAGAACCTTTTTAACGTATTCTTCTTGTGAGGCTTGAGGCCTTCCTTGCTTCGGACGATTCTCATCCCAAGGATTTGTTTTGCGGCTCCCACATCCTTCATTGTAAATTCTTCTGACAACTTCTTTTTCAGCCGATCAATCTCATGTAAGTCTGTTCCTGCGATAAGCATGTCGTCAACATAAAGAAGCAGTATCATGTAGGAGTCTTCAAATCTCTTGAAGTAACAACAGTGATCTGCTTCGCACCTTACGAACTCGGCTTTCTTCATAAAGCTGTCAAACTTCTTATACCACTGTCTTAAAGCTTGTTTCAATCCGTACAAGCTCTTTTGAAGCTTGTACACCAGATTCTCTTTTCCTTTGGCCTCAAATCCCTCAGGTTGTTTCATGTAGATTTCCTCATCTAAATCACCGTGAAAAAAAATAGTTTTCACGTCCATCTGTTGAAGATGCAGTTCTTCCTTTGCTACCAGCCCAAGAACAGTTCTGATTGTCACCAACTTGACTACGGGAGAGAAGATCTCTGTATAGTCAATGCCTTCTTTCTGTTGAAATCCCTTCACAACCAGCCTTGCTTTATAGTGCTTACTTTTATCGTGTTCTTCGTTTATCCGGTAGACCTATTTGTTCTGCAATGCCTTATTCTCTTCTAGTAACTTAGCTAACTTCCATGTATGATTTGACAATAGTGAGTCCATCTCATCTTTCATTGTCAGCTCCCACTTGATCGATTCATAAACTTGCATTGCTTCTTCGTAACATTCCGGCTCCCCTCTGTCAGTGAGCAGAATGTAGTTGAGGGATGGAGAGAACCTGTGAACCAGCTTACTGATTCTGGATGATCTGCGTAATTCTATTATCGGCGTCCAGTGATTTATTTCTGAATCAGCATTTTCATCAACCCTGCCATCACTAGCTTATTCCTCTACCTCAGTAGTATCTGGCTGTAGCTCGGCTACCGAGAAGTCTCTCAAATCGACTGTTTCTGATTCCTTGTTCTTACATTCTAAACTCTCCCGCAACTTGTTCTTGTACAACACCTGTTCAGTGAAGACGATGGCCCTACTTCGGATGATCTTCCGATTTTAGTCATCCCAGAATTGGTAACCAAACTCGGTGTCACCATAGCCGATAAATAACACTTCTTAGATTTCGGATCAAGTTTACTTCTAGCCATAGCATCAATATGAACATAGGATAAGCAATCAAACACTTTCAGAAAAGAAAGATTTACCTTTTTTCACTCCAAACCTCTTCTGGAATTTTGAAACCCAAAGGAACAGACGATCCTCTATTAATTAAGAAGGTTGTGATATTGATTGCATCTGCCCAGAATGTCTTGGGCAGTCCAGCATGTATTCTCATGCTTTATGCACGCTCGTTCAATATTCTATTCATCATTTCTGCTATTCCATTTTGTTGGGGCGTTCTAGGAATAGTCTTCACAATCTTGATCTAATTATCAGTACAATACCGTTTGAAGTCACCATCAATGTATTCTCCACCGTTGTCGGACCTCGGGCTCTTTAACTTGAGGTTTGTCTCATTCTCGACCATGGCTTTCCACCTTTTGAAGACAGTGAACACATCAGATTTATTTTTCATAAAATAGACCCATAGCTTTCTGGTTGAATCATCAATAAAGGTCACGTAGTAATGTGATCCTCCGAGTGAGGGGACAGTGGCAGGTCCCCACACGTCAGTGTGCACCAAATCAAGTTTCTCGGCCTTCAATTCCCTACCTGTATTTGGAAAACCTACTCGTTTCTATTTTCCGAGAATGCAGCTTTCACACATATGATGGTTCACCGACTTCAGCTCTGGAATCATGTCGTTAGTCACTAAAAACTTCATCCCTTTCTCGCTCATATGCCCCAGCCTGTAGTGCCACAACTTTGTCTTCTTTGTGTTGTCAACAACATCGACCGTATCACGATAACTCATCGTCATATAAAGAGTATCAGTTCTCTTACCTCAACCAACCACCATAGCGCCCTTTGTCAACTTCCAAGACCCGTTACCAAAGTTAACATTATGTCTCTCATTATCAAGCTGACCTACTGAGATCAGATTACGCATCAGCTTCGGCACTTGTCTGACCTTTTTGATCTTTCACATGTGTCCATTTGACATCTTCAAATTAATGTCTCCAGTACCAACAACGTATAAAGGCTCACCATCTGCCAAATAAACTTTGTTGTGATTCCCAGCAACGTAATTCGTTATTATATCATGATGTGGGGTATTATGGAAAGACGCTCCTGAGTCAAGCACCCAAGAATCGATCGGGCTGTCAACAGGTAACAACAACGCATCACCAATGTCTTCAGTGGCAGCATTGATTCCACTCCCCTTGTTGTCCTCCTTCTTTGGTGCCCTACAATTCTTCTTGATGTGACTCGGTTTCCCACAATTCCAACACTCAAGTGTTCGTCCGGATCTGGATTGACCCATGTCATTCTTTGACTTCGACTTGCCCTTATTTCAGCTGTAGTTTCTGTCATGATTTCTGCCTCTATTCTCAACATTCAAAGCAAAACTAGTCGATGCCTCACCAAAATCGATCTTGTGAACCTCATCAGCAAGGATACGAGCTCTAACATCGTAGAATTTCAGTTTATCATTGCCAACAGAATTACTAACCGCTACTCTCATCGGCTCCCAACTGTTCGGTAGAGACGCCAGTAAAATTAGGGCTTGCACTTTATCGTCAAACTCAATTGCAACCGATGACAATTGATTAACAATCGTGTTGAATTCATTCACGTGCATTGCAACAGGAGCACCGTCTTCCATCTTTAGATGAAAGAGTTTCTTCATGAGAAATATTTTATTGTTAGCCGAAGGTTTCTCATACATGTCGGACAGAACCTTCATCATGCCAGCGGTGGTCTTCTCCTTCGCCACGTTGTGAGCAACGTTCTTCGACAGTGTCAATCGGATTACTCCAAGAACCTGTCTGTCAAGGAGATTCCAATCTGCATCATTCATCTCATCTGGCTTCGGGCTCAGCGGTAGATAAAGCTTTATGCCGTAGAAATAGTCTTCAATCTGCATTCCCCAAAATGCATAATCTGTACCATCGAATTTTCCGATGCCATGCGCCAAACCATCTTCGCCTCCCATTGTTTTCTGAATTGCAACACAACTTGTCGCTTTGATACCAGTTGTTAGGATTTACGTATCAAATCCTACCTAATCAGTAAACAGTAAAATAAACGAATAACAAATAACACACACAAATTTATAATGGTTCACCCTCAATGCGAGAGTTAGTCCACTTTGCCACTGCAGATTTTACTATAATGGAGTTTTGAGTTTACAATTCTCTCTTCTCTCTTTGTCGGCTACTCGACCACGCTGCACTCTCAGAAGAACGACGTCGTAGTTTATATAGAGAGAGAAAACTAGGGCAAACATAATACAGCCTAAAATTTCTAAAATACCCTCCACTAAATAACATTACATTGACTAATTCCAACCCCACGATCGGCTAATTCCTCTGCGTAGGGTCTTCATAGTGTCGGTGATGAATTAGGCTCCACGACTCAATAGATTGCACTGGCACCGATTCTTCAGAATATGTATATCTAAAAGTTTGTCTAGTCCTTTACAGTATGTATATCTGAATGTATATTTATTATTACATAACATGTATAACTGAATACATATATATATATATATATAACGTACTACATGAAGGTAATATGTTAGCAAGATACTCATTAGAAGTTAAATTCTATGGAGAAAATTAGCAATGGAGGAAGCTTGGTGTTAGATTGAACGAATGTAAGAAAATAATGAAGTAAAAAAGAGAGAGAATAACAAAAGCTTCTGTGTTTTTACAGATTTCAGCCCATCTCCTTAGCTTCAATTTCTTCTTGATGGATTGTAAATTATGTTTCGAAACTGATATTCTTCCGGCCATCAAACCAATATTCTTTCAACTTAAGAGCATAATTTTTTTGGCAAAACTTTGAAATCAGTAACTCCTCCAAACTCTATTGACACTAAATCCAAAAACTAATCAAAATTGAAAGGCACTTTTTAGTTATTAGTTATTACAGATCATGGCCATGGTAACCTTTTAGTCGATATTGAAGATGAATCTGGGTGACTGGGAATGGCAGAGCGTGCGGGCGAAGAAGAAAAGAGACTCCAAAGTCAAGAACGGGACAAGAGAATAGGGTACCAAATGTGTTGGGTTTATTATTATTTGTAAAACGACCAAAAAGCCTGCTCAATTAATATGTTTCAATAAGCTATTAAGGTTATTGGTAAAATAAAATTGAGTATCTGGCTAACATACTCGTAGATATATATATATATATATATATATATATATATATAACGCATGATAAACAACCAACACAAAATGATATGCTAAATTGGATCATGATGAATGAAAATATGCAGATGGAACGGTTAAAACTTAAGACCCAAAAATACAGATCAATCGTCGCAATAACAAATGTTGTCTTCTTTTCGCACCCCATCACTGTTGATATCTCTCAATATTTTTTTGATAATTTCTACGATATAAGTTTTCGAATTGTCGAAGAAAACAAATGAAAAAGTAGAGAAAGAAAACGAGTATAATGTAGGAAAAATAAATTGGGTAAAATATTAAGAATAGAGGGAATTTGAAATTTTAAAGCTCTTTAAGGGGAAGATCTTTTTTTTTAATAATTCCTACGTCATAAGTTTATAAGGAAGATTTTTTTCGGTTATTGGGGCGGGGAGTTCGAATATGCCTTGCTATAAAGATTGCAGTAAATAATTTTAAAATAATAATTGAGAAAATAATATATATATACAACTCACGCATCTAATTTGCGGCCGATTTAATTCATTATATCATCGGTATATTAATAATGTATCTATTTTGTATACCTATATATAAGTTGTTCAACTTTGTAAGTCACAAGAAAAAGAAAAAGAAAAGAAAAGAGAATTAAAAAAAATCATTATATTTCATTGTTTTAATTTTTTTTAGGAGATAAAAAGACTCCACTTAGGAATGTAGCTCTAATGTCATGGATTAATCAAAAATTTAATTGTGACATGACTCATCATTACTGCAGTGACATACGAGGATATTTATTCTGAATGCCTTCTTGTTTTCAAGAGCGAATCTTTGTACCCAAGAAGAAGAGCAATCGGTAATGATGGTTAAACGTCGGCGATTGGTGGGCCCTCAGTTATTCAAGATTATTTTGAAATATAATTAGCACATGATACACTTGTATCCACCGACTAATACTCCCTCCGTCTCAAATTATTTATTATTTTTTTATTTTTTTCATAGTGGAATCTATTAGAAATTTGTCTTTGATGAGAGTTGCGTTCACTCATCTTTAATGACTTAAACACCAGGATTTCGTATGTTGGAGACTTTGATTCTTCACACGTGCATAATCTACTAAGTGAGTAGATGACCGTAGGGCCAAAGATTGTCAAATTTCGTTGAGAAATGAAAGAGATATTGATCCACGAAGTGAGGTGTTTGAAACATGAAAATGTGGTGTGGAGTAATTCTCCCTCATCGGTGGGGGAATGAAGATTTGTTCATTTTATAAGTCTCAAAATTGGCTAAGGGTTTGGGACCCCAAGGGGTAACTCATGTGTTTGAAGGAGGGAGGACCTAAGTGTGCTTGGGTTCGAGGCTAAGCCCACACGCGCACCACCGCCGCACGCCCATCCGGGCTCGGGTCGTGGGCCTTGGCTTCTTCTGATATTATCTTTTTGGACTCAAATTGCTTAATATTTACAGTTTGGTCCCTGGAGTTTCAGAAAAGATAAAATTGGAAAGAGAACTCTCGACGGAAGGCAGAAAGTTTTAAGTTGATTTTTGGAGCGTTAAAACTCCATTACTTTGCACATCAATTCAGTCATTTACTTGGCTGAATAACTCATCACTAAAGTTCCATTACATTGCTCATTAATTCAGTCATTTACTTGGCTGAATTACTCCTCACTAATTGTCATTACATGACTATTAACAGCCATTAGTTGGCCAGTTGAGAAGTCACCCTCCGTGCACTATAAATTGAAACATTTGGCTCAATTGTTGAGACTAGAGAAAATAGAAACATAAATCTTCTTACTACTTTCCATCATCATTTCGTACTCTAAGTTCTTTAAAGAAACACTTGAGTTTTCTTTGCTCATTTGTTAAGTTGTTGTTTTATCTTAGTAGACTATTGTCCAAAACGTAAAAGGATATATACGGGGCAATCTTGTCTTAAAGACAGAGTGCCATCACTCGACCCAGCAAATCAAAGTGATTGTAATTTCAGTTTGTTGAAATTTTAATTTGTTGTAATTTCAGTTGGTTATAATAATTAGCAGTTACTTATTTTTCGTTTCCTGCAATTGTTATACCCACAGAATCTACAAACATCAATGAACGCTCACTAGGGGGAACTAGAGACACAGAGATAGCGATGGGAGCACATCAACCTTATTATACATGGGAAAGAAATGAGTCGAGTCCCAGCAGACAAGTCTTCTTTCGTAATTTTATATATATATATCCTCATATATATATATATCCTCATATATATATATATATATATATATATATATATATATTGTATAAATAATGTATAGGTTTTGTATAATATATAAAAATTGTGTAACTATGTATAAATAATGTATTTCTTTGGGGGCTCAAAAATTCCTCTCAAACACCCCCATATCGGTTTCCATTTCCTTCTTCCTATTAGTACGAGGATAATTTGTGCAGTAAATCTAATGAAAACAGTGAGGGGAAACTAATGACGGAAGTAGCCAAGTAGCAAGTTTTCAATGAACACTATTGAGAACAAGGGTGGCGGAAGTTCTGATCTGAAGTGTAAAAGTGATCGAAGATTTCCAATCAACACAGTGGCTCCACCGAGGCAGCAATCGAGAAGTGGAGAAGAAGCTCAAAAAATGGTGTTCAATACGGAAACAAGTGGATCCACTGGGGCGATAAGTAATGGAAGATGAAGAAATAGTTTTAGAAATGGAAGAAGAAGAGAAATTGCAGTGGGGCTCTCGCCCACTCCAGTTACTGATTCGGTTGCTAAATTACAATTTAGATTGTCAAAAGGTACATCTGAGTAAAAAGTGGATAGTTGGGCTAAAAATGACAAACTAAATGACTCTGAAAGAAATAATCTCTTAATTATTTTTATTAATTGAAAAAGTATATATTAGGGGTGAGCACGGGTACAGGGTACCCAGATACCCGACCGGAACCGACACTAACGGGTAGGTTCCGGGTAGATATATTATAATAGCGGGTAGGGTCCGGGTAGTAAAATTAAGAACCGATCAATGTCGGGTCCGGTTCCGGTTCCGGAAAATAGAGACAGGGTACCCGGACCCGGAACCGATACCCGGAACCTATAAAATATTAAATATTTTAATTTTTTTTTAGAAACATTTGGACCACTTTTAACTTTTTTCAAAATTATTTGTTGCACGCCTGCACATTGATTTTCCCCAACCCAAGACGTAAATATTTTATCTTTTTCACCCCTTTATGCTTCTGTTCTATTTCAGGCGATACTCATCTTCAATTTGTATTACTTTTTTATTTGAAATGTAAATCTATTTTTAAAATTTGTGTATATTTTTATAGTTGTGAAGATGAAATTTAGGAATTTACTAGTATAATAAAGCTTTTCTTTTGTATCGATGAGCTTATGAACACGAAAATAAGTTTAATTCAGATATTTTCAAATTTATTTTGAAATCAACACGTTCAATTAATTGAGTGTCAAATTTGGCTTGCAATTTTAGGTTTTAATGTAAATTAGTTTTTCTACAATGAATAAGTTTTCTAAAACTTCTTATATGGTACTAAAAACTCCGATTGGCTAAAAACTACTTGATGAAATTATTTTAGAACTCTTTTTATTCTCATAGGCTTAAAAATTGTTGCTTAATTTGTGTTTTTATTTACAGTGCAGGAACCTGGACCTCATGGTCAAGTAGGTTCCGGGTAATGATTGCTACGGGTAGGTTCCGGGTAGTAAATTTAGGAACCAATCTTTTACCGGGTAGGGTCCGAGTAGTTAAAAAATATTAGGGTACCCGGACCCGCTCACCCCTAGTATATATACAATTTACATATTTTTATAATAGGAAAATTCGATTCCTATTCTACTCCTAAAATCTTATTCTACTTAGACACTAACTATACAATTATGGTAATACAAATATTATGGTAAGTGTACAATACTAATTACACCACAATATTACCTAAACTAGGAGACTAAAACATTACCAAAAATCTAGACCATATACACGGTGGTATATACAAAACCGAAGCCCAATATACATAGGATATACACGTGTATATCCTATGGATATTTAACACACCCCCGCAATCATAGCGGGCGGTCTTCGTACGTTGAGATTGTCCCTAAAATCTTCAAAAAGGACCGAGGGAAGACCCTTTGTAAAGATGTCTGCAATTTGATACGTGGAAGGGACATGGCAGACGCGTACTTGTCCACGAGCTACCTTTTCGCGAACAAAGTGAATGTCCATCTCGATATGTTTAGTGCGTTGGTGCTGAACCGAATTACCAGAATGGTAGATGGCACTAACATTATCACAACAAACCAAGGTCGCTCTGAATAGGACAATGAAGCTCTAACAGCAAATTACGTAACCAATATGATTCAAAGACCATATTAGCTACCCCTCGATACTCGGCCTCTGCATTGGAGCGGGACAACGTCGATTGACGTTTCGCAGACCATGAGACCAAGTTATTACCAAAAAACATACAATAGCCAGACGTAGACCATCTGGTGTCTGGACAACCACCCCAATCAACATCTGTATACGAGACAAGTGTGGTCGTCGATGAAGGATATAAATGCAAGTCATAGTCAAGTGTCCCCTGAATATACCGAATGATGTGTTTGAGCGCATTCACGTGCTCAACCCTTGGATCATGCATAAACAAACACACTTGATGTACGGCATACGTAATATCTGGTCTCACGAATGTAAGATACTGAAGGGCCCCTGCAAGACTGGATAGCGGGTCCGATCCTCGTATGGTACGCCGGCCGCAGCACCAAGCTTGGGCTTAGTATCAACTGGAATGGAAGTGGACTTACAGGATGACATCTCAGTCTTCTCAATGATCTCAGCTGCATACTTCCTTTGGGATAAGAACAACCCACCTGCATGGCGAGTGACAGCAATCCCCCAAAAATAACTCAAGGGCCCCAAGTCTTTCATAGCAAACTCAGAACTGAGCATTGTCATGACAGACTGGCGTAAAGCATCGGAAGAGGCAATCAAGATAATATCATCCACATATAATAGTATATAAGTCAAGGAAGAACCACGACGATGTATGAACAAGGAATTATCCGACCTGCTGTGAGTGAACCCAATAATCGAAACATAGTCGGCAAACCTCTTATACCAGGCCCGTGGAGATTGCTTATGCCCATATAAGGACTTGTTCAACAAACAGACATGATGAGGATATTTGGGATCCCTAAACCCCAAGGGCTGATGCATATAGACTGTTTCCTTGAGATCACCATGTAAGAAAATATTCTTCACATCTAACTGATAAATGGGCCATGCTTTCGAAAGAGCCAAGCTGAGCATAGTTCGAATGGTAGCCGGCTTGACCACCGGGCTAAATATCTCACCACAATCTACACCAAACTATTGAGTCTTACCATCACCTACAAGATGAGCCTTATGCCTCGCAAAAGAACCGTCAGAGTTGTCATTATGAGCAAAAATCCACATAGATCGAATAATATTAACACCAGATGGATGGGGCACCAACTCCCACCTCTTATTATTAATAAGAGCATTATATTCGTCGGTCATAACAATTTTCCAATTCGGGTCATTTAAGACAGACACACGATTACGGATTCGCGCCGGATGGAACACGGCGCTTCGTAAGGATGATTTAAGAACATTAGAATTTAAATTAAAATGTCTTTTTGGTTTAAAAATATCCCGTTGACTACGAGTGACTGGTCTTTGACTCGAGGAAGAATTTGGCGGATTTTGGGAAATACCGGTACCAGGACGGATCGCCAAGAGCAATGGGCTCTTGGCCCAACACTGAATCGGAACCGGATAGACGCAGCGATGGACCGGACGATCTCGGTATTGGGTTGGGCAACTGGCTCAATAACCGAAACTGGAATTGAAATAGGCCCAGTATGTTCACTGGAAACCATGGGTACTGATAATGGAGTGGGTCCAGTGGGCAGTGGGCCCGTAGGCAGATTTGGGGTATGGGACATGTCCGATAAATGGTGAATAATATACGGGGATATATCATAATCCAAAAAATTATACGAAGGCACTGGATTACTAACCTTAGCAAACGGAAATTGGGATTCATCAAAAATTACATGGCGACTAATGATGATTTTATTAGAAGATAAATCAAAATATTTATAACCACGGTGATTTGACGGAAAACCCAAAAACACACAAGGAGTAGACCGGGCCTGAAGTTTGTTAATTATGGTGGACGAAAAAAGTGGATAACACAAGCACCCAAAGACCTTCAGATGGGAATACGAATGAGTCTTATTATATAAAATTTGAAGGGGGGACGAATATGTCAAACCTTTGGAAGGAAGAATGTTAAGAAGATATGTAGCCATTTGTAGATAATGACGCAAAAAAGACGGGGGTACGAAAGCATGAATCAATAATGTTCGGACAATGTTATTAATAGTACGAATTTTGCGTTCGGCTTTCCCATTTTGTGAAGACGTATGAGGGCAAGAAAAACGAAAATGGATCCCATTATTAGCACAAAATTCCCGAAATACCTCATTGTCATATTCTTTGCCATTATCACATTGAATATTTTTTATTTCCCGTTTGAATTGGATTTTAATGAATGCTCTAAATTTTAAGAAGATAGAAAAGACTTGAGATTTTTGCGTTATCGGAAAAACCCATAAAAACTTAGAATAATCATCCAAAAAAAGAACATAATACCGATGACCCAACGAACTTAGAATATGGGATGTCCATAAATCTCTATGAATAATATCAAATGGCATTAACGTATGAGAATTGGAGTCTACAAACGACAATCTAACATTTTTTCTAAAGAACAAGATTGACAATTCGGAGTACTACGCTTACCCTTACAAGAAATAAATTTATTTTTAGCTAAGGAAGACACAATAGATGACCCCGAATGACCTAGACGAGCATGCCACAAGAAAAGAGCAAGGGCGGCAAACGTAGATGGCAAGGCTTGACTTGAAAGACTGAAACTTGGTGTGATCGAATAAAGATCTCCCCTACTATCACACCTCATGAAAGGAGTCCCCGTCTTGAAATCCTTCACAGAAAAACCAAATGGATCAAATTCTATGGACACAGAATTATTAGTGGTGAATTTTCAGATAGACACCAAGTTTTTAATCAATTTCGGAGCGTGAAGGGTATTTTTCAAAATAAGGGGTGGATGGGGGGGAGACAACGTTTTATGACCATAACTACGAATTGGAATTGAATTGGAATGGAAGAGAGAGTACCTGAGTCGGACGTCATGTGAGTAGTGGCGCCGGTGTCCATGTACCAATTTGGGTCAGAAGGATTTATTCCAAGCGTATACATCGCGGCTTCAATGTCGATAGAGTGGGGCCCGCTGGGCTGGGCCCAAATACACCGGGTTGCTGTCCCGTCCTAGAACTGGGGCGAGAACCACTGGACCAAACTGGATTGGGCCTGGAAAAACCCTGTTGGGCAGTCCAGTGGCCAAACGCAGCTTCTTTGGGCGTAGGGAGGCTGTTGAGCTCACGCCCACGGCCGAGGGCCCAAGGTGGGACGATTGGGTTGTGGCCTGGCCGTTATTTCGAGACCCACTTCCACCGTGACCATCTCCGGAACAACCGCGTTTCCCCCCGCAATTTTTGGCATTATTTTTCCGACTATTTTTGCCTCCACCATAAGTACGGTTTTGGCCGGAATTATCAACACCACCCGAAGAATTTGTAGAGGACGTCATCATGGCTACAGGACTAGCACCGGTAGCCGCCTTTTTTGCCAAGCCGGCTTCTTCGAGGGTAAGCATAGAACGAGTCTGATAAAATTATGGAAGAGGGCTACTCTGACGAAGAAGCATGTCAACACCACTATATGTCTCTGAAAGGTCTGCAACCATTTGTAGGACCAAACGATAATTCGAAACAGGTGCGCCAACATTACGGAGTTGGTCCGCCAATTCATTTAACCTTTTGCAATATGCCGAAACGTTTGGGAAATTATCCATATGGACGTGGGAAAATTCATGCTCAAGGGTAACAACACGAGAATTCTGATTATCTTGGAATATATCACGTACTCTATTCCATGCCTCCATCGCTGTAGCGTCGGGTTCGATAATCGTTTGCAATAGGTCGCTAGAAATAGTGGAGTAAATCCACTGAAGAACAGTAACATCAAGGGTCATCCATAACTTAGGATCATCCTCTGGTTTGGGCACCTCCGTATCCGTAGGAGCCGTGGGGATAATATGATGGAGAACTTGATGCGAGAGTGCATATACTTTGAACAGTTCGGCCCATGTCGTGTATTGGACGTTTTCTATTTCAAGAATGATAGGGTTGTGATTCTTGATATTAGAAACAGTAAGGCATGGTGAAACATGTTCTTAGCCATAATAGCAACGCAAGATGTGAAGTAGGGATTGGGGAGAAAATTGGGGAAGAGAAAAATAATTTCCGGGCACAGAAACCGAGGAAGGGAGCTCGGAATCGGCGGTTTGGACGGAAACATTTGGGAGAAAGTGGGAGAAAATATTAACCTAGACTCTTGATACCATGAAAGAAATAATCTCTTGATTATTTTCATTAATTGAAAGAGTATATATACAATTTACATAATTCCATAATAGGAAAATCATATTCCTATTCTACTCCTAAAACCTTATTCTACTTGGACACTAACTATACAATTATGATAATACAAATATTATGATAAGTGTACAATACTAATTACACCACAATATTACCTAAACTAGGAGACTAAAACATTACCTAAAGTCTAGACCATATACACGGTCATATATACAAAACCGAGGCCCAATATACATAGGATATACACGTGTATATCGTGTATATCCTATGGATATTTAACAGCCTCAATAGACACTCAACTTACTTTTTCCAAAATAATTAGGTTGGAGCTCCAGTGCACTGTGCTGGAGTTGCACCTTTAAAAGTACTAAACTCCAGCATACAACATTTGAGTTTCACTTGTAAGTAATTTCTAACCTTAACATATGCTGGAGTTTCACTTGTAAAAGCTTCAAACTCCAGCACCCTATACTGAGAAGTTTTCATTTCTTATATAAAGGTGTCTTTGTCCAAATATTTTTTTCTCATTAAAGAGTGGCTAAACACTTTGAGATCATGGATGAAACTTCATTAGCAGTCCGAAAATAGGCTATTTGTTAATTATTATTTTTCAAGTTTTACACTACACAACAACCCAAGGTGGCCCATTTTGGAAAAAATAACCCTAATCTCTATTTGTACAAAATTTAATCAATATATAATCGGTGTATATAGTATATATTTATTGTACAATTATTATATTCTTGTTTTACATTAATTATATATTTGTGTCGGCTACAAAGTCTTTTAGGGGTCATTTGGTACGCCGGATAAGGTCAGATATCTCAGGATTAAGTTTGGAATTAATTTTTAAATGTATACCTTCTACCAAACAGAGTATAAAGTAAAGCTCAAACTTAATTCTAGGATATTCCCAACGTATGTCATCAAATTTGAGCTTATTTTATCTCAACTCACAAATATGGATGAATTAAAGAGTTTTCACATCATGTAGCTAACTATAAGATGTATTTAAGTATAATAACTACATTTTAAGGGGTCATTTGGTAGAGTGCATTAGAGAAAATAATGCATGCGTTAGAGAAAATAATACATGCATTAGCTTTGTGTATTACTAATACATTGTTTGGTACACTTTTTCACCATATTAGTTAGGCGCAAGATCCATTCTTTACATGGTATCAGAGTCAGACCAATTCCAATTCTTTGTTCACCGATTGTTGGGCCCCTAAATTATATTATCCACACTCCAGTTAACAATGTCTGGGCGTGCGGGGGAGTGTTAAGAGTCCCACATCGGATATGGAATGGGAACATGGACTCCTTATATGGACTTGAACAATCCTCACCCTACAAGCCAGCTTTTTGGGTTGAGTTAGGCGTAAGATTAGGCCCAAGATCCATTCTTTACATGGTATCAGAGCCAGGCCCATTCCAATTCTTTGTTCACAGATGTTGGGCCCCCAAATTATATTATCCACGTTCCAGTTAACAAGGTCTGGGCGTGCGGGGGAGTGTTAAGAGTCTCACATCGGATATGGAATGGGAACATAGACTCCTTATATGAACTTGGACAATCCTCACCCTACAAGCTAGCTTTTGGGGTTGAGTTAGGTCCAAGATCCATTCTTTACATTGTATAGTCAGGCCCATTCCAATTCTTTGTTCACCGATGTTGGACCTCTAAATTATATTATTCACGCTCCAATTAACAAGATCTCGGTGTGCGGGGAAGTGTTAAGAGTCCCACATCGGATATGGATGGGAACATGGACTCCTTATATGGATTTGGACAATCCTCATAAAAATATCTTAATACACTAAAAATAAACTTTGGAGAAATTCCAATTCAACTATGGGAAAAAGAAAAAATATATGCAGAAATCAAACTGATAAGTGAAAATTACATAGTTAGATCCAAGCCTATTAAATATAGCCCAACAGATCAAAAAGAATTTGAAACCCAATTAAAAGAATTATTAGAACTAAAATTGATACAAGAAAGTAAAAGCCCACATAGCAGTCCAGCCTTTTTAGTAAGGAAACATAGTGAACAAAAGAGAGGAAAAGTCAGAATGGTAATTGATTATAGAGAACTAAATAAAAAGACAATATTTGATGGATATTTTTTACCATATAAAAGAAACCTTATTAACCGACTAGGAAATAAAAAAAGATTTAGTAAATTTGATTGTAAAAGTGGATTTTGGCAAATAAAACTAACAAAAGAATCAAAATCTCTAACAGCCTTTAGTGCCCCCCAAGGACACTATGAATGGAATGTACTACCATTTGGATTAAAAAATGCACGACAGATATTCCAAAGGAGAATTGACCAAGTATTTAGAAAATTAACAGAATTTTGCATAGTATATGTCGACGACATATTAATATTTAGCGATAATCAAGACGATCATATAAAACATCTAGAAAAAATTATAATAACTATAAAACAACACGGAATATTATTATCTGAAAAGAAATCTGAAATATTTAAAAACAGTATTGAATATTTGGGATATATTATAGATAACGAAGGATTACAGTTGCAAGAACATATAGTAACAAAGATAAAAAAAAATTTAAAGAAAAATAAAAAAATAAAAAAGAGGTACAACAGTTCTTAGGAGTAATAAATTATGCTTCAGACCATATAAAAGATTTACCACTCTTAAGAAAACTATTACAAGAATTGATCAAGAAAAACATAACCTTTGAATGGAAACAAGAACACACTAAAGCCATAAAAGATATCAAGGAGAAGGAAAAGACATTGCCAAAATACAGAATACCAACAGAAAAAGATCAACTGGAACTCTTTACTGACGCCAGTGATATAGGATGGGGAGCAGTCCTCATAGCTTATGATAAAGAAGATATAGATAAAGAAAAACCAGTTATTTGTGGACACGGAGGAGGAACGTGGAAACCAAATGAGAAAAATTATCATATAAATGAAAAATAATTATTAGCAGTAAAATTTGGAATAAAAAGGTTTCATTACCATTTACTACCAGTAAAATTTATTGTTAGAATGATAACACACAGGTAAAAACTTTTATTACAAATAAAATAGATCATTTACCATAATTAAATAAAAGGAGAAAATGGCAATCATTCTTTTCATGTTACGATTTTATTGTTAAAAATATATCTGGAACTAAGAATGTTTTAGCTGATTTTCTTAGCAGATATAACGATGTCGAACAACAGTGATAAGATTGAAGAATACATTACCAACGCCATAAATTCCCTTCTACAAACCAATGAAATCCTAATATCCATATTACAAGAAAACACCAATACCATAAACCAACTCAGAGAAGCCATACAAGACTTGATCACAGTAAAAACCTTACAAAATAAATCACAATCCAGATCACCTATCACTACACCTAAAAAACCAGAAAACCCTACCACCAAAACCATGGGACCATTTGTATCAAAACTAGAAACCATACCATCCTCAATACCATCCTCTTCATCAACAATATCAATGGCCGACAAGCTGAGATACACACCTGAATACATCAACGCTTATGAAAAAATTAATAAATTCTATGATTATAAGACTAACCCTTAAATTCTACGCAGCGCTAAACTGAGCAAGAATCCAAGATTCTTGTGCAGCGAGCAGGCAAACCCGGAAATAGTATCAAAACTATTCACTTATGGTTTTATTGACAAATTAATAGTGGATGAAAACATGAGTAACATTGCCAGATTACTAAGCATCATTGTGGAGTCCACAAGATTGATGATGGAATTATTTGGAAAAGAGATATATGGAATACATATATTTGACGCATCAACAGATTTAACTGGTAAGCCAATTATGATACGTCAGATATTTAAAACAGGGAAAATCAGTACTATCAGTGGAGATGATGAAAACTTGAACAAGAAAATCCCTTGCACTTTGGAAAAATTCCAGAAATGGCTAAGTGCAAAAAGAACATTTGAATTACTAACATTAAAAACGAGAATAGAAGACATGCTAAGAGCAAAGAAAGCATGTATTATTGGAGATTCAAAGGGAGGAGAAGTAGAAGACAAATTCACCCTATATTATGACAATGACATCATGACACATGACACCGTAAGACTAGCGGACATGCATGACAAAATCATAAACATGAAATACAAACATGCAAAGGAGATAGTGGAACAATATCAAAGGACAGTTGGACAAAATAAAAGACCTGTAATAAATACCAGACCTACTATTACCACCAATGTAATAAAAAATAAAGGAAATTCTGATCCTTTTGCATAAGGATCTGAAAAAAGTTACTACTTGAATAGGGATCATGTAGCCTTGCTACTTGAAACCCAAATGAATAGGGAGCCTGTAGTTTTCACTACTTGCAGCCTAAATGAATACTTTGAACAGGGAGCCTGTAGTTTTCACTACTTGCAACCCAAATGAATACTTTGAACAGGGAGCCTGTAGTTTTTACTACTTGTAGCCTAACAAGATACTCTGAACAGGGAGCCTGTATTACTTACTACTTGCAGCCCAATTTACTACCATATACTACTTCGTACTACCATGTATTATCAAAATCATGACAAGATAAAAGAGAATCGGACAGAAGATCAACTCAATCACAAAAGAGATATTATCAACAAACACCTGGAAAGCAGAAGAGGTTATCAAGGAAGACACCTGGAAAGCAGAATTACCAAGGAGAACAAGACAAACAACTTTTTGAAAAATCAAGCAGACAAACTGTAGCACTTTAGACTTTTGGAAAAGTGATTACTGTTTACTTTACGACTTTTGGAAAAGTGAGTACTATTTACAAAAACAATTATCAGTAGAGGTCATCTATATAAGGAGCCTCTTGTAACCTGATTGATTCATTCAAAAAATTTCTATACAATTCCTTACTTGAAAACTTAAATGTCTAGCTAAACCCCCTCCTAAGTCTATAATCGAGATCAAATAGAATATCATAATATCATAGAGAATAACACTTTGATAGATTATAATTATAACCATATCAGTCTATAAACATGCACCTTAGCAAGAATTTCAGAAGATAGTCTGTTGAGAACTCCCAGGCACCTAGGCTAAACATCCCGCAAATTCGTGGAAGAAGAAGGGAAGCAGAGCCAAGGGTAAGGTTGAGATCTCTGGTGATCTGAAAATTTGACTAAAAGGTATGATTTCTAGACTATGTGTTTTTATTTATGATCTGGATAAATGTTGAACTCTGTAATTATGATGTTTATATTGGTCAAAGATTATAGGCTTTTATTTAAAAAATGAATTTTGACATTGATACTACCCGTCTCTCTATTACATGTTGGTTATCTGATAAACTTAGACAAACTTTATCAATCTACCATCTATATTCTTACCCTCTTCAGGGTTACTAGATGATGAAAAGATCCGCACATAAATTGGTATCAGAACTTGTAAAAGAATACAACTCATAAAATAATGAAAACTCATCAAGCGTTTATTGGAGTTAATTTGTTAAATCAACTATTATGGAAAAGGTATGAAGTAAAACGTCTTTTGGTAGACTTTAAGAAAGAAAATGAGATCTTAATGGGATTTCAAGATCAGGTGCTAGAAGTAAAAAGAAGAAAAGAGATAACAATTGAAAAAGAAATGGAAAATTATTCTGAAGAAAAAATTGAAGATATTGTGACACACATAGAAAGAATTAGAACAACATATAGCAGGATAATAGAAATAAACACCAGAATATATGAACAAGATTAAATGATATACGATCTAAAAGCAGATATAAGAATGGAGATAGAACACTATGGATGAATTAAGACTAATGGAACATCAAAACAAGTTAGAAGAACTCAGAATAATAGCAGAAAAACCTCTTACATGTAATAGAGATATAAATCAACATATAATAAGTTGCAGAATAGGAATAGATCAAATAGAAGAAAGAGATCAACGCCTACAAGAAAATTCTAAACAAATAGATGAACAGAAAGAAACTATTAGAGAATTACAAAATAAGGCTACTTGAAAATAAATTAGGAGAAATAATCAGAAAAGAAAATGAAATAACAGATCTAAAGGATATTATAGAATAACAATACAAATACATCAACTTATTAAAATATGGATAAAGGAAAAGAAATAATAGAAGATTATAAGGATATACACTATGAGATGAGCACATATGAAGGAGGATCAACACAAACACTAAGATTTAAACCAGAAATATACCAAAAAATACAAGATGAAAAAGAGGAATTATCTGTAAAGAAAATATTTAAAACAAAATGGTTTGAGAGAAATAAGATACATAGAACACAAGCATGAAAACATAATAGACACAACAAGTGTAAATGGAAGAACAAAAATTAACCTAATAACGGATGAAGTGATAAAAAGAGAATTAACAAAACTATCTACTAGAGAAGCCAAAAAATACAGGAACATATACTTCGGAGGAGTAGAATTTACTATAAAAGCATACTTTCAGAAGAACATAGATACACCTATACAAATATACATATTGGATGATGGATACTAGGAAACCTACAAGATTCTTTAATATCAGTAATAAAAGGAAATTTAATATATCAAAAACTAAAATTTACGGTACAACCAAATTTTAGTATATCATTAAAAGATGAACACAAAGACTTAGCCTTAACACTATATTACAAACTAGATGGAATAACAATGCCACCAGGAAGCAAAATAATAAGTATTGAAACAAAAATGATATATGCCTTAACAGGAAACCACCATGTAAAGAAACAACATGAAATGAATATATTAGTACCAAGGATGTACCAAGAAATATTAGAACAAATAGAACATAAAGAAAACTCCAAAATAACTATACTAGAAGAAATATATATGGATTTTAATACCAGAACACTCACACCATCTAAAAGATTAATACCAAGAATAGAAGAATATAGATTGAGTATTACTAGAGAACCAATAACGCAAAGACAAACCAGCATTACCCAACCTAGAATATTAGATTTGATAAACATAAACACAAGTCGATTAAAGGTTAAGGTAATAATATTTAAAGGCATGATAACAACAGATTGCATAGCTGAAATAAATACTGGAGTTATTAAAAGTTTTATACATATAAGTAAGATTAATGAAAATGAATGTGATTTAATAGACCCACAAACATATAATTATCCTGAAAATGAAAGAGAAATAATAACGAAAAAAACAAAAATTAAAGGAAATAAGGACAGTCTTATCAGAAGAGATATTTTCACAACTAAAATACTTAAAATACAAAGCAAAAGAAATAAAATTAGAAGAAAAATAAAACGATTAGAACAACAGTGCGATAAATTTGATAAAATATGGATAGACATGGGAAATGGATGGAAAAAGAGAATAAATAATCCTGACTAATAATAACGAAAAAATTAATGCACTATGGGAATAAATAATAGTAAAAGAAAAGTTGAAAAGCACGTTGACAATAATGGATGAAATAAAAGAAAATCAAACACAAATACAACAGATGATAAGCGAAAAAAAACTTCCTAGTGAATCAAACTTGTGTTTTAAAGTAATCTAGGAAGTTTTTTTCGTGTCTCTAAACTAGTGTTTATATTTTCTAAGTCTGATTCACTTTCTTCATCAGTTTGGCTGACGTAGAAGTCTTCATATTCATACCATTTATCATTGTTTTTTTTAATCTGTTGTAAACTCATTATAAATTGTGTTGTATTTATGTATTTTACTCCTTTTTTCTTTAATTTTGGGCATTTATTAGCAAAATGTCCTTTCTCATTTCAGTTCCAGCATTTGCATTCTTTAGCTTTTTATGTGTTTATGAGTTTTACGTATCTTCGTTTTCTAAATTTTCTCTTATGTCTAAATTTTCTTCTGGTTTCAGGGGTATTTTTATACCTTTTAAATCTCTTTTTCTGTAAGGTTTGTAATAAGGTTTATTGTCATATCTTTGTCTGTTATCATAATTTTTGTAATTGTTATTTTTCCTGTTTTTCTTTGTTTGATATTTTTTCTATTATTCCTTTTCTATTTTTTCTTTTTTCTTTTGTCATCGCATCCGAATACTAATCTTCTTTCCGTGAATCCACATATTTCTCTTAATCCTAGTTTCTTATATTTTTTTAATTTTTTGTTGCATTCTGAATTCTTCGCATTTCCGCATTAAGTATGCTCTTAGTACTCTTATCATTTCTCCTAATGTATTTTCTTTTGGTTCTAGTTGGGTGTATTCTTTTGATATCTCAGTATTATAAGGTGTTGGTAAGTGGTCATAATAAAGTTGTTGATATATCAGACCTTCTTCTGGTAAAAATCTTGCTTCATAAAAGAACTTGCTAAAACTAATCGTATATTCTGGTAATTTATTAATCTTACAACATTTCATATTATTTAGACTCATTATTATTTCAATTTTTCTTTCTGCAAGTACATTTTCTCTAGCTACTAACCATCTTTCTCCTAAAAATTCTCTTTTTAGTATAATATCAAATATTATTAGCATAGATTTCCAATCTGTTGCATGACTGAGTACTTCTCCTCACAGTTGGTATGCTATAGATTCTATCCAGTATGCTACTTTTCCAATTAATGTTCTGGATATTAATTCATACATATATTCTAAGTTTTCTGTTTGTGTAGAGTTCATTATTGCTATATACATTCCAAGGTTCCAATCAGTTATTCTTCTTCCAATTTCTTGTACATCATAGACGTTGTCTAGGTTGAGAAAATATCCGTTGTAATTTACTCCTTGTGCCATTGATCCTACAAACTCTTTAAATTCTGCATGTTGTCCTACTGGTATGTGGTTTGGTAATCTGGTTCATTTTCTTGCTATTACTTCTAAGTTAGGATCTACTAATTCTTCTTTAGGATAATCATTTGCATCTTCATTTATTATATCATCTGTTTCTATTTCCGTTTCCGCAGGTCTATTATATTCTTCTTCTATATCACTTTCAGGTTCCTCTTCTATGATGGCATTCACTCTTTTCATTTTCTGTAGAGCTTCTATTATCTGGTCGTTTTCTTTTACTATTTCTGAGTTTTCTTCGTTTTCTACTTCTTCTATGAATTCTACTACTTGTATCTCTTGATTAGTTGGTCTATCGTTACTATCTGAATCACTATCAGTTTTTTCATTACTGCTAGTACTTTCATCACTTTTATTTTTTCTCACCTTTTTTCCTTTTAGTTTTCTCATTTGTTCCCTAAGGATTTGCATTTCTTCTTTTAGTTCTTCTAGTTCTTGTTTTACCCCTTTTAATTCTTCTTTTGTTTGTTTTAGTTCTTCCCTAGTTTCACTTAATTCTTCCCTTGTTTGTTTTAGTTCTACCTTTGTATCTTTTAATATATATTTTTTCGTGTCTCTAAACTTGTGTTTATATTTTTTGTACTTATCATACCATTCTTCGTTACTATGTAATTTCAACCTTGTATTTTATGTTTTTTAACTAAGATATTTCTAGTTCTTGTTTGTCTAGTAATAGGTTTAGGTATTCGTAGGTTATTTTTTCTGTATTTTTGAGGTAAATGTTTTCTTCTTTTGAATCTTTATCTTCTTTTGGTGTTCTTGTCTTTATAGGTTCATATTTGTATCTTTCTTTTTCAATTATCTTTTTCCCATTATTTCTTAAAAACGTAAGTACACCGAGTATATTAGGTTCTTGTTTTTCCATTAAAATTATCCTTTTTTATTCAATATTGCTAGATTGTTCAATGTTTTTTCTACTTGAGATGATAATTTTGGTTTTATCTTACTGATATCCATCATTATAGGTTCTTTACTTCTTCTCCACGCGTCTATTGGTATTATCTCTGGTTTTTATGATGTAGTTTTAACCATTGTATTTTCTTTACTTGTACTGGGTTCATCATCTTCTATTACTTGTTTACCTTTGTTTTTGTCTTCTATTATCATGTTAAGTTTTTCTAGTATTATTTTAAACGTTGGTATTTCAGATACATTTCATAGGTTAGTCATTTCTTCCCTTATCATCTGTTGTATTTGTGTTTGATTTTCTTTTATTTCATCCATTATTGTCAACGTGCTTTTCAGCTTTTCTTTTACTATTATTTCTTCCCATAGTGCCTTAATTTTTTCGTTATTATTAGTCAGGATTATTTATTCTCTTTTTCCATCCATTTTCCATGTCTATCCATATTTTATCAAATTTATCGCACTGTTGTTCTAATCGTTTTATTTTTTCTTCTAATTTTATTTCTTTTTCTTTGTATTTTAAGTATTTTAGTTGTGAAAATATCTCTTATGATAAGACTGTCCTTATTTCCTTTAATTTTTGTTTTTTCATTATTATTTCTCTTTGTATGTTCATACCTTATTTATGAATCTCATTTTTCCTTGATCGTTTATTTCTATTCCGTTATTATTTATTTTATAATTTATCATTGTTAAAAAATCACTTCCTAAAAGTAGTTCATTGAAACTATCATATTCTATTACTCCTATATTAATTTTATACTCTAAGTCTTGGATTTTGAATCTTAACTTAATACTTTTAGTAATTATTAAATCACATTCATTTTCAGGATAATTATATGTTTGTGGGTCTATTAAATCACATTCATTTTCATTAATCTTACTTATATGTATAAAACTTTTAATAGCTCCAGTATTTATTTCAGCTATGCAATTTGTTGTTAATTATGATCTGGATAAATGTTGAACTCTGTAATTATGATATTTATATTGGTCAAACATTATAGGCTTTTATTTAAAAAATAATTTTTGAGATAAATACTATCCGTCTCTCTATTACATGTTGGTTATCTGATAAACTTAGACAAACTTTATCAATCTACCATCTATATTCTTACCATCTTCAGGGTTACTAGATGATGAAAAGATCCGCACATAAATTGGTATCAGAACTTGTAAAAGAATACAACTCATAAAATAATGAAAACTCATCAAGCGTTTATTGGAGTTAATTTGTTAAATCAACTATTATGGAAAACGTATGAAGTAAAACGTCTTTTGGTAGACTTTAGGAAAGAAAATGAGATCCTAATGGGATTTCAAGATCAGGTGCTAGAAGCAAAAAGAAGAAAAGAGATAACAATTGAAAAAGAAATGGAAAATTATTCTGAAGAAAAAATTGAAGATATTACGACACACATAGAAAGAATTAGAACAACATATAGCAGGATAATAGAAATAAACACCAGAATATATGAACAAGATTAAATGATATACGATCTAAAAGCAGATATAAGAATGGAGATAGAACACTATGGATGAATTAAGACTAATGGAACATCAAAACAAGTTAGAAGAACTCAGAATAATAGCAGAAAAACCTCTTACATGTAATAGAGATATAAATCAACATATAATAAGTTGCAGAATAGGAATAGATCAAATAGAAGAAAGAGATCAACGCCTACAAGAAAATTCTAAACAAATAGATGAACAGAAAGAAACTATTAGAGAATTACGAAATAAGATAGCATTAGAAAGCGAACAATTAAGACAAAAAGAAGAAGAAAAAACGAGGCTACTTGAAAATAAATTAGGAGAAATAATCAGAAAAGAAACTGAAATAACAGATCTAAAGGATATTATAGAAGAACAATACAAATACATCAACTTATTAAAATATGGATAAAGGAAAAGAAATAATAGAAGACTCTAAGGATAAACACTATGAGATGAGCACATATGAAGGAGGATCAACACAAACACTAAGATTTAAACCAGAAATATACCAAAAAATACAAGATGAAAAAGAGGAATTATCTGTAAAGAAAATATTTAAAACAAAATGGTTTGAGAGAAACAAAGAAATAAGATACATAACACACAAGCATGAAAACATAATAGACACAACAAGTGTAAATGGAAGAACGAAAATTAACCAAATAACGGATGAAGTGATAAAAAGAGAATTAACAAAACTATCTACTAGAGAAGCCAAAAAATACAGGAACATATACTTCGGAGGAGTGGAATTTACTATAAAAGCATACTTTCAGAAGAACATAAATACACCTATACAAATATACATATTGGATGATAGGATACTAGGAAACCTACAAGATGCTTTAATATCAGTAATAAAAGGAAATTTAATATATCAAAAACTAAAATTTACGGTACAACCAGATTTTAGTATATCATTAAAAGATGAACACAAAGACTTAGCCTTAACACTATATTACAAACTAGATGGAATAACAATGCCACCAGGAAGCGAAATAATAAGTATTGAAACAAAAATGATATATGCCTTAACAGGAAACCACCATGTCAAGAAACAACATAAAATGAATATATTAGTACCAAGGATGTACCAAGAAATATTAGAACAAATAGAACATAAAGAAAACTCCAAAATAACTATACTAGAAGAAATATATATGGATTTTAATACCAGAACACTCACACCATCTAAAAGATTAATATCAAGAATAGAAGGATCTAGATTGAGTATTACTAGAGAACCAATAACGCAAAGACAAACCAGCATTACCCAACCTAGAATATTAGATTTGATAAACATAAACACAAGTTGATTAAAGGTTAAGGTAATAATATTTAAAGGCATGATAACAACAGATTGCATAGCTGAAATAAGTACTGGAGCTATTAAAAGTTTTATACATATAAGTAAGATTAATGAAAATGAATGTGATTTAATAGACCCACAAACATATAATTATCCTAAAAATGAATGTAATTTAATAATTACTAAAAGTATTAATTTAAGATTCAAAATCCAAGACTTAGAGTATAAAATTAATATAGGAGTAATAGAATATGATACTTTTCAATGAACTACTTTTAGGAAGTGATTTTTTAACAATGATAAATTATAAAATAAATAGTAACGGAATAGAAATAAATGATCAAGGAAAAATGAGATTCGTAAATAAGGTATGAACATACAAAGAGAAATAATAACGAAAAAACAAAAATTAAAGGAAATAAGGACAGTCTTATCAGAAGAGATATTTTCACAACTAAAATAATTAAAATATAAAGCAAAAGAAATAAAATTAGAAGAAAAGATAAAACTATTAGAACAACAGTGCGATAAATTTGATAAAATATGGATAGACATGGGAAATGGATGGAAAAAGAGAATAAATAATCATGACTAATAATAACGAAAAAATTAATGCACTATGGGAAGAAATAATAGTAAAAGAAAAGCTGAAAAGCACGTTGACAATAATGGATGAAATAAAAGAAAATCAAACACAAATACAACAGATGATAAGGGAAGAAATGACTAACCTATGAAATGTATCTGAAACACCAACGTTTAAAATAATACTAGAAAAGCTTAACATGATAATAGAAGACAAAAACAAAGGTAAACAAGTAATAGAAGATGATGAACCCAGTACAAGTAAAGAAAATACAATGGTTAAAACTACATCGCAAAAACCAGAGATAGTACCAATAGACGCGTGGAGAAGAAGTAAAGAACCTATAATGATGGATATCAGTAAGATAAAACCAAAATTATCATCTCAAGTAGAAAAAACATTGGACAATCTAGCAATATTGAATAAAAAAGGATAATTTTAATGGAAAAACAAGAACCTAATATACCCGGTGTACTTACGTTTTTAAGAAATAATGGGAAAAAGATATTAGAAAAAGAAAGATACAAATATGAACATATAAAGACAAGAACACCAAAAGAAGATAAAGATTCAAAAGAAGAAAACATTTACCTCAAAAATACAGAAAAAACAACCTACGAATACCTAAACCTAAAACTAGACAAACAAGAACTAGAAATATCTGAGTTAAAAACAGAAAATACAAGGTTGAAATTACATAGTAACGAAGAATGGTATGATAAGTACAAAAAATATAAACACAAGTTTAGAGACACGAAAAAAATATTAAAAGAAATAAAGGTAGAACCAAAACAAACAAGGGAAGAATTAAGTGAAACTAGGGAAGAACTAAAACAAGCAAAAGAAGAATTAAAAAGGGTAAAACAAGAACTAGAAGAACTAAAAGAAGATATGCAAATCCTTAGAGAACAAATGAGAAAACTAAAAGGAAAAAATGTGAGAAAAATACAAGTGATGAAAGTACTAGCAGTAATGAAAAAACTGATAGTGATTCAGATATTAACGATAGACCAACTAATCAAGAGATACAAGTAGTAGAATTCATAGAAGAAGTAGAAAACGAAGAAAACTCAGAAATAGTAAAAGAAAACAACCAGATAATAGAAGCTCTATATAGAAAATTAAAAGAGTAAATGTCATCATAGAAGAAGAACCTGAAAGTGATATAGAAGAAGAATATAAATACATCAACTTATTATAGGCTAAGAGATATGATTTCTAGACCATGTGTTTTTAATTATGATCTGGATAAATGTTGAACTCTATAATTATGATGTTTATACTGGTCAAAGATTATAGGCTTTTATTTAAAAAATGAATTTTGAGATTGATACTACCCGTCTCTCTATTACATGCTAGTTATCATGGACTCCTTATATGGATTTGGACAATCATCATCCTACAAGCTAGCTTTTGGGTTGAGTTAGACCCAAAATCCATTCTTTACAGTTATATTAGTTATATATCCTATTTGATATTATCCCATGTATAGCTATTACCTAGCAAACCATGGTATTAGTAATACCAAGATTATTAATGCACGCATAAGTTTAGTTAAATATACAATTGCCCCTTTAATTTCTCTTGTATTTCTTTGTGATCTTTATTTTCATTGCTAATTTTGTTTTCTTATATATTTGCGGTGGACATGTGGGGACGGGATGAAAAGGAGCAAATTTAACTTTCACATGAACTTCCAAATATTGAATTAATACCGTTTTCATCTTTGCTTATAAAACTTTGAGGTACTTTTGTTACATTTTAAAAAAAAGTCATCTAATATATGCACTGTGTTTCGCTTAATATATATAAAAATTCTGCATCGTTTTTTTTAAAGTTAAAGTTAAGATTATGACTTATGACCCATATAACAAATAAGAATTGATGGCAAACCAATTATTAATTGGGGAAAATGGTTGAAAACTTGACGTAATTCTACATTGTAATGATTTTTAAAAATTGTCATTGACGGTAACTCGACAACGAGTTATATTTGCAATTGTACAAATACAATACTGTTACAATAAAAATAGTGTACAAAGCTATAAGGATATTTTTGTAAATAAATATTTTTATAGAAATTATGCAATGCTTTAATACATCAAATCAAACAGTGTTAAAAAATAGTGTCAATATAATTAATGTCAGCATAACTAATGTCATCATTACTAATACATTCTATTCAACACTATTTTTATACACCCTACCAAATGACCCCTAAATTAATTACAATCCGTAGCAATATTATGTATTCTAATTACCCCTCATAGCTATATTGTATTCACGCATCCAAAAGCTCAGAGGCACGAAGCCCTCGTCTTTCGCTCCTCTCCGTCATCTCTGGCCATAGGTGAAGGGTCTCCCCTTCATCATCTCTGGCGACCCCGATGACCCCTGCCGACCCCTGACCCCCGTCGAACTCTGTCCATCCTCAGGCGGTCCCCTGACCCTCGCTGACCCCATCGAACCCTCTGTATTTTCTATGAATTCATGGTATCTAATACACTGTATTTGAGTGCTGTGGAAGAGCAGGTTTGCCGGAGAGGACAAATTTTGTCCGTGAAAGGGAGAGGGAGCACGACCAGATATGAAAATAGTTGTATTTCTCAAATTTGGATTTGAGTGTATTTTATATTTTTACCGGATGTGCCTGAATTTTTTAAAATATAGTGTGTTTTTGTATTCTCTTGTATTTCTATATTTCGGGAGGAAAAAATTGTGTATTTGAATACACCCGAATACATGCAAAACATGTACAACATAGCTGTATTTAACTGACTGTATTTTAAAATTATGTATTTGAATACACACAAATACACGCAAAACACCTAAATTGTAGATACAAATTGTAATTAAGAAAATAGTAGTTATGGTTGATTAAATATCTAGAATCTATAGTTATTTATGTAAGTTACCCATGAATTATTCTAAGACTATAATTTCAAATCTCAAGATAATTTAATCTGCGTACCAAGCCACCCCTCCAGCACCTTCTTTTATTATGCTTTCGTTAAACAAAGACAATTTAGGGGTAGCATCTTTTTATCTACCTCAGCTTTGTAATGATTTTTTTTATTCTGCATTTTAATTAAATGCATCTTTCAGTTCAGCACAAAAAAAAACTTGTATCTTCATTAGAATTTGGAGGTTTGCGAGTTTCAGCATAGTTTAATATTTTTCTTTGAGTGTATTTTATTTTTCATGAAAACATTTTCTTTATGAAGTAAGTTTATATCCCTATCACAAGTTGAAAAACATGTTCACCGTTTCATACTAAACTAATAAAGTTAGCCAGACATGTCAAAATTGCCTCTTGACATTTTTCTTTTTAATTCATAAGAACATCTATTTTTTAAGTCTTTATTTTGCATGGTTATCCCAGTCAAACTTGTTTAGTCACTAAAAATTTAGAACCTGTTTTATTTGATAGTATAAATTAATTATTGGATCATCTTTTCAAAGTTACATAACATGGACGGGGATTTCTTAGAATAATTATGGGGCAATCCCATAATTATCTCTACTCTCCATTAATTTTGACTATGATTGATATTGTAATTAGGATTGTAATCTCATTAGTTAGGAGGATTGTAATTAAATTTTATAATTTAGGTAACTTAGATTAGTATTAGCATCTTATGATTGTATATATATTCTATCATTGGAATGAAATTACTCAATGAATCAATTTCCTACATGGTATCAAGAGCCAAAGATCTTTTGCCCTAAACCCTACCTCTTCTTCCCCTTAGCCAATTTTTTCCTCTCCTTGTTTTGTTATTTTCAGCTAATAATTTTTTTTCTCTCCTAAACCCTAAACCATTCAACAACTTCTCTAAACCTAAGACTACCCAAAAACAATTAGATTCTTTCTTCTACTTCCATCAAACACAAAACATCTTTCCTCCTTTCTTTGTTTGATTTCTATTAGAAATTATGGCCGAAAAAACAAAATTTGTGTCCTGCTCTTGCCGTAAATAACGTCAAGAATTTTATCTCCATAACACTTGAAATGGAAAAAGGGCAATACACCTCTTGGGCGGAATTGTTCAAATTCATTATCGCGCTTATGAGGTAATAGACCGTATCATCCCGTCCGAGTCATCGTCGGATACCACTACGGTGGACAAAAAGCTATGATCTCGGTTAGATGCTATAGTCCTTCAATGGATTTCTGGCACAATATCAAATGATCTTCTACATACCATATTAGAGCTGAATTTTATAGATCAACAGGCATGGGAACGTTTACAAAACATATTTCAAGATAACAAACTTTCTAGGGTTGTATATCTGGAACACCAATTTACTAATGTTAAATTGGATGACTTTTTCAACGTTTTCGCCTATTGTCAGGAATTGAAGGTGCTTGCAGACCAACTATCCAATGTTGGTTCGCCGGTCACAAATCAAAGGTTGGTCCTTCAATTAATTATCGAATTGAATGAACAATATGATGGAGTCGCTACGTTTATTCAACAGAACAATCCATTGCCTCCATTCTACGAGGCTCGGTCGAGGTTGATTCTTGAAGAAACACATAAAGCAAAATAGGCATCCTCCGGAGCAGTCAACGCCAGAACTGCCCTCGTTTCCACCAATTCTTTTTCCTCAGATTTTCAACAACAAAATTCTGATTCGGGTAGCTGCGGAAACTAAAAAATAATGGTAAAAAACGTGGCTCAAATCGTAATAATAACAAAGGAAAAAATAATTGTGAAAAGGGACGGGGCAGGGTGGCAGGCAGCCAGCCACCGGTAGCAACCAAATCGGGCAGTGGCGGCTCAACTAGTGCCAGCCCAGTGCCCAGTCCATCAGAAATCAATGGGGGCGGTACCCACAGTGGCCTGCCCCGCAATTCCCGAACCCGACCTCAAATTGGGCGAAGCTCTCTTCTTCAAACCGTCAGTCCAGAGTTCTCGAGCCTCATCCACAACATGCATTTGCAGCCCAAGCACCATCCTCTATTGGCTATGGTCCCACAGATATCGAACAGGCCATGAACAATATGAATCTGAACGTTCCATATGAATCGTGGTATATGGACACATGAGCTACATCTCACATGATGGCATTTCAAGGTAATCTCTCGTCTTATTTTAATATGAGCACTAATAAAAATATTATTGTTGGTAGTGGGCAGGAAATTCCAACTCTAGTATTGGTCAGGTAAATCTACCACCTCCACACCTATCATTAAAATTGAAAAACGTCTTACACGCACCAAAACTAATTAAAAATTTGATATATGTGCGACATTTTACAACTGACAACAATGTTTCTGTGAATTTTGATCTGTTTGGTTTTTCTGTGAAGAATTTTCAGACGGGGATGCCACTAATGAGATGCAATAGCATGGGGGAGTTGTATCCCCTCATGACTGTTTCTAATAATTGCATGACCAACCCATCTACTTTTGCATCCATTTCTCCTACTTTGTGCACAACCGGTTGGGACACCCGGAAGCACCATTTTTTGATAATCTTAGGAAGAATAAATTTATTTATTGTAAAAAACTTTTGGACTCTTCTGTTTGTCAAACGTGCGTGTTTGGTAAACATGTTAAACTTTCTTTTGCATCTTCTACTTCCAGTACTCTTATGCGATTTGATCTGTTGTATTTGATTTGTGGACATCACTTGTTTTGAGTTCTACAGATCATAAATATAATTTTCTTATTTTAGATGATTATTTTAATTTTCTGTAGACATTTTCATTGGGGAATAAATCGCAAACCTATACCATTTAAAAATAATTTAGTGTTTTTATCAAAACTCATTTTGAAAAATCTATTAAATGTTTTCAATATGACAATGGGGGGAATTCATAAATTCCCAATTTAATGATTTTTGTCACCAAAATGGGATGTCTTTGCGTGTTTCATGTCCACATACATCTCCACAAAATGGGAAAGCCGAAAGAAAGATTCGAACAATTAACAATATGATTCGCACTCTTCTTATGCGTTTGTCCAGACCACCAAATTTTTGGCACCATGCTCTTTAAATGGTCACATATCTTTTAAATATTCTTCCTAGTAAACTACTCTCCAATGTATCACCCACACAAATGTTGTACCACCGTCTCCCGTCATTTACATATTTACGGATTTTTGGGTGTTTGTGTTATCCTTTGTTTCCATCCACTATAATTAACAAACTTCAGGCCCGTTCCACTTCTTGTGAGTTTTTGGGATACCCACAAAATCATAGGGGATATAAGTGTTATGATATGACAAATGAGAAAATCATTATTTCTCGTCACGTCATTTTTGCAACATCTCAAGTGGCATCCTCACCTTTATATGATTTTCTGGAAGACGGACTACATCCAATTTTGAGGTATCATCTAAACACTCAAAACACTGTGGGGCTTTCCCAAAACCCCCCTGACCCAAATCCAAAATGAGAATGGGCTGCTCCGAGGAGCAGAGGTCACTCTTCCCTCGGCCTAGGCCCAATCTATCGTTGGAATCGAGCAGGCTCAACAAAGGGAAAACTCTACAACCCTACCCGTGACACAACCCAATACACAGGCCCAATCTCGCGGCCAAACCAAGCCCACCATTTTGGCCCAAAATTGGTCAACCACCCAACTACCTCACATACCCGACAACCCAACTGTCCAACCTCGGACAATTGAAACCCATGCAATGCACATAATTTTTCCACCTAAGCATTATTTTAACCTAACCACCTCCGTCCAACCGTCACCAATATCAAAAAATCCCAAACTGTCTTATCCGACCCGAATTGGAAAGTTGTCATGTTAGACAAATTTAATGCTCTTATTAAAAATAAGACGTGGGAATTAGTATCACGTCCATCTAATGTGAACATAATTCGGTCTATATGGATTTGTTGTCATGAAAATAATTCTGATGGTTCTTTTGCGAGATACAAAGCTCATCTTGTTGGTGATGACAGGTCTCAACAGGTTGGAGTGGATTGTGGTGAAACATTCAGTCGGATAATTAATCCAACAACTATCAGGACTGTTCTCAGCCTAACACTTTCCAAATCTTGGTTCATTCATCAGTTGGATGTCAAAAATGCATTCTTACATGGCCACTTACAGGAAACAGTGTACATGCATCAGCCATTGGGTTTCCAAGATTATACCCGTCCAGATCATGTGTTGCATGTTGAATAAATCCTTATATGGTTTGAAACAAGCTCATTGGGCATGGTATAACAGGTTTGCAGGATTTGTTTCCAAATTGGGTTTCTCTCACAGCAAGTCTGATCAGTCATTGTTCATTTATCGGAAGGGCGTTGACATGGCATATATACTTCTGTATGTCGATGACATTATTCTCACGGAATCATTGACTTCACTTCGCTAGTCTATTATGTCCCTTCTTGCGGCTGAATTTGCAATGAAGGATTTATGTCCGTTGAATTATTTTCTTGGCATTGCTGTAACTCAATATACATGTGGTCTATTTCTTAGTCAAAATAAATATGCAGAAGAAATAATTGACAAAGCATGGATGCCTTCCTGCAAACCATCGCATACTCCGGTTGACACAAAGGCAAAATTGAGTAACTATGCAGGTACTCCATACAAAGATCCTACACATTACCGCAGTCTAGCAGGGCCTTGCAGTAACTGACTTTTACGAGACCCGATATTTTTTATACGGTCCAGCAAGTTTCTTTACACATGCATGGTCCAAAGGAAGAACAAATGGGGGCTCTCAAAATAATTATGCGGTATGTTAAAGGTACGCTTCATTTTGGTTTGAATCTATATAAGTCTTCAATCTCGAGGCTCTCATCCTATACCGATGGGGATTGGGGTGGCTACCCGGACACAAGTCGTTCCACTTCCGATTATTGTGTGTTCTTGGGGATAATCTTATTTCATGGTTGTCAAAATGACAATCCACACTGTCTCGGTCAAGTGCTAAGGTAGAATACTGAGGGACAGCCAATGTGGTTGATGAATCATATTGGCTTCATAATCTACTATTAGAGTTACATTATCCGATTGAAAAGGCAACCGTAGTCTATTGTGACAATGTAAGTGCGATATACTTATCCGAAAATCTTGTTTAGCATCAACGCACAAAATATATTTAAATGGATATCTTAATTGTTTGAGAAAAGGTTGCTCGTGGACAAATGCGTGTTCTCCATGTATCGTCCCGCTATCAAATTGTAGATATCTTCACAAATGGTCTTCCACGTACTTTTTGATGATTTCAGGGACAGTCTCAACATACGTGAACCTCCCGCTAAGACTGCGGGGGACTGTTAGAATAACTATGGGCCAATCCCATAATTATCTCTACTCTCTATTAATCTTGACTATGATTGATAATGTAATTAGGATTGTAATCTCATTAGTTAGGATGATTGTAATTAGCATCTTATAATTTAGGTAACTTAGATTAGTACTAGCATCTTATGATTGTATATATATTCTATCATTGGAATGAAATTACTCAATGAATCAATTTCCTACATGTAAAGAATGAATCTTGAGCCTAACTCAACCCCAAAAGCTAGCTTGTAGGGTGAGGATTGTCCAAGTTCATATAAGGATGTCCATGTTCCCATTCCATATCCGATGTGGGATTCTTAACATAACAAAATTAATTGATCATAAAAACCAAACAAAGTCTATATTAAATCTAAACTTGTCAAGTGGGACGGGTCGGCCCGGACCCGGCCCGGAACCGACTAAGGGAGGTAGGGAGCTAGTCTAGGTGGGATACTTTAGGGAGCTAGTCTAGGTGGGATACTTTAGGGAGCTGGTCCGGAAAAAGTGGACAACCCGGTAGTCCAGCCCACCAGTAATCCCGGGTGATGGCCACTGGAGCACCGGCCCGACTCGGCTCAATTCAAACTACTCCATGAGTCAAAACTTTAATTCTATCTATGTTTCGTAATATTAATGAAGTTACTTGCAACTAATTATCATCCTATTTAAAGCAAGTGTGCAACTTTCTATTAGTGCAATAAAAACTTGTCATGGTTTAAATGTCTCACCTTAACTCATATCTCGTACGCGAGTTGTTATACTATATTTTTGGTATCTTGATAGCAACAGCTAGCTCAAGAAAAAAAAATTAAGATCAACAAGTAGCTAGTGTAGTTTATGGTTGATTCAGGCAGAGACAGGTTCCTAATTTTTAAATTGAATGTGAAGTATTGCTTGTCTAATATTGTTTTATCTAGGAAATAAGTGTAGACTTTTAGTACAAATTGATATTTATGCTTAAATTATGGATGTTCAACTATTTATAAATTGAACATTGCTATTACTGGTCACAATTCAAGTACATGACATGTGTCATCTGTTATGGGCCTACGTTCACACGAATTTGTCATTTGGGCTATATATCATCATCAAATTTAAAAATATGTACAATGTGAAGTTGAGTTATGTTTTGTAAATTTCTTCAATTTTTCTCCCATTCCAATGTGTGCCTCCTCCTTATAAGTTTGTTAGCCTAAAAGCATATAGTCTTGATTGGTTCACTCTCATCAGTCCGCCATGAAAGTATATTTATGTTCTAGAGACAATCTGTATTAGGACAAATGTACTTTATACACATTCATATTATTATTAATGGAGATTAATATTTTAGCATTTGCAATTATTGAAATATTATTTAATTATTTATAATTATTCATTAATGTGCATCCCTTGAGCTTACGTTGTCATTAATAGAGTGAGATATTCATGATAGAGCGTAACTCTTAAAATAGCCTCGACTAATGATCATTGAGAATGGGATATCAATGATATGTGATAAGTTGACATGTGGTCTGCATCACATCCTTAGAGGATGTAGTATCTCTCACCTGCTACGAGTAATGGCTACTTGTGATGGACAAATGGATACTTTGAAAGTATTGGTATACCCTGCTGATATTATATTTGTTATACTTGTCTAAAGTATGATCAGAGTGTGGGAGATAGAAGTCCTTAGACTTGAGGTCAATACGCGCCTTGTCTACAAAGTAATGTACTTTGATCCCGTCCTAAGCTAAAATGCCTTAGAGGTTGAGATACGGCTTGTATTGTGTACATTACGATGTGGATAGAAGGTAGTAGTTGAGCCAAGATTAGGATTCATTCCTCGAATGTATATTCTAGAGAATACTTGGATTCTCAGTGATATTAGGTTGACTAAGTCATTGGCCAATGCAATAGACATATTTAGAATATGGTCTAGTCATCAACTAATATAGATGAGATACAATGATTAAGCCATTTGGATAGACACTTGACAAATCCTAAGTTTGATCGGGTGTGTTGTGAATGAAAGGATTTTATCTTACCACATAAAGGTTAAGTTTACTGGATTCGCATAAACGTACTTCACATATTGAGTTCGTATTCCGGCGCCGTCTAGGAGTTCCGTGTAGACCTTAATTTGATTAATGTCGATATGAGAAGGCATGTAGGGTCACACTATATCGATTGTCCATTTCGATCTAAGGATGTATTGAGAGAGTAATTAAATGTTCGATTTGGAATCGAGATATTTAAATGAATAATTATTATTTTAATTAAGTCAAAATTGGATTTTGGATTTAATTAAGAATGCACGAAAAATAAATCGAGACAGTGCAGGAGCACGTCGAGCGCCGCGGCGCCCATACCCTAGGGTCGTGACGCCTCTGCCTCGAATTTTGGGTCAGGTCCAAGGTCAAACCCTAATCCGGTTTTGACCTATTTTTCAACTATAAATAGAGGCATTCACCTAATCATTCATACACCAATTTCTGAAAATCATTCTAAGCCTTAGAGACTTAGAATCAAATACTCTCTCGAACCTCTGCCGGATTTCCTAGCTTTTCGAAGGAGAAATACATTGAAGCTTAGATCTTGTAATCGGAAGGGCAATCGCGTGTGTACCTCACAGTTGATAAAGATTCCAGATAATTCTAACTTGTAAGTGTATGCCTTATGTTTACAAGTTTAATTGTTGTATAACCATACCAGAAATGTTGTTGGAGTAAGTAAGAAACAAAACTTTTAAACTTCCGTTGTGTCTTACTTATGTGCTTTGTACCCAACAAAACCCTAAACGCTAATCATACTAAGAGGTCGTTCGGTAGGGTATATAAGAATAATAATGATAAGGTGTATTGGTAATGTAGGGATTAGTAATGCAAAAATTAGTTATGCTGAGATTATTTCTTATCGATTGTTTGGTGTGGTGTATTAAAAATAACATGCATTGCATAATTTCTAAAAAAATATTTGTCTACAAAAATACCCTCCATACTCTTTAACATTGAGGGATTTCAAGGGCAAGTTTGTCTTTATTCATGCTTATGCATGTATTAATATCTTGATATTGTTACTAGCATGGTTTGTTATGTATTAGTTATATATACCATGATACAAATAGGGTGTATAACTAATATCTGCATTAGTTATATATTGATTGAAAAAATGTATCAAACAAAAAATTAGTAATACCAAAACTAATACGTATATTATTTCCTCTAATCATCTTACCAAACGACCTTGAGAGTCAATGTTCAATTTATATATATTTGTATGACCTTGGCCTAAAAAATAACGGGTGCTTGAGCTGTAACTTAGGTCGGCCGTTGAGCTATCAAGATTGATACTTTTCTTTTCCTCCTTTTTACCAGAAGAAATTAATGTTGGACCATGAAGCTGTAGAGCCAATGAATTTATTGAATTGTGTCAAAACAATCGAGGACCATAATAGCTAGCGGTACGCCTGCCTGAAAAGTGAGGCCACCAAGCTAGTTCTAGGAATCAATAAACCGATGTTGATGTTTAGTGGGATCTGACTGGTGAATATCCAGTTGGTCCCTTTATACACTTGTTTGATTTTTGGTACGATGGAAAATATTTTTAAAAATAAGACATTTTCTAATGTTTGATTGTCAGAAAATATACTTCAAGAGAAACATTTGGAATTTTTTTTTTGGTACAATTCAAGCCCATGACACATTATCCCTTTTATTCCAATAGGCCTTACAAATTTATTCATTCGACGACGTCGAAAGAAATAATCTCTTGATTATTTTTATTAATAAAAAGAATATATATACAATTTACAATTTCCATAACAGAAAAATTATATTCCTATTCTACTCCTAAAATCTTATTCTACTTGTACAATAACTATACAATTATGGTAAGTGTACAATTCTAATTACAACAAAACATCTCCTAAAATAGGTCACTAAACCATGATATACACGGTATGTATACACCGTGTATATGACGGGTTTAACAACCCATCTTTGCTAAGTTAGCCCGTGATATACATGGCCAATATACCGTGTAGTGTTTATCACACCCCCGCAGTCATAGCGGACGGTCTTCGTACGCTGAGACTGTCCCTAAAATCTTCAAAAATGATCGAGGGAAGACCCTTAGTAAAGATGTCTGCAATTTGATACCTGGAAGGGACATGGCAGATGCATACTTGTCCACGAGCTACCTTTTTGCGAATAAAGTGAATATCCATCTTGATGTGTTTAGTGCGCTGGTGTTGAACCGGATTACCAGAAAGGTAGACGGTACTAATATTATCACAATAAACCAAGGTAACTTTCTGAATAGGACAATGAAGTTCTAAAAGAAGATTACGTAACCAACAGGATTCAGAGACCACATTGGCTACTCCTTGATACTCGGCCTCTGCACTAGAGTGTGATAATGTAGATTGACGCTTCGCATACCGTGAGACTAAGTTATTACCAAGAAACATACAATAGTCGGACGTGGAACGTCTGGTATCTAGACAGGCACCTCAATCAGCATCTGTATACGAGACAAATGTAGACATCAATGAAGGATATAAATGTAAGCCATAGTCAAGTGTTCCCTGGATGTATCGAATAATGCGTTTGAGAGCATTTATGTGCTCAACCCTGGGATCATGCATAAACAAGCACATATATTGTACTGCATACGTAATATTTGGTCTCGTGAAAGTAAGATATTGAAGAGCCCCTGCAAGACTGCGATAGTGGGTCGGATCCTCGTACGGTGAGCCAGCCGCAACACCCAGCTTGGGTTTAGTATCAACTGAAGTGAAAGTAGACTTGCATGAGGACATACCAGCTCGCTCAATGATCTCAACTGCATACTTCCATTGTGATAAGAATAATCCACATGTATGACGAGTGACAACAATCCCCAAAAAGTAACTCAAGGGCCTCAAGTCTTTCATAGCAAACTCATAACTGAGCATGGTCATGATAGACTTGCGCAAAGCATCAGTAGATGCAGTCAAGATAATATCATCCACATATAATAGAATATAAGCCAGGAAAGTACCACGATGATATATGGACAATGAATTATCAGACCTACTATGTAAAAACCCAATAGATGAAACATAGTCTGCAAATCTCTTATACCAAGCCCGTGGGGCCTGCTTAAGCCCATACAAGAACTTCTTCAATAAACAGACATGATAAGGATATTTGGGGTCTCAAAAACCCAAGGGTTGATGCATGTAAACGGTCTCCTTAAGATCACCATGTAAGAAAATATTTTTCACATCTAACTGATGAATGGGCCAAGCTTTCGAAAGAGCCAGACTGAGAATAGTGTTGGTAGCCGATTTGACCACCGGACTAAATGTCTCACCACAATCCACGCCAATCTGCTGAGTCTTACCATCAACTACAAGACAAGTCTTATGCCTCACAAAAGAACTATCAGAATTATCCTTATGAGTAAAAATCCTTGTAGACCGAATAATATTAACACCAGAAGGACGGGGTACCAACTCCCACGTCTTATTTTCAATAAGAGCATCATATTCGTCGTTCATAGCCAATTTTCCAATTTGGGTCATTTAAGGTGGACACTGGGTTATGGGGTAGGGGGATTTAAGATTATTAGAATTTAGATTAAAATGTCTTTTTGGTTTAAAAACACCTTGTTGACTACGAGTGACCGGTCTATGATTCGGTGGATAATTGAGTGGATTTTGGGAGGCACTCGGATGGGAGACGGGCTGGCCAGCAAGCAGTGGGCTTGCTGGCCCAATACTGGAAATAGGAGTCGAGGCAGAACCAGGTATTGGACCAGTGTCGGTATTGGGCTGGGCAACTGGCCCAACTGCCAAAATTGGGGCTAAAACAATAGTGGAAACAGTGGGATTTGGCGGAACAGTAGGTCTAGCGGGCAGTGGGCCCGCTGGCGGAGTTTGGGTGCGGGAAAAGTCTGATAAATGGTGGATAAAATACGAGGAGACCTCGTCATCTAAAAAATTATACTAACTACACCTGGGACTACTAACTTTAGCAAAAGGAAATTGGGTTTCATCAAAAATAACATGGCGACAAATTATGATTTTATTAGACGATAAATCAAAACATTTGTAACCACGGTGATTAGATGGATAACCCAAAAAGACATAAGGAGTAGAACGGGCTTGAAGTTTGTTAATAGTAGTTGACGGAAATAGCGGATAACATAAGCACCCAAAGACCCAAAGATGTGAATACGAAGGAGTCTTATTATAGAGGACTTTAAGAGAAGACGTATTTGCCGATCCTTTGGTAGGAAGTATGTTAAGAAGATAAGTAGCCATTTGTAAAGCATGATGCCAAAAGGAAGAGGGTACGAAAGCATGGACCAATATAGTTCGGACAATATTATTAATGGTACGAATTTTTCGTTCGGCTTTCCCATTTTGCGAGGACGTATGAGGATAAGAGAAATAAAAAACTATGACATTATTGTCACAAAATCCCCGAAACAACCCATTAGCATATTCTTTGTCATTATCACATTGAATATTTTTTATTTCTCATTCGAATTGGTTACTAATAAAAGCCCAAAATTTTAAGAATGTGGAAAAAACTTGAGATTTCTTCGCTAATGGAAAAGTTCATAAAAATAGAATAATCATCCAAAAATAGAACATAATAACGATGGCCCACAGAACTGAAAACGGGAGAAGTCCATAAATTGCTATGAATAATATCAAATGGCATTAAAGTATGAGAAGTAGAAGCTACAAATGGTAATCTAACATGTTTTCCTAGAGGACATGATTGACAAATTAGAGTACTACGCGTACCCTTACAAGAAATAAAATTGTTTTTATGTAAGGAAGAATCAATAGACGACCCAGGGTGACCCAAACATGCATGCCATAAGGAATGAGCTAGAGCTGCAAAAGTATATGGCAAGGCTTGACTCGAGAGACCGAAGGCGGGCGTGATAGGATAAAGATCTCCCCTACTATCACATCTCATGAGAGGAATCCCGTCTTGAAATCCTTCACATAAAACCCAAAAGGATCAAACTCAAGAAAAACCCAATTATCAGTGGTGAATTTACGGACAGACAACAAATTTTAATTAAGTTAGGGGCATGAAGAGCATTTTTCAAGAGAAGAGGTGAATGGGGGGGGGGAGATAAAGTTTTATGACCGTAACCATGAATTGGAATTGAGTGGACATTGCCAACAATTATGCCACGATTTTTGCTCAAATTGGAATAAGACGAGAGAGTACCTTGGTCAGAAGTCATGTGAGAAGTGGCGCCGGTGTCCATGTACCAATTCGGGTCTGTACGATTTAATCCAAGCGTATGCATTGCGGCCTCAATATCCATCGGAGTCGGTGTGGGTCCCACTGCTTGGAATGTCTGCGTGGGTCGAGGCCCAAGCACACTGGCATGCTACCCCAGCCTTGAGAATCTGCCTACTGAAACTGGACCCGAGAAGTTGGGCCTGGCCTGCTGTTGGAACTGGGCCTAGTTACTCGGGTAAGGGCATGACGGAAAATACCCATTGTTGAGCCAAAGATCACCGACCCAATTCCACTGCCATGGGGCCTACTGCTGAGCCCAATTGGACTGTTGTCCACTTCCCCGAGGGTCTACCGTCGGTGCCACCACTATTTTGGCTGCCGCTACGATTTTTGCCATTATTTTTATGGTTTTGACCCTTCTTTCCGCCACCGTTGTTGCGGTTTTTCCCCTAATTGTCAACCAAACTGTGAGATGGATTCGATGAAGTCATTATTTCCACGGAACTGGCGCCGGTAGCCGCTTGTTTTACCAAGCCAGCTTCTTCTAACGTGAGCATCGAATGTGCTTGATAAAAAGGGGGAAACGAATTACTTTGATGAAGGAGAGTCCCAACGCCATTATAGGGCTCAGATAGGCCTGTAATCATTTGTAGAACAAGACAATTATTGGTAACAAGCGCGCCAACATTACGGAGTTGGTCCGCCAATTCCTTGAGCCGTTTACAAAAGGCCGAAACATTCGAAAAAGCTTTCATGCTGACTTGTGAAAATTCTTGCTCAAGGATGACAATACGGGAATGTTGGTTGTCCTGTAATATATTACGCAACCTATAACAGGTACCCATAGTCGTAGTGTCTGGTTCAATGATCGTTTGTAAAAGGTCGGTAGAAATAGTGGAATAAATCCACTAAAGGACGGTAGCATCAAGAGTAATCCATAACTGAGGATCCTCTACGGGAGCAGGGGTAGCGGGAGGAATTATGTGATGGAGGACTTGATGCAAGATTGCGTAACTTTTGAACAACTCTGCCCACGTCACATATTGGATGTTTTCCATCTCAAGAACAATAAGGATATGGTCCTTGATGTTGGAGACAGTAAGGGCAGGATGAAACGTGTTCTTAGACATACCGAAAGAACAAAGGGATTGGGAAGAAAATTTGGGAAGAGAGGAGGTAAATTTTGTCATGAAATCCGAGAAAGAGGGCACGAATTCTGATGCAGTTTCGACCAAGAAGGGGCACGAAAACCGAGAATAAAATTAGAGAAGAGCGGAAGTAATTTAGTACTAGACTTTTGATACCATGAAAGAAATAATCCCTTAATTATTTTCATTAATGAAAGAGTATATATATAATTTACAATTTCCATAATAGGAAAATCCTATTCCTATTCTACTCCTAAAACCTTATTCTACTTGTACAATAACTATACAATTATGGTAAGTGTACAATTCTAATTACAACAAAACATCTCCTAAAATAGGCCACTAAACCGTGATATACACGGTATGTAGACACCGTGTATATCACGGGTTAAACATCCCATCTTTGCTAAGTCAGCCCGTGATATACATGGCCAATATACCGTGTATATCAAGGGTGTTTATCAGACGCTTTCATCGAATCTAAAAGCACGTGTACCATGTTTATTTGTCTTATGTCTTACAATTATTTCACTTTCTTCCACATTCTGTTGTGTGATTCGTTTAAGGTATCATGTGCATCGCTCTTCAAAAGTTTATCAACCTAAAAATCTATCGATTCTCTCAATGATGACAAGGCATCATCGTACCAGCTTCCGTTATGAGCATCACATTCCTCATTTTTGGGAAGAATCAGAAGTTTGTAACAATTATCTCAACTCTTAACGTCATATTACAGTTTTTGCGGACACTAAGACATTATTATCATTCTTCAATACTTACAAATTTCATCGAAACTCTATCTATTGGAAAAAAATATTTTTCTCCCTTCAACCAAACGCTGTAAATAATTTCCATAAAACAAAACATTTTCCGAATATAACTTCGGTTATCTCAAATAGACCCAAAATATTTTTCTCTCTGTCCCACTGTATGTGAACTTTTTGCTTTTAAAAATTCAAACTATGTGAACTTTGAATAATATTTTAAAGTATATTATTTTATCATATTAACATGAGAAGAATTACAACTTATAGTATTTCTCGTATAGTTTTTGAATATTTAAATTTTCATTTTACAGTATTGAGTTGAATTAATTCAATTTAACTTCAAAGATTATTCAAATTGACTTTCGAAAAATAAAGAGAGTGATTTTGTTGGGTGTAAAATTGGGTTCTAATTAGAAAAACTGGAATTATTGATTCTTCTTTGACAATCATTAGTTCATATGATCCTTTTAGCCTAGTTGGTTACATTAGAATTTAACACTTGGATTGTTTAGGGAAGATTGTGTTTTTTTCTAGAGCTGGACAGTGGGCCAAGCTCGGGTTTGGCGGGCCGGGTTTGGCGGGGTCGGGGCGGGACGGGTGAAGGGGGCGGGATCGGGGTTGGCGGGTCAGGTGGGATCGGGTTTGGCGGGATTTGCCGAAGTCCCATCCCGATCCCAATCTCGTCGGAATCGGGTCGGGGGTGGGATCGGGATCGGGATCGGGTTCCTGCGGTTTTTCCTTTTTTTTTTTTAATAACATATGTATAAAAAAAACTTAATAATTAAACAAGACAAGATAGTGTAATAAAAACATCACAAGGCTGTTTTTGTGCCTCTTATATTATTTAATCGACATGTGATTTTTTTGTAATACAAATACAATTGTCGAAATTGCAACTTTGTGGTGTTGTCCAAAAGTTGCAAATTACATAATAAAATTGCAATTAAAAAAATTACATTCTGAAAAAAAACATGTTATAGTTTCTTGATAATTTCCTGTGGTTCTTCGGTTGGAATTGATATTTGTTGGTCAAATTGATCCACGTCACTTCCACCACCTTCGGATAAGATTTCGTTGTAGTTTTCGTCTTCTTCTTCGTTGATCTCCGGTTGACCGCACCTTCTCCGCTCCGCTCGTATCCAATCTCTGAATAATACTACAATTTCTAAGTTGTCTCTGGCAAATGAGTGTATGTGGTCTCCTATTTGATATCTGCCGGCACAAAAAACAATTTCAGACGCAGTTGATAACGCTTGAATGTTCAAAACATCTCGGGCCATCATTGAAAGTGTCGGAAAGGTCTTCTCATTCCCCCTCCAGTATTTCAGCAAGTCTTCACGTCCTTCTTCATTGAGAACTGCTTGGTACGGTACAAAACCCTGCAAAACAAAAATATCAAACTCGCTAATTTGGTTAGTAGCGGTACGGCCGCACATTCTATTTATGAGGCTTTCAATACTAGTCGCAGAAACAGCATCTCTTTTGTGAGGTTGTGTTGAAGATGAAGAAGATGGTATGGAAGCCGGTAGGTTACTAGCACTTTCTTGTTGGTAAAACCTATATATTTTTTGCATTGGTCTTCTACGCTAGACAACACTTCTTCTTTAGTTTGTTCAATAGGTGGTGGGTGATTTGGATTTTTTGGACTTGGAGGTGGTAGTACTTCTATACAATCGTAAATAGTTTCAATAAGTGATTTAGTACCGTCTATTTTAATAGTCGGATTTAATACAACACCAATAATATAAATAGTGGGAATAGGAATAAAATATTTTTTTATTTTGATAAACATTTTTTTAATAGCTGCCATATAAGCTGGTTTTTTCATATATTCACTAAGTAATAAAAATATTAGAGTTATATAAAACAACATAGTTGAAATAGTAGGATAATATATACCGGAAAATTCTTTTGTTGCTTGAAAATATTTCTCTAAAAATACAATATGTTCGGAAATTTTTACCCAATCGCTATCTACAATCATATCAGCTGGATTTTGATTGTGAGAGTTAAAAAATAAAGTTATAGGTTTTCTATAGTCATAAGCAACAAGTAGTTGCTCGTATAAAGAATTCCACCTAGTGGGTACTTCTTCTGGAATTTTTCTATAAGGTAGTTGGCAATCGTGACAAGTTTTTTTATATTCTTTTCTTCGTTGTATTCTATTACTTTTAAAAATAAAGTTTATAGCAAATTGTATTTTACTAAGAATGTCTTCAAAAAGTGATAGACCATCCTTTACAATTTAGTTATATATATGGCACACACATTTTATATGAAAATGATCTGGAAAATATGGAGTTAAGCGTAATTGTTAGAAGAAGCGTTATCTAATGTAATAGTCATAATTTTATCGGTTATTCCATAATAATGGCACACTTGATAAATATTTTCTGCAATAAAAGTACCAGTGTGCCTATCATCTTTATATCTATACGCTAAGATACGTTTTTGCTTAGACCATTTATAATCTATCCAATGACAAGTTACCGTTAAATAATCATGGCCGTTAGTACTACGACCTATATCAGACGTGACAAATACTTTGCCATTAAAATGATATAATGAATAACATAAATATTGTTGATATTCATGTGCGAATTTAAATACATCTCTCTTAACAGTTGATCTAGGAAAACCGTTAAAAGCAGGATTATATATATCTCTAATGTAATGAATAAAACCGGGAGATGAAGGAAATGAAAAAAGCAAACCCTCCACAGCAACTAATTTTGATATTGCTTCCCTATCTTTATGTTTATTGTATTTAGGGCCTACAATTCCCCCCGTCATAGGGTTACTTTGACTCTGTACTTGATCCGGGACAGTATCAGTATGTGAACCTTGTCCCGATGGAGCGGGCATTTGCGCACCCGGTTTTGAAGCCCGATATTGGGCATATCTAGCTGGATGAGCCCTTACTACGTGTCTCATTAAACCCCCCGTCCTACCGTGACCTTTTCCGGTTTTAAATTTTAAAACATCTTTACAAATTTTACATCTAGATACTTGATTCTCTACGCCCCTATAAAAAAATATCCATGCATCTTATTTTAATGGTCGTTTTGCTGGACCTCGTCTCATACTAGGGGGAATAGAAGGCATTTCAGTTGAAGGTGCACTAGTGGGTGTGTTGTCATCAACATTAGTGGGTGTATCATCGTCTAAATTAAAGTCTTCTTGAGTTCCAGAAAATAGCTCCTCGTCTAAATCTAATGGTATTGTAGAAAAATGTCCAGTATCAACAAAATCATCCTGTGTAGGAATAGGATGACTAGAAGAAGTACCCTTGCCCTTGTTGATCCTACTAGAAGAAGCCTGACCCCTACCCGTAAGCATACGTTTAAATCCTTCCATTATAAATTTATAATTATACTAATAAATAACTAAAATAAATGAAATAAAGTGCGCTAAATAAAATAAACAGACAATAATAATTTAATGAAGGAACGAATGTACCAAACGCCGACGTAACGCCGACGTGTAATCGAGAGGTTGAAAATTGAAACTTTGCTCGATGGAAGATCCTCAAGCTAGTTGCCAACTTCACTCCCAATTCCCAAATTAATAAATAAAATTGAATATTTAGTAAACAATGTACACTTGTAGAGAGATAAATTGAGAGATTAGAGAGATTGTAGGAAGATTTGTGAGAAAGATGAAGAGAAAATGAGTTATTTATAGTTGGAAAATTGGGTTAAAGTGTAAATATAATAATTTATGGGTTAAAAATAAATATTAAGGGGTAGGGGGGTTGGGGAGGGGGGAGGCCAAAAATGGCCGTTGCACAACGAACAAAATGTAAAACGGTCGTTGGTGCAACGGTTATTTTTGCAAAAGGGGGATTACGGGAGGGATCGGGGTGGGCTCGGGATCAGGTCGGGACTAGAGGGACTGGGACGGGCCGGGAAGGGTCTGGACGAGACATTGTCCCGTCCCGGTTCGAGTCCCGATACCGAATTTATTTATTTTTACAACTCGGGTTCGGGGCGAGACCGAGACAGTGTGGGGCGGGACCGGGCCATCCCAGGTCACTGGCCAGCTCTAGTTTTTTCTTGTCCTAAATTGCTTGCGTATCTTAGTATTGGAAAAACTACATGATGTTAACAGACAATATATCGATGTTTCCACATTTTCTTCTTGTAATGTAATTTTCCCTATTTAGTTTCCCTTGGCCAAATTCTTTCATTGTGTAATTATATTTTATTTTTGGTAAGTATAGGTGTGTTGGCATGAAGGAAAATATATATATTTTTTAAACTAAGTAATTTCCTTACATTATCTTTGGTCATCTATCATCGATAATAGCCAGTGTAATCTCACAAAGTGAGATCTGGGGAGGGTAGAGTGTACCCTACCTAGAGTGTAAAGATGTCATTTTTGATAGACCCTCGGCTTGAGAAAAAAATAATTCAAAATAGTTCAGAAAATAAAGTCGCGGAAAAAAACGAAGCCAGGACAAAATACTACATAAAGTATGATATAACATACTAAACAGTAACTACAACAAAATAATATACTAACTGAAGTACAAGAAGCAACAGATAATAACAGAAATCGAAGAACAAGAAACTATAGGATTAATGATACGAATACTAGTGAGGAAGGATATGCGAGACAACACTCTACTAACTGTTAACCCTCTATCCTAATATGTGTCCTTCGTAACCTCCTATCTAAGATCGTGTCCTCCATAAGCTGAAACGGCGCCATGTCCTTTCTAATCACCTCTCCCCAATTCTTATTCGGCCTACCTCTACCTCTCCGGAAACCATCCAGAGCCAAGCTCTCACATCTCCGCACGGGTGCATCAGTGCACCTCCTTTTCACATGGCCGAACCATCTCAGCCTCTCGCTTTCCACCTTACATTATTTTTGGTTTTTATAAATAAGCAAATAAATATTATGTCAAGAGCATTTATATGTAATTTAACAAAAAATACTATGGAGATTGGAATAGGGGTCATGGGTGACACGGGTGGGTGGTCAATGGTGAATGGGGTGGGGTTGGGGCATTTGGGTTGGGAGGAGAAAATGAGTTTGTAATGCGACTTATAGAACTTGTTTTCCCTATTCACTCTAGGCAAGTCTTTTTTCTTATTTTTAAAAAACATGTTTTTCTTGATAAAGTATTTTTCAAAACATTTTGATCAAACCAAAAGTGAAAAATATTTTCCTCCGTACCAAACACGCCCTTTAATTCTTATTGATCCATCCAGAAGAGGTGCCATTGTTTAGAAAATGCACTCAAATAAACTTTAAGGAGGGGAAGTTAGGTCATTCAGACATATGCTTAATTACTTCACTTTCACCATTTCAATTCATAGCCGATTTGTATGATACTAATAATAACCCTAATGTATTATGACTCACACCTGTCGTCTAAATAAAAAGAACTTGACCACTTAACTCTACTTATTACACATTTCTGTTGGGTGAAAGAAATTGTCTCACATTATTGTTTTTAAGTGTCGAAGATATATTATATTGTCTGCAAAGAAGAGAACTTAAGAAAAATCATTTATTAGTTAAAAGCTTGTTTGTTCTGTTACAACTTTTCTTTTATTATTTGTGTCTATCAGTCTTTCTTGGTTAACAAATTATGAATTGAATAATTACAAAATTTTAAAGGCTCGAGTTATATCGTACTACGCGAATTAAATGTTATAAGATGTCTCAAATGCAGAGAAAATGACAAAAATGGTCCCTTGTATTTTGGGTAGGTTCAATATGATCCTTTAAATGTACTTGATGTGTGGTGAAATTATGTGTGTTGATACCCTTTCCTTGAGCTTTTCTAGCTATGTAAGTAAGTTTTAATGTCATTTTTTATATTTATTTTGTATTTGTAGGAATTTGGAGTTGAAATGTCAAGAATCACAAGAAAATGAGAAATGGACTATTTTGTGAGCATTTTGCTGGCCGCAGAACCGTTTTACTGGACGCAGAATAGGTATTGTCCCATTCTGCTGATCATTCTGATGGCCGCAGAATGATTTTGTTGGTAGCAGATGTCGCACCCATTTTTAACCCGCGGCTTCGCGACGCGATGGTGTCGATTCCCTCCTAGATTGATTAAAAATGCTTGCTTTGAGGAGTCGCCACCTAATTATTCAAAGGTGAATTAGTGCACCTAAATGCTAACTAAAAGCTGCAAAATAACTCCAATTTTGGTCCGCGAAACTAATGAGATTCTAGGCAAGGGTTCTTTATTATCCTAAAGGGAAGGGGTTAGGCATCCTTTAAGATCCGCTAACTTGCGGTAATCCGGTCAAACTCAGGTTAATTATCATGCAAGAAAAAAATGTATTTTTTACAAGTATAAAAATAATATTGCAAATAGTTAACAAAAGGATGCATTTTGTACAAGTATGCATTTGTATGGCATTAAAAATACATGTAAAGTTGAAAAAAAGTATGCATTTGTATGAAAATTGATAAAAATATATGCAAGGTGCTTTTTTATGGGCGACGGGCCTAAAAATAAATAAACTAGCGATTTCCGATTTTAAAACTAGCCGAGCCTAAAAAATAAATAAACTAGCGATGGATTTCCAACTTTAGACTACCCTATCAATTAATTCTAAATCTACCTATTCTAAACATTTCAATAATTTCACGAGTACAATAATATTACAATACATAATGAAATAAAGCTGAATTAAAGAAAGTAAAAACAACAACAAAATAAATAATCTCCGATGGGTATTTGCCTTCTTTGACTTTATCCCTTGCAAGCTATCAAGAACAAACGGTTAGAAACAGTTGAATATAAATAAACTTCGGATCCGTATCCAATACAATGAATGTTTAGATTACGGAGGGCTCAGACTTAAATTTTGAAAAGATCATTCAAATCACGTCGTGGTTGCGAACACATGACTCGTTGTTCATTTTAGTTGCCTTGCCTACCGAACGTGTTGGTCTCTTGGGTGAAAAAAAAAGATTTAAGTTTCATCCTTGTCCAAAAGTTTTATTTCCGTCTTTCCAACTGTGGAGACCTCAAAAATCGACGAATATTTTTTCATCGGCCAGAGTGCAGTATTTATTTAAATCAGTAGAACAGTAAAGAAATCAGAAACTGAGAAAACAATTTCCGAAGGGACACGGCCTCAAATTTAATTTCATTGGCCAGAGTGCAATTTTTGTTCAAATCTGTAAAACATTAAGATATCCGTGTACGAATGTTTAAATGCCAAAAACAGCAAACTAAAATAGAAGAGCATTTTCCGAAGGGGCATGGCCTCAAATTCAATTTCATTGGCATAAGTGTAGTATTTATTCAAATCAGTAAAACAGTAAGATATCCGTGTACGGATGTTTAAATGCCAAAAAAAACAACAGTTCACAATAAAAAATATCCCGACCCGAATTCTGGTATTTTTGAACCGAAATAGGACTTGAAATGCTCCTGAAAACCCGACCCGGATTCTGACATTTGACCCGACTCGGATTTCTGGTCGACCCGACCGAGAAATGCAACTCGGAACAGTGGTGACCCGGAATCAATCAATTTTTTTTTGGATTTTCAAATAACCAACAACAAGATATAAAACACAAAATCTGAAAATTCACCCAAACTGGATTTACCCGACCCAGGTCGATGATCTGACCCGAATCAGAGGTTTCGACTCGAATCAATTTATTTCAAATGTCAAATAACCAACAACAAAATATCAAGCACATAAATCTAGAAATCTTAACCAAACCGGGCTGACCCGGTCTGACCCTGATCAGTGGCCCAGCCCGAATCAGTGGTTCCGGCTCGAATCAATTTTCTCCCAAATTTCAAGTAACCAACAACAAAATATCAAATACAAAATCTGGAAATTTACCCAAATCGGGTCGACCCGGCCCGAATTGGTGGCCTGACCCAAAACCAAAATAGGCAGACGGTAGTGGACCACAACCATTGTAAAACAGTGGCGAAATAGCAAAAAAACAGAGCAAAGTTCCAAAAAGGAGCAATAATCAACGGAGCAAACAGATGCAAACGCCGGAGTAATTATCTGGTTAAAAACTATCACATATTAGCAAAATATTAAGAAAAGTCCAAAATAAGCCAGCACGTCGGAAAACATACTCGCCGGAGTATGTCAAAATGAGATTAAATCAGTCCAACAAAACACACAACAATATAACCACAAGAGAAATAGAAACGACCGAAGTGTTGTCGGAGCTCGACCTCCGGTCAGATCTGGAAAAAGCGAAGAGCACAACAAAAACCAAACATCATCGTAGATCCCACGGTGATGGGCTAGCATTGATGGTGGTGGTGGTTCGCTCCGGTTCATCGGAGCTAGAAGCTCCTCCCAGAAGCAGTGAGGGATGAGATGACGGTGTTAGTGGTGGGGGTGTCGGCGACTGGTTGGAGGGTGTAAGGTGACCGGTTGGTCTGTCAGGGTAGGGGTAAGGTTCGATGGCGACGGGGTTTGGAGGGTGAAAATGAAAGTGTGGGGGGTGTCGGCGACTGGTTGGTGGCAGGACTGCTGTCGGCGGCGAGTTGAGAGAGAGAGGGAGTTTTTTTTTTTGTGAAGTGCGGTGATTTTGGTTTTTTTTTTGGGAGGGTTTTTTTTGTGTTAGGGTTGGTTTGGTTAAAAGGGGGGGGAATAAAGAAGGGATTGGGCTTGGGGTTGTGGGCCGAATTGGGGTGTTTCGGTTGTGCTTGGCCGAAAATGGGGGTGGCCAAATGGGCTGCCCCCTTTAAAAATGGGTGTTTGTTTTCGGTTGAAAAATAAATGGGTTATGGGTTTGAAATATAAAAGGGGTTCTATTATATATAAAGAAAGCTTTGCAAAATTTATAAATTATAAAGATGACAATATGATAAAAATATAACCTTTGCGAAACGCTCGGTGCTTAAATAAAAAAATAAAATGAGATGCCGTTTTGCGAAAATAACATATCCTAGAATATTAGGGTAAAACTATGCTTGTGATATTAAAATGCAAATGACAGTAAAAAATGCAAATAATACCCCCCAAATTTCTCAGTCTCTTTAAATGACAAAAACATCCAAAAATCCCTAGTCTTACAAATCAAGACTCACAATTACCAAATGCTTGAAGGATCGATTCCCGTAGCTATTATTTACCGAATCCATTACAAAGCTATGACTTCAGCTTTTGCGACAAAAGTCAGATACCATAGTAAGAAAGGCGAAACCCTTCTTTTACAAACCGATATTTCCAGATCTAACACCGTTATACCGAGACCTATGAGATGGAAGGATATTTCCTTACCAGACGAATGGATCTTAGAAGGTGTTGTCAAGCCTGAACCTCCTGAGACTTCCCAACCAAATACTCGTCTCAGAGAAATAACCCAATACTAGGATGGTAGAGTCAGTCTATCGTTCCATAGAAAATCTACGAGTAGTAGATACGATGATTCCAATTCCGTAGAAACTCTCGACTTAGGAAGAGTTTCACAAATTTCTTCAGTCATAAATACTCCTTACAAAGCAAAACCCAGACGTTCTACGTCTGACATACCCAATCTACGAAATGTAGACTACTCCAACAAAATACCGAGACCCGTTTATGAAAATCCCACTATAAGAGAAAAGATAGAGGACCAAGAACCTACTAGTCCGACTTTTTCCTCGATTACAGAGAACCTAGTAAACGAACTTGGTGTTTTACAAAAAGATTTCAAAGTAGACAAAAAATTCCTTCAAAATGATTTTTATGAAAATACAACCTAGAAAAATGAATTTGGTTCTTCAAAACCTTTTCAAAAACTAGGACACAAATTCAGAAAAAATTCTATGAGTTTGTTAATGAACATAGGATAAACATCATTTTCTTTGACTGGTTCGATTATTATTCCTCCCAAAATTTCATTGATTATCCCTTTTCTAAAACGGTAAATCCCGTTATGACTAGGAACAAAACACCGGAGTGGGAAATCCTAGTTGATTCTAGGAAAATCCAGTCCAACCACCCTCCTTTACAAGGCATCAAGCTTACTATTCATGGATGTCCTGTAGACGCGATTCCTCTTAAGAATCCTACAGAGGATGAAAAACCAAATACCAAGAATATCCTCGCTCAAAACAATTTCACCAATATCAGTTTGAATACCCTAGGAAAACAACTCGATAGGGTAGAAAAACATATAAAATCCAACCCTTTAGTCACCATAGATTCCACATGTACGACTAAGGATATGAAACCGAAAAGCCAAAACCTATCTTTAAACCCTTCCAGGTGTCCAAAGATGGCGTCAAGAATATCCAGCAAAATAAGTCTGAATTTGTTCAGGCTATCCAGGATCAATTGAGTAGGATTGGGACCACCAATAGTTCTAACACAGAACACGTTGTTCCAGATACTCCACAATCCTCCAATAAGATCACTGCTCTAACACATGACTCCGACGACAGTGATACTCCAAAACAATTCCAAAACAAAAAACCTTTTGTTAACCATATGGATTGGCAACGACCAATACAACAGGTCCAACAACAGCAATTACAAATTATTCCTGCTCCTGACCTAGGAATAGTCAAACCCCTAGTTCAGTCCCGTTTCAATGCCTCTTCCATTTATGATTGGAATATAGATGGGATGACCGAATACAATATTCTCAATTTTCTACAACAAATGACCATGGCTGCAAATGCCTACAAAACCCAAAACGGTATGCAAGACAAGACCATTGCAGAACTGCTCATCGCAGGATTCTCTGGTCAATTGAAAGGTTGGTGGGATAATTATCTCGCTGATCAACAAAAGGAAGATATCCTCAATTCCATCAAAACTGACGAAGAAGGATTACCAATCCTTGACGAACAAGGTGAACCCCTACAAGATGCCGTAGCAACCTTGATTCTGACTATCTCTTTAAACTTCATAGGAGATTCTTCACACTTGAAAGACAAAAATGCCGAATTACTTTCCAACCTCAAATGCAAACAACTCAGCAATTTCCAATGGTACAAAAATACCTTTTTAACCAGAGTTATGCTCAGGGAAGATTCCAACCAGCCATTTTGGAAAGAGAAATTCCTGGCCGGATTACCTACCCTTTTAGGAGAAAAGGTTAGGAACAAAATCAAAGAAAATTGCGGTAAATAGATTATACCCTACAGTGAGTTTACATATAGACAACTTGTCAGTATAACTCAACAGGAAGGTCTAAAGATCTGTCAAGACCTGAAATTACAGAAATACCTCAAACTGGAGCTAAAGAGAACTAAGTGCAAACTTGGAACCTTTTGCAAATAGTTTGATACGAATTTCTCAAAACCCTCTTCTAGTTGTACATGAGACTGTAGAAAGACTCATAAATCCCTTAAGAGTACTTCAAGAGGTTACAAAAAGAGAGATTTCAGCAAAACCAATGAAGAGTACTACAAAAACCCCTACAAAAATACTCATCGTTTCAAAAGACCAAATACCAAAAAAGCTGATTCCAAATACAAGGACCTTACGTGTTACAAATATCACAAAAAAGGTCATACATCGAAATACTGCAAAGTGAATACAAAATTACAAGAGTTGAAGCTCGACAATGACGTCACCCAAAAAATTTCCAATCTTCTCATTGATTCTTTCGATTCAAATGCCGAGTCAAAACCTGAGTACTTTTCTCTGTCTTCTAAAGACAACAAAGCCCTTCAAATTCATGAATTGATTACTTCCAGTTCTTCTGAAAATTCTGATAAGGGTAAGGGAAAACTTGTTTGTGTCCTAACCAAGGATCAAGAGTTCATGTTAGAAATGGTTCAACACATAGATGTCGAACACCAAAAGGATTATTTGAATAAACTCCTCAAATCTTTTACTGACGAGAAAAAAGATTTCAAAAATTCAATTTTGCCAAACACCTCCAAAAATACCTACGATTTGACCAAAATCTTGAAAAAGGGTAAAGGGATGAAAGAATCCAAGGAAACCCCAATTCATGAACTCCAGATAGACGTGAAACAAATCAAAGTACGAGAAAAACAAGATCAAGACTCTCTTCTACTGAAAATAGTCCTTTCAAAAACTCAGGATAATTCTGAATTCAGTTTTGAGTCAGACAATTCCGACTCTGAAGATCCAGGAGAACCTCTTGACAACCCTTTTCTTGAAGAAGTCCCACAAGAATTCCTTGTTGTCTTATGACAGATCACGTCCAAAAAATACCTTGTTCAAATAACCCTTAAATTCTCAAGCAATTTTAGAATTACTACTATTGCTCTTTTTGACACCGGTGCAGATCTGAATTGCATAAAAACAGGTCTAATACCTAATCAATTTCATGAAAATACCCAGGAAACTCTAGCGGCGGCTAATAACACAAAACTAGAAATCAATTCCCAAACCAATGCGTCCGTTATTATTAATGGAGTTTCTATCGCAACATCGTTTGTCTTAGTAAAAGACATTCACAACTCCGTTATCTTAGGAACACCATTTATAAATCTTATCACTCCTTATAAGGTAGATAATGATTTTATCTCATTTGATTCCAATAGTAAGAATTTAAAATTCCCTTTTCTGACAAAACCAAAAGCTAGCGACCTTGATCTGATTAAAACTTATTTTTGTCACCTATGAGAATTAAAAAATAGTTTTTTAAATCAGGATTCCGAGTCCCCTAGAAACTATGACACCCGTTCCATTAAATTAATTGATTCATTTGCATACAAAAAACTTTTGAAGCATAATCAAAAACAATTTTCGAAAATTGCATTCAAAAATAATTTCTGCAAAATAATTTCTGACAATTTTTACTTTAAAAATATTTTAACCAGTGGTTTACCCAAAAACAGGAGAAAAAACCCACAGGTTTCCAAAACCGGTTACAGCACAGAAATACCCTGTCATTATTCCTATAAAAATCCACAAATTTCCAATACCAATTACAACACAGAAATGTCCTATCACTGTCCTTTGCTGCAATGTCCGGGTTACAGAGAAAAAATATCCAGAAAGGACATGAGAGAATCTGGACAATACTGTTACCATGCAATGTGCGGAACCTTGCTCCAAAAGAGAAAAAAGAAAAGATACCTCCACCAATAAATACACTTGTTGTTGCCCCACAACAACAAACAAATTCCATGGCCCCCAAAAAACCCACAAAAGAAGAAAAAGAAAAATTTCCTGCCAAATCTCCCACTGAAAAACCCCTGTCATGGTACGATGCAGTCATGAAAGAAGAAAACGAAAATACTGCAGCATCTGTGCAAAAAATCTAGCACAGGAGATCACTGCCGAAAATCTTCTGCAACTCCTGGCAAAATCACTAGAATTACAACAGGCATGATACAACTTCAAAATCCCAAACAAGAAGTTGCTCAAAGCTCAAGAGAGGAAAAAACCTCTCAAAATTTTACAAAAATCGAGAAAGGATCTTCAAAACCCCTTTCTCAAAAACAATTTTCAAAAAACCAACTTGTGGTACCACAAGTCCCCAAAAAACCTGCACCTAAATACTTCATAAAACCGTTTTTTCAAAATATTACTACTCTTGAAAAATGATTTTTTAATAAAGACCCTTTTCTAGCACTACAAAATTATTTTGGACAAAAATGGTTTTATAAATCATGGGATATTTTAAAAACCCCATATTTTTATCAAGCTATCCTTGAAATATCAGGATCAGCAACCATAAAAAATAATTTTCACAAAAATAACCCAGATCCATCTTATTCAATTTGCAAGATATTTAGCGTGATTGCTCCTGTGATTGGAGGAATGACCTATCACAACTCCTAAATTTCCCAGATACCCATAAAAATGAACTATTTTTTTATATCCCTTTAAATTACTGGGATTACCAACAAGCTTGGTTCAATTCCTTCTTTATCCAAAATACCAGCCAAAGCCACACTTGGCTTTTCCATTTTGATACCTCATGTGATCCATCACAATTTCCAACATGGTGGAATTCATGGTGGGATCAATTCGGATCCACCCTAGACATACAAAAACCAGAAGTCACTAAATCTTTCGGCCTCTTCAAATCCCAGTTCAAACCCTCTGAGGAAGAAAAAAGATTTGTGCTTTTACACCTTTTTCACAAAAAATTCCACTTACCATGGGTATTTACATGGTTCGTAGATTATTCGAAAGATAAAATCCCAATTATCCGAAGAAGATTTAAAATTCGATGGTGGGACAGCTTTAAAATACAATTACGTGATGCCAGATTCACAAATTTCGAAGATTCCTTATTGAGTTCTGTTGAGTCTAGTCTCTGCACAGGACCAATATCTTTTGACTGTTACCCAAATTTCTCAGTCTCTTTAAATGACAAAAACATCCAAAAATCCCTAGTCTTACAAATCAAGACTCACAATTACCAAATGCTTGAAGGATCGATTCCTGTAGCTATAATTTATCGGATCCATTACAAAGCTATGACTTCAGCTTTTGCGACAAAAGGCAGATACCATAGTAAGAAAGGCGAAACCCTTCTTTTACAAACCGATCTTTCCAGATCTAACACCATTATACCGAGACCTATGAGATGGAAGGATATTTCCTTACCAGACGAATGGATCTTAGAAGGTGTTGTCAAGCCTGAACCTCTTGAGACTTCCCAACCAAATACTCATCTCAGAAAAAATAACCCAATACCAGGATGGTAGAGTCAGTCTATCGTTCCATAGAAAATCTACGAGTAATAGATACGATGATTCCAGTTTCGTAGAAACTCTCGACTTAGGAAGAGTTTCACAAATTCCTTCAGTCATAAATACTCCTTACAAAGCGAAACCCAGATGTTCCACGTCTGATATACCCAATCTACGAAATGTAGATTACTCCAATGAAATTCCGAGACCCGTTTATAAAAATCCCACTATTAGAGAAAATATAGAGGACCAGGAACCTACTAGTCTGACTTTTTCCTCGATTACAGAGAACCTAGTAAACGAACTTGGTGTTTTACAAAAAGATTTCAAAGTAGACAAAAAATTCCTTCAAAATGATTTTTATGAAAAATACAACCTAGAAAAACGAATTTGGTTCTTCAAAACCTTTTCAAAATCATAGGACACAAATAAAGGAAAAATTCTACGAGTTTGTTAATGAACATAGGATAAACATCCTTTTCTTTGACTGGTTCAATTATTATTCCTCCCAAAATTTCATTGATTATCCCTTTTCCAGTACGGTTAATCCCGTTACGACTAAGGATAAGAAAAGCCAAAGCGGATCTTTAAACCTTTCCAGGTGTCCAAAGATGGCGTCAAAAATATCCAGCAAAATAAGTCTAAATTTGTTCAGGCTATCCAAAATCATTTGAGTAGAATTGGAACATCCAACAGTTCTAATACAAAACGCGTTGTTCCGGATACTCCGCAATCTTCCAAAAAACTCGCAACTCTGACGAATGATTCCAGTAAAAAGAGTACATTGGAACAATTCCAAAAAATTACAAATCCCAAAAGGAGCGTTTCCAGATATAAGCATATAACATGCTACAAATGCTGCAGAGAGGGTCACACTTCGAGATTTTGTAAAATTAGAGAAAAGTCTCAAAAACCAGGTTTGGATAAAGTAGTAATCCAAAAGATCTCTGATCCTCTTATAAATTCCTCTGATTCAGGCTCTTCTAATTCAACCTTCACTAATTCAGCTACCATAACAGAATCTTACTATTTTTCTCTATCTTCAGATGCTAAAAAACCCTTTCAAATAGATGAGTTAGTCACAACTAATTCATTCGAAAATCCTGATGATCATAAAAGAATTCGCGTATGCGTATTAACCAATGATCAAGAAAAAGAGAAAAAATCTTGCCCTGAAATTCCTGTACAAAAACTTCAAAAGGAGATCAAACAAGTAAAGACTGATATAAAAGAATTGAAAGAAAAACAAAAAAGAGATTCTTTATTAATAAAAGCAATCCTTTCAAAAGCTACACCACAAAACTCCGATTCTCATAACTCAAAAGAATCCAATTTAGAGAATATCCCAAAAGACTTTCTAAGTTTCTTGCGACAAATCATGTCAAAAAGATACCTAATAAAAATAACCCTTCAATTCTCTGGCGACTTTAGAATTCAGACTATTGCGCTTTTTGACATTGGTACTGATTTAAATCTGATAAAAACTGGTATTGTACCAGAAAATTTAGAGAAAATCTCGTGAAAAATTAGCAGCTGCTAACAGCACGAAAATCAAAATTGATTCCAAAACCTGTGCGTCAATAGAAAATAACGGAGTCTCTATAGAAACTTTGTTTGTCTTAACAAATGACATACATAGTTCTGTCATCTTAGGAACATCGTTCATAAATCTTATCACCCCTTATAAGGTAGATAGTGATTTTGTATCTTTTAAATTCAACAAAAAGAATTTGAAATTCCGTTTCATAACAAAACCAAAAACAAGAAGTCTCAACCTAATGAGAGCTTGCTCAATACATGAAGATGGTTTAAATGCCCGAATTCAAGGAAAATTACCATCTACAAGAACTGAAAAAATAATTTTCTTTTGAAAGATTAAAAACTCTTTTAGAATCACCTGATGTTAAAATCAATATTTCTAAACTCCAAAACTCATTTGAAACCGGTTTATGTTCTGAGATTCCTAATGCCTTCTGGAGTAGAAAGCAACATATCGTAGATCTTCCTTACGAAAAGGATTTTGATGAAAAACAAATCCCTACAAAAGCAAGACCTATCCAAATGAATAGTGATCTTGAACAACACTGCAGAAAAGAAATTCAAGATCTTGAAAATAAAAAACTAATTTCCAAAGCTAGATCCCCTTGGAGTTGTGCTGCATTCTATGTAAGCAAAAATGCCGAAATAGAAAGAGGAACTCCCAGATTAGTTATTAATTACAAACCTTTAAATACTGCCCTAAATTGGATTAGATATCCAATTCCAAACAAAAAAGATTTACTACAGAAGTTACATTCTGCCTTGATATTTTCAAAATTTGATATGAAGTCCGGTTTTTGGCAAATCCAAATTTCTGCAAAAGATCGTTACAAAATTGCCTTTACGGTCCCCTTTGGACAATACGAGTGGAATGTAATGCCCTTTGGTCTAAAAAATGCCCCTTCTGAATTCCAGCGTATCATGAATGACATCTTCAATGATTATTCCAAATTCTGTGGAGGAACATTTCAAACACCTCAAAACTTTCTTCTATGTTACTAAAAAAATGGTTTGGTAGTTTTCAAATCAAAAATGAGCCTTTTTCAGACAAAAATTAGATTTCTAGGACATTATATTTCCGAGGGGAAAATAACCCCTATAGAAAGGTCCTTAGAATTTGCTAATAAATTCCCTGACAAAATCCTTGATAAAACAAAATTGCAGAGATTCCTAGGAATCCTAAACTATGTTTTAGATTTCTGTCCTGAGATTAATAAAATGGCAAAACCTCTTCATGACAAACTTAAGAAAACCCCTGCTCCATGGACTAGTAACCATACTGCTTGTGTCCAGAATATTAAAAAGAAAGTGTTAGAAATCCCATGTTTTTATTTAGCAGACCCTCAGCTACCTAAGGTCGTAGAAACAGACGCCTCTGACTTAGGTTATGGAGGGATCTTGAAACAAAATTCGGGGGGGGGGGGGAAGAGTCTATAGTCCAGTATACTTCTGTCCACTGGAATGATACCCAGAAAAATTATTCCACTATTAAAAAAGAAATTTTGAGCATCGTCTTATGCATACAAAATTTTCAAAGTGATTTACTAAATCAAAAAATTTTACTCAGAATTGATTGCAAAAGTGCTAGAGAAGTTTTACAAAAAGATGTTCAAAACCTTGCATCAAAACAAATTTTTGCACGATGGCAAGCGATTCTTAGCATTTTTTATTTTGATATTGAATACATCAAAGGAGAAACAAATTCTATTCCAGATTTCTTAACCCGTGAATTCCTTCAAAACAGAGAGAAAACCCCAAAACATTCCCCAAGAGAAAATACCTAAACATCTCTCTAAATTCCCAAAACCACAAAAGCAAGATTCATAGACAAAAGATCATCCGGAAGAAAAACACACTCAGAATTTTATAAAATTAGAGAAAGAATTTCCAAAACCCTTTCTCAAAACCGATTTTCGAAAAAACTATTTTCAAAAAGCATTTCTGAAAAATCGATTTTCAAAATCCAAACTTGTGATATCACAAGTCCTCAGAAAAACAGTTTGCGAAACTTTCAAATAAAATGCCTCATTTTTTAATATTATTTTTACTATGATTGCCAACAAGCTTGGTGCAATTCTTTTTTCATTCAAAATACCAACCAAAGGCACACTTGGATTTTCCAATTTTGATACCTTTTGTGATCCATCACAATTACCAACATGATGGAATTCATGGTGAGAGCAATTCGGATCCACCCTAGAAATACAAAAATCAGAAGTCACTAAATCTTTCAGCCTCTTCAAATCCATGTTTAAACCCTCTAAGGAAGAAACAAGATTTGTGCCCTTACACCCTTTTTTCATACAAAATTTCACTTACCATGGGTATTTACATGGTTTGTAGATTATTCAGAAGATAAACTTCCAATTATCCGAAGAAGATTCAAACTTTGATGGTCAGACAGCTTTAAAATACCAAAAAGCCTCGCACCACAAAAAAGTCACAAAAAATCCAGGAATGATTAGATACCCAGAAATCCATTCCTTTACAGGCGCCTCTACAAACACCACTGGCACCACTACAAACAAAGGAGCACACCCAGTTCCTGTCACAAAAATCCTAGATGGCCTCAATGCTTGCAGCGGCCAAAAATCCAGAAGAAATGCAAGCCATAATTCTGAAATTCGCAATGTCTTCATCAAAACAAGGGTCTTCATCAGAAGAAGAAGAACCAGAAATTGATATTGAAGACAGTCCAGTTTTTGGCAATAGTGGATTCTAAAGAAAGTTGCCAAAAAAATTCAAAATACCCGGAGCAGAGTTCAGACAAAATTCAGACAAAAAAAAGTGCTCGAAAAAGCTACTTTCAAAAAGCAAAAAGCAAAAGCAAAGATTCCCGCAATAATTCAAGAAAATGATGAATAGTGATTCTCCACTCGGATGAATAGTGACGCGGATGAATAGTTAGATTCCCTTTTAATTATGAAAATACCTTGTAAAACTCCTATAAAAGGAGGCTCCCTCTCCCCTAGTTTCATAAGTCATCTTTTATAAGTTCTTTTTTCATAAGTTCTTTCTTTCTCTTTCTAGATTAGAGAGAAGTTGAGAGCTCTTACAGAAATCCCCCTTTAGGTTAGATTAAAATACCCCTCAAATACCCATATGATTCAATTCATATGACTCATATCATATGATCCAAAATACCCCAGAAATTTCCAAGGTTTATCTCCATGATAATTATCTTTGTAAATTCCAATTTTTAAATGAATATGATTATGGACTGTACTACCTCCTAATCTTTTAAATACTTTATGCATTTAAATTCTTTAAAATCCTGCATTAAATACTTGACCGGTTCAACCGCCTATTTGATTTAAATTCCTGCAGAACCTTGTGATTTATGGTTTCCATAACTGGAACCTTGAATTGTAAGTTAATCTTTATTCATTTTCTGCATTCTTCAATTATCCTTTAATTTTTCAATCCCTTATATCCCGATTCCTTCCGTGTCTGTTATCCCCTTTAGATCTCCGGCCTATATATATATATATATGTGTGTGTGTGTGTGTGTGTGTGCCTATATTCTGAAATTGTTTTGAGGTGTCAAAAATATTTAAAATTGCAAATAAAATAAAAAAAATATGGGACAAAATTGGGTGTCAACAGCAGAATGGATAACAAAATGGAAAAAGGGCATTTTTGGAAGATTTTGTAAAATGTTTTCTTTCGGCTATAAATATAACATTAGGTCATTTTAGCCACAAGTACTCATACACCAACTCATATCAAATTTCAAGAATCATTCTCCAACACATTTTGTGAGCTTAGAAGAGGGAGAACAAGCTTTGGAGGCTAGGGTTTCATCACATATCACCTTGAAAGTGAAGACTTGAAGCCATTAATGAAAATTTCTTACTTCATCTCTTTATTTCCTTGGTTTGTATTGTTATATTTGGTGTGGGTGATGACTTTGGACAACAAAGTTACAAGACATGTTGAGTAGTATTTGTATTTGTTCAATTTGTGACCTCCATATGTACAACAAACCGAGACCAACCAATATACATATGATATATTGTATATCATATGTATATTTAACACACACCCGCAGACATAGCGGGCGATCTTCGTACGCTGAGACTATCTCTAAAATTTTCAAAGAGTACTGCTGGAAGACCTTTGGTAAAGATGTCTGCAATTTGATACCTGGAAGGGATATGGCAGACGAGTACTTGTCCACGAGCTACTTTTTCGCGAACGAAGTGAATGTCCATCTCAATGTGTTTAGTTCGCTGGTGCTGAACCGGATTACCAGAAAGGTAGATGGCACTAACATTATCACAATAAATCAAGGTAACTTTCTGAATAGGACAATGAAGCTCTAATAGAAGAAGATGTAACCAACAGGATTCAGAGACCACATTGGCTACCCCTCGATACTCAGCCTCGGCACTAGATCGTGATAACGTCGACTGATGGTTTGCAAACCAGGAGACCAAGTTATTACCAAGAAACATACAATAGCCAGACATAGACCGTCTGGTGTCTGGACAGCCACCCCAATCAACATCAGTATACGAGATGAGTGTAGATGTCGACGAAGGATATAAATGTAAGTCATAGTCAAGTGTCCTCTGGATGTACCTAATAATGAGTTTGACCGCATTCATGTGCTCAATCCTGGGATCATGCATAAATAAACACACCTGATGTACGGCATACGTAATATCTGGTCTTGTGAATGTAATATACTAAAGGGCCCCTGCAAGACTGCGATAGCGGGTCGGATCATAATAAGGTGAGCTAGCCGTAGCACCTAACTAGGGTTTAGTATCAACCGGAGTGGAAGTGGACTTACAGGATAACATCTTATCACTCTCAATGATCTCAGATGCATACTTCCTCTGGGATAAGAAAAACCCACCTGCATGACGAGTGACGGCAATCCCCAAAAAGTAACTCAAGGGCCCTAAGTCTTTCATAGTAAACTCAGAACTGAGCATTGTCATGATAGATTGGCGTAATGCATCAGAAGAGACAGTTAAGATAATATCATCCACATACAATAATATATAAGCCAAGGACAAACCACGACGATATATGAACAATGAATTATCAGACCTGCTGTGAGAGAAACCAATAGTCGAAACATAGTCCGCAAACCTTTTATACCAAGCCCGTACAGACTGCTTAAGCCCATACAAGGACTTTTTCAACAGACAGACATGATAAGGATATTTGGGATCCCTAAACCCAAGGGCCGATGTATATAAAAGGTCTCCTTGAGATCACCATATAGGAAAACATTCTTCACATTTAACTGATGAATGGGTCGTGCTTTCGAAATAGCCAAGTTGAGCACAGTTTGAATGGTAGCCGGCTTGACCACTGGACTAAACGTCTCAGCACAATCCACACCAACCTGCTGAGTCTTACCATCACCTACAAGACGAGTCTTATGCCTCGCAAAAGAACCGTCAGAATTGTTTTTATGAGCAAAAATCCACATAGACCAAATGATATTAACACCAGATGGATGGGGCACCAACTCCCACGTCTTATTATCAATAAGAGCATTATATGTATCGGTCATAGCAATTTTCCAATTAGGGTCATTTAACGCAGACACATGGTTACGGGGTAGGGGTGATTTAAGAACATTAGAATTTAAATTGAAATGTCTTTTTGGTTTAAAAATACCCCATTGACTATGAGTGACCGGTCTATGATTCGGAGGAGAATTGAGTGGATTTTGGGAATTAGTGGGACACGTGACGGACTGGCCAACGAGCAGTGGGCCCGCTGGCCCAATACTAGAATTCAGTGCTTGAACTGGACTGGATACCATCACTGGAATAGTGGCGTTACTGGGCTATGAAGCTGGCACAGTTTCCGTCACTGGTCCAGTTACGGGAACTTTGGCTGGAACTGTGGGGCTAGCGGATAGTGGGCCCGCTGGTGGATTTGGGGTGCGGGACACGTCCGAAAAATGGTGAATAATATACGAGGATATATCATCGCCCAAAAAATTGTACGAACTAGGCATGGGAACAGAAATTGGGATTCATCAAATATTACGTGGCGACTAATGATGATTTCATTAGATGATAAATAAAACATTTGTAACCTCGATGATTAGACGGATAACCCAAAAACACACAAGGGGTAGACCGGGCCTGAAGTTTTTTAATTGTTGTGGACAGAAATAGTGGATAACACATGCACCCAAAGATCCTAAGATGTGAATACGAAGGAGTCTTATTATATAAAATTTCAAGAGGGGACGAATATGTCAAACCTTTGGAAGGAAGAATGTTAAGAAGATATGTAGCCATTAATAGAGCATGATGCCAAAATGAAGGGGGTACGGAAGCATGAATTAATAAAGTTCGGACAATGTTATTAATGGTACAAATTTTGCGTTCGGCTTTCCCATTTTGGGAAGACGTGTGCGGGTAAGAAAAACAAAAATGTATCCCATTAGTAGCACAAAAATTCCCGAAAGACCCCATTGTCATATTCTTTGTTATTATCACATTGAATATTCTTTATTTTCCGTTCAAATTGGGTTTTAATGAATGCTCTAAATATTAGGAAGATGGAAAAAACTTGAGATTTTTTCGCTATTGGAAAAGTCCATAAAAGTTTTGAATAATCATCCAAGAAAAGAACATAGTACCGATGACCCAACGAACTAAGAACAGGAGACGTCCATAAATTGCTATGAATAATATCAAATGACATTAAAATATGTGAATTAGAGTCTTTAAATGGCAACTTAACAAGTTTTCCTAAAGAACAAGATTGACAATTCAGAGTACTACGCGTACCCTTACAAGAAATAAATCTATTTGTTCTAAGGAAGAGAAAATAGACGACCCCGGATGACCTAGACGAGCATGCCATAAGGAAGGAGCAAGGGCAGAAAATGTGGATGGCAATGCTTGACTCGAAAGACCGAAACTTGGGGTGATCGGATAAAGATCCCCCTACTATCACACCTCATGAGAGGACTCCCCGTCTTGAAATCCTTCACATAAAAACCAAACGGATCAAATTCAGCAGAAATAGAATTATCAATGGTGAATTTATGGACAAACACCAAATTTTTAACCAATTTAGGGGCATGAAGAGTATTTTTCAAGACAAGTGGCGGATGGGGGGAGATAGAGTTTTATGACTGTAACCCCGAATCGGAATTGAATTACCATTACCAACAATTATACCACGATTACTGCTCAAATTGGAATAAGACGAGAGAGTATCTTGGTCGAATGTCATGCAGGTAGTGGCTCCGGTGTCCATGTACTAATTTGGGTCCGGAGGATTTAATCCAACCGTGTGCATCGCGGCTTCGATGTCGGTAGGAGTGGGGGCCACTACGTGATGGGTCTGCTGGGGCCGAGGCCCAAGCACTCCTACTTGCTGCCTCGGCCTAGAGAAGTTACTGAAATTGGGCCACTGTATGTTAGACCGAGACTGGGACTGGCCAGCCCACTGCCAGTGAGCTGGAAATGTTGGAATGCTACTGTTTGGCCCAAACTGTGGGGCGCACTGCCACTGCATAGAGGCCCACTGCGGGGCCTAAAATTGTTGTTGTTGCTGACTGCCCCTAGGGCCACCGCCGCCGCCACCACTATTCCGGCTACCGCCAGTGTTGCCGCCGCGATTCTTGCAATTATTTTTCCTATTTTCCCCCTTTTTTCCACCACCGTTGTTGCGATTTTGGCCCAAGTTGTTGGAATCGGTAGGAGCTAAATTGGACTCTGTCATCATGACTATGGGACTAGCACTGGTAGCCGCCTTTTTAGCCAAGCCTGCTTCTTCGAGTGTAAGCATAGAACGAGCCTGATAAAATTACAGAAGAGTGCTTCTCTGACGAAGAAGTGTGTCAACACCATTAAAGGCCTCAAATAGACCTGCGACCATCTGAAGGACTAGACGATCATTCGTAACGGGTGCACCAACGTTGCGGAGTTGGTCCGCCAATTCCTTCAACCTTTTGCAATACGCTGAAATGTTCGGGAAATCTTCCATATTAACATGTGAGAATTCCTGCTCCAAAGTAACAGCACGAGAATTTTGATTATCTTTGAATATATAACGTACTATATCCCAAGCCGCCATTGCCGTAGCATCTGGTTTGATAATCGTTTGCAATAGGTCGATAGAAATAGTGGAATAAATCCACTGAAGAACAGTAGCATCAAGTGTGGTCCATAATTTAGCATCATCCTCGGGTTTTGGCACCTCTGTATCTGTAGGAGGCGCGGGGATAATGTGATGGAAAATTTGATGTAAGTGTGTATGAACTTTGAAAGTACGACCCACGTCGCATATTGGACGTTTTCTATTTCAAGAACATTAGGGATGTGGTTCTTGATATTAGAAATCGCTAGGGCAGGGTGAAATATGTTCTTAGCCATAATAGCAACGCAAGATGTGATGTAGGGAGAAAACTTTGGGAAGAGAAAACAATTTTCGGGCACGAAAACCGGTGAATAGGGTCGGGTTCCTGACTGGTTTGGACGGAATTTGTGAGGAGAGTTTGGGAGAAAATAGTAACCTAGAGCTCTGATACCATGAAAGAAATAATCTCTTGATTATTTTTATTAATTGAAAGAGTATATATACAATTACATCTTTCCATAATAGGAGAATCATATTCATATTCTACTCCTAAAATATTATTCTACTTGGACACTAACTATACAATTATGGTAATACAATTATAGTAAGTATACAATACTAATTACACCCAAATATTACCTAAACTAATATGTTCAATTCGTGACCTCCATATGTACAGCAAACCGAGACCAACCAACCTACATATGATATATTGTATATCATATGTATATTTAACATTGCCCATCTATCCTTAATTAAACTTGAGAGAGGAAATTAGAGTTTGGGATAGATTAATTATCACGATTTGAGGCTTTAACCCTCAACTAATGGGTTTAATCTAGAGATAGGAAAAATCCTAATGTAGCCTAAAATTGAAATGTGATTAATGCTCCTTAGTTTTATTCGAGTGAATTAACTAAGATAGACCCGCTAAATAGTCGAGAGACATTAGTGGGTAATTGAGATTCCAAGGCTAATTTGCTAGACCCTTTATTAATTAGTGATAGATAATTACTTGCAATGGATCGTTATTGAGCTTAAGTTAAATTACTACGATCCAAAGCTCCAAATTCTCATAACTTGTGCTCCCCATTAGTTAGTTTAATCTTTATTCCTTTTTAAGCAAAATTAAATATTTAAAAAACATTTGTGTCCATAACTAGCTTAATTGCCCTAGTATATTATTCCCGGTGGATTCAACCCCAACTCCTAGTTGGGTAAATTATATTGCAATGACCGTTTACACTTTCTCTTTGAGGAGTGGATTTGGACGTTATCGGTACTCTTGATCAATTTTGGTCCATTAAATTTGTCAAAAGTGAGTACTTTTAGTCCTGATTAAATATTTCATAAATATTGATTGTTAAATTTAATGAAAATTGTGAGGGGGGGGGAGGATTAAAAATGTAATCACATTTCGAGATGCAATTTTTGTAGTTTACGATATTTTTGGTTTATTTTTGGAGTCTGGTGTAGCTTTTTGAAGTGCAGTTTCTGATTATTTTTTTCTGCTTGGTGCAGTTTTTGGTGTTGCAGTTACTTGAATTTGACAGGACTTTCTTGATGTTTCTGGTTTTAAAATAAAATCATAGTTACTATAAAAAAATTAACCGCCATACTTTGTTAAATATTTGAAGAAGATCAAAAATGTTCACTTTCAACAAATTTTAAGGACCAAAACTATTCAAAAATATACTTAAGGGATCATTTTGAATTTACCCAAAATATAAGGGACCATATTTATTATTTTCTCTTCAAATGCACATAAAAATACTTATGGAATGAGTAAAAGTAGGAAAGAGTTGAAGAAAATATGAAGAAGGAACCAAATAAGGATAGATATGTCTGTATTCTAACTATAATAAATTTAAAATATAATTGCATGATAAGATAAGATAAGTCAACTGTGGATATAATATTATCTAAAAATCTGTGAAATTTCAATTCATGTTTTCTCTAACTAACTTTAAGCTCAACCTATTTAAGAAAAATATTAATATAACTTTGGTATTGACTGGTAGTAGTCAAAAAGGATATAAGTAAATTAGCTAGCCCCAAAATATAGGTGAATGTCAATCACCAAACTCCATATGTTTGTATAATAGTAAATTTCTATGATAAAGATAAGAAAGGCATCCTTCTATTGCAATTGGAATATTAGATGTAACCAAATGTTTATTGCGTGTATTATATTTTTAATCAAAGATCTTTGAATTTTTTATCTTTAAAAGGCTGAGAAAGAAGAAATTCCTGATAAGGAGTACTTCCTTCTTACATTGGTTTTACTGATAAGCAAATTCGGATTAATCAGATCACTTTTGAATACGAGATGATTATTTAAAAAATGGACTTTTGTAAATTAGTTTGTTACATATGGTTCGAATAAAATTATGTATCTGGACACTCAGAGTGCACGAGCTGGGTCAAGACCAAAAACTATATTTGATCTGAATATCATCTAATAATATATATTTATTTATTTTTTGTTCCCATCACATGTATCTTTGAGCTCTTGTTTGAATTACGTGCTCTTGTAATTTACATGCACGATAGGGTTATGTTCATTCATTTATTTTATTTTTTATGTTACTCACCCGGTATATAATATTCGTATTGAGATCTGATTAAATTTAGATTCGTACTGGAAAATCTCATATCAGGGTAAGAGATTCTCTAACAAATGCAACTTCATATCTAGCATGATTCAATCTCAGACCTTCAATTAAAAATGAAAGAGTACTTATCACTATCACTACCGTCATTGTCAATTTTACATTTAACTTTTTAACACACTTCCTCACATATTTATAGGTATTATACTAAACGCATGAAAGTATTTTACATACAATGGGTGGCAATGGAATTTTATTATGTTGATTTTATCTATTTGTTATTTGTTGAGTAATTAAATAAAGAAAAGTTTTATTTCTATAATTTAAGTATTAAAATATATAGAAACGGACATATACATCAACATATGTCAAAACAAACAAAAAAGATTCAGTTTAAATTTCACTGTTACCCATTTAAGAAATATACATTTTCAGGCATTTGACTCGAGAAAAAACAATCAAATTTCAACACTATTAGAAAGTTTAAATTAGTTGAGAGTTGATACATGATATATTACATATTTGCTTAATTAATTAAGTTGTTTAATCGGTTAGGTACAGCCGTACGGCACATGCTACCTCCAAATTTTGAGATTACTTTTTTTTTCTTCCCTCATTTTGGAAACGATAATTCATAATACCCTCGAAATTTTATGCTTTCTCGACCCAAGAATATTTTCTATCTTTTAATCCCAATAAGTTAATTGTGCGCCGGTTTTTTCTTTAAAGCAAAACCACCAAGTATAACATAGTGATGATATTTATTATATAATAAAGGTCCGACAAGAAAAGCAAAACAACACAAAAGAAAATCAAGTGAAGCGTCTAGAAGACCCATTATATCCGAGAAGAAAGGTCATAGTTGGACTTACTCTCTTTTGGGTAGGACATTGTATCTTTTGGTAGGACATTGTAAGGCTGGCCAGTGGGCCGGGTCGGTCCGGTTCCGGCCCGGCCCCTGCCCCGACACTGCCCCGGTCCCGTCTCGAACTCGATATTTTTTCTTTAAAAAAAACGGTATTGGGACTCGAATCGGGACGGGACATGGTCTCGTCCCGACCCGCCCCAGGCCCGCCAGTCCCGACCTGATCCCGGTCCCACCCCCGATCCCACCCGAAACTCCCCCTTTTGCAAAAGTAATTGTTGCACCAACGACCATTTTACATTTTGGTCGTTGTGCAACGGCCATTTTTTGCCTCCTCCCTCCCCCACCCCCTACCCCCTACCCCCTACCCCCTTAATATTTATTTTTAACCCATAAGTTATTATATTTAACTTTAACTCAATTTTCCAACTGTAAATACCTCATTTTTTCTTCATCTTTCTCACAAATCTTCCTACAATCTCTCTAATCTCTCAATCTATGTCTCTACAAGTCTACATTGTCTACTAAATATTCAATTTTATTTATTCATTTGGGAGTGAAGTTGGCAACTAGCTTGAGGATCTTTCATCGAGCAAAGTTTCAATTTTCAACCTCTCGATTACACGTCGACGTTACGTCAGCGTTTGGTACATTCGTTCCTTCATTAAATTATTATTGTATGTTTATTTTATTTAGCACACTTAATTTCAGTTACTTTAATTATTTATTAGTATAATTATAAATTTATAATAGAAGGATTTAAACGTATGCTTACGGGTAGAGGTCATGCTGCTTCTAGTAGGGCAACAAGGGCAAGGGTCCTATTTTTAGACAGAATCATATTCCTACACATGATGATTTTGTTGATACTGAACATTTTTCTACAATACCATTAGATTTAGACGAGGAGCTATTTTCTGAAACTCAAGAAGACTTTAATTCAGACGATGATCTAAATGATACACCCACTAATGTAGATGACAGCACACCCACTAGTGCACCTTCAACTGAAATGCCTCCTATTGCTCCTAGTATGAGACGAGGTCCAGCAAAACGAACATTAAAATCAGAAGCATGAACATTTTTTGATAGGGACGTAGAGAATCAAGTAGCTGGATGTAAAATTTGTAAAGATGTTTTAAAATTTAAAACTAGAAAAGGTCAAGGTGGGATGAGGGGTTTAATGAGACACGTATCAAGGTCTCATCCTGCTAGGTATGCCCAATACGAGGCTTCAAAACCGGGTGCACAAAACATCCGCTTCATCGGGACAAGGTTCACATACTGTCCCGGAATAAGTACAGGGGCAAATTAACCCTATGACGGGGGGATTGTAGGTCGTAAATACGATAAACATAGAGATAGGGAAGCAATAGCAAAATTAGTTTCTGTGGAGGGTTTGCCTTTTTCATTTCCTTCATCTCCCGGTTTTATTCATTACATTAGAGATATGTATAATCCCGCTTTTAATGGTTTTCCTAGATCAACTGTTAAGAGAGATGTATTTAAATTCGCACATGAATATCAACAGTATTTACGTTATTCATTATACCATTTTAATGCAAGGTGGCTATCACTTCTGATATAGGTCGTAGTACTAACGGCCATGATTATTTAACGGTAACTTGTCATTGGATAGATTATAAATGGTCTATGCAAAAACGTATCTTAGCGTATAGATATATAGATTATAGGCACACTGGTACTTTTATTGTAGAAAATATTTATCAAGTGTGCGATTATTACGGAATAACTGATAAAATTATGACTACTACATTAGATAAAGCTTCTTCTAACAATTACGCTATTACAATTTAAAAAAATAGTTTAACTCCATCTTTTTCAGATCATTTTCATATAAAATGTGTGTTCCATATATATAACTTAATTGTAAAGGATGGTCTATCACTTTTTGAAGACATTCTTAATAAAATATAATTTACTATAAATTTTATTTTTAAAAATAATAGAATACAACGAAGAAAAGAATATAAAAAAACTTGTCACGATTACCAACTAACTTATAGAAAAATTCCAGAAGACGTACCCACTAGGTAAATTTCTTTATACGAGCAACTATTTATTGCTTATGACTATAGAAAACCTTTAACTTTATTTTTTAACTCTCATAATCAAAATCCAGCTGATATGGTTGTAGATAGCGATTGGGGAAAAATTTCTGAACTTATTGTATTTTTAGGGAATTTTTTTCAAGCAACAAAAGAATTTTTCGATATATATTATCCTACTATTTCAACTATGTTGTTTTATATAGCTCTAATATTTTTATTACTTAGTGAATATATGGAAAAACCAGCTTATAAGGCAGCTATTAAAAAAATGTTTATCAAAATAAAAAAATATTTTATTCCTATTCCCACTATTTGTATTATTGGTGTTGTATTAAATCCGACTATTAAAATAGACGGTGCTAAATCACTTATTGAAACTATTTACGATTGTATAGAAGTACTACCACCTCCAAGTCCTAAAAATTCAAATCACCCACAACCTATTTAACAAACTAAAGAAGAAGTGTTGTCTAGCGTAGAAGACGAATGCAAAAAAATATATATGTTTTACCAACAAGAAAGTGCTAGCAACCTACTGGCTTCTATACCATCTTCTTCTTCTTCAACACAACCTCACAAAAGACATGTTGTTTCTGCGGCTAGTATTGAAAGCCTCAGAAATAGAATGTGCGACCGTACCGCTACTAACCAAATTAGCGAGTTTGATATTTTTGTTTTGCAGGGTTCTGTACCATACTAAGCAGTTTTCAATGAAGAAGGACGTGAAGACTTGCTGAAATACTTGAGGGAAAATGAGAAGACCTTTCTGACACTTTCAATGATGGCCCAAGATGTTTTGAACATTCCCGCGTCATCAACGGCGTCTGAAAGCGCTTTTTCTGTCGGCAGATATCAAATAGGAGAACACAAACACTCATTAGTCGGAGACAGCTTGGAGATTGTAGTATTATTCAAAGATTGGATACGAGCGGAGCGGAGAAGGTGCGGTCAACCGGAGATCAACGAAGAAGAAGATGAAAACTACAACAAAATCTTATCCGAAGGTGGTGGAAGTGACGTGGAGCAATTTGATCAACAAATATCAATTCCAACCGAAGAACCACAAGAAATTATCAAGAAACTAGAACATGTGTTTTTTCAGAATGTAATTTTTTTAATTTCAATTTTACTATGTAATTTGCAACTTTTGAACAACACTACAAAATTGCAATTTTGACAATTGTATTTGTATTACAAAAAAAATCATATGTCTATTAAATAATATAAGAGGCACAAAAATAATTTTGGGATGTTTTTATTACACTATCTTGTCTTGTTTAATTATTGATTTTTTTTTATATATATGTTATTTTTTAAATTAAGTGCAAAAAAAAAAAAAATCACCCGAAATCCCGATCCCCATCCTGACCCGACCTGATTCGGACGGGATCGGGGCGGGACTTCAGCAAATCTCGCCTATCCCGATCCCGCCTGACCCGCCCCGTCCTGATCCCTCCCATTTCCCCGTTCCGCCCGACCCGATCTCGCCAAACCCAACCCAATCCCAAATCCGATCCACTGACCACCCCTAATACATTATAAGGTGATATGACTTGATCTGTTATCAAATTCTGCTCGGACACATCACGTAATTTACTGCCAAAAACTTCTATATCTGTTAATACTTAATAGTCTGGCGTAATCGTCAAACCGGATATAAAAAAAAAAAAGAAAGGAAAGTGAGGTGAGTGCTCACTGCTCCGACAAGATCACTGGTGATCTCCATCCCCTGCTACCAGCTCCTTTTTCAAGAGATATCTTTGGCTACCATCTTTTTTTTATATTCAGCTTTCCTGCTTACAAAAAAAAGTCGCTGATATTACCTGCTCCTACCGGTATTCGAACTCACGGTGCACTCCTCCCCAACATATTCCACTCTCCCAGCTCTGATGCTTCTCGATATCAAATGTAGGGTTTGTTTTCCTCTTCGATTCTAGCTGCCGGAGCTTAAAATCAGCTGAACGAAGCTGGATATGACGACAATCGAAGCTTCAGAGTTCAGGTTTGTGCTTTCAATCTCAAGTTTCCTGTCAATCCTTGCATATATTGCTTTGTCGAGTATGAATCCATGTGAACAACACCTTAAATCTTACTTGTATGGATAGTTATTTGTCATGCCATTGTTAAATCGATCCTATGTGTTTGCTCTGCCCCTATTTGATGTGCTTTGAGGTTCCAAATCTGCTCAATACTTGTAGCATTTTCCAGCTTGTGTGAATACCCAGATCTTGTGTACCTTCAATAAGTGTCAGTCCAGTAGCCCATGGTTGACCCAATTTATATGTCCCTCTAAACTCTCACCAGAGACATGGTTAACAACCACCTTTAGATTTTCTCTAAGCTCTGAATAATGTCTAAATAATCAAGATATACTTTTTCTGAATTCAACAAGATTAGTAATCTGCTAGTACCTCAATATCAACTTTAGAAGTTAGGTTCAGACCTTTAGAATACAAAGAATGATGTTTCACAATTGCTAAGGGTGAGCCTAAGCTAATACCACACATTGAAGAGTTGTCAATAGCTAAGTCACTACATTACCCTTGTATACCAATATTCCTGATAATCTGAGCATTTCTGATCCTAAGGTTGGGTATTTGTTGCTTGTCCAAGTTAAGGATTTTTCTTCCTACACAAGGTAGTTTAGAAAATTATTAAACTCTGATGTACCTGCAAAATCAAAAGCAAGATTAGTTAAAATGTCAGCCAGACTGTTCCCCTCCCTATAGATATGCTGGATTATCACATTGGAACTCCCCATCAACTTCTTTATTCTATCAACTTCAGATACAATACACCATGGTGGATCCCACTGTCCTTTCACCACCTTCTTCAATAATAAAGAGTGTTTCCAAGATCAAAGGTTGACAGTCATGTTCTACACCCCAACTCAATCCCTCTAGCACAGTTTTAGCTTCTACTACAATGTTTGTACCTTACCTTATCTCTGCACATTGAGAAAATACCAAGTCTACATGCTCATCCCTCACACAAAAGCCATAAGAACTAGGTCTTGGATTCCTTCTTGATACCCAATCAGTATTACACTTAAACCATCTTTCAAAAGGCAGTTTCCATTTAACAATCTTGGTAATGATCCTAGGCTGAATATTTTCCAAGGAATGTAAAATATCATGCCATAAGAAAGGTAAATTACTCAACCAGGGATACCTCTGTCTTATGAAATAATAAAGATTATTATTCACTTCATGTACCACCGTCTTAAAACTCACATATCCTTCATGCCTTATAGTGTTCCTCCTTTTTCATAGTTCCCAAGTGATCGTTGCTGGTATAGCCTGAATTAATGGTTTGATTCTTTCATCACACTATGCAAACCAAACTGCTCTGATTGTTTGATTTAGTTGAACCCTGTTTATTTGCAAACATGTTGCCCCTAAGAAAACCTCTCAAATCCTACTGCAAATGTACTTGTCAGGAAAAGGTGTTGCATTGTCTCTTGATGTGGGATTCTGCAACAATAGCACCTAGAGGTCACGACAATCCTCATCCTCATTAGGTTATCATCTGTAGGAATAATCTATTTCCACAGGTTCCATAGAAAAAAGGAAATCTTGAATGGAATTCCTTTCCTCCACAATTGAGTGAAATCAACATGTACATGTCCTTTATGTCTTAGCACTTCCCAAGCACTGTTCAAAGTAAATTTTTCTGTACTTGTTGGCATCCATCAAGCCTTGTCCCATACACCCTCTAGTTTCCCAATATGAATTTCCTCCTTGATATGGTTTATAATGTCTGCTGGGAAATTTTGCTGTAATAAATCTTCTTTCCAATTCCCCTCTTCTATCAATTCAGCCGCATCACCCAGTGATTCAATGATTGGAAAATCACTGGGCACCACAAAATGTAAAGCACCCAATTTTGTCTAATTTTCATACCAAACATTGACTGAACCCCATTTGATTTCCCATCAAATCTCATGTTTATGGAGTCCCTTGCTTCTAGCATTTTCTTCCAAACCTGAGTCCCTCCGTTCCATTGGACTAATGTTGGTATGATTTTCTTGCAATATTTATTTCATATGTAGTTTGCCCATAAAGTGCCTGTAGTGTTGAATCTCCACCATAACTTGACAAACATAGCATTGGATGCATCAAAAAACATTTAAAGTCTAAACTCCTTTTCTGAATGGAAAGACAAACATCATGCCAAGCCACCCAATGCCTACTCCTTCCTTCTTCCTTATTACTCCAGAAATATCTAGCAAAAAGCTTATGAATATCATTTAGCACATATTTGGGAGGGACAAGTACTGATAAAAGATGAAGAGGCATAGCTTGAAGAACACTCTTAATCAAAACTTCCTTCCCTCCAAATGACAAAAGCTTGCCAATCCAAGAATGCAATCTTCCTTTTATCCTTTTAATAAGATCAACATAATACACCTACTTCTTCCTAGAGTGAAAAATGGGACACCTAGGTAGATAAAAGGAAATTGCCCCCTAGAGAATCTAGTAATATTAGCAACTGATTGAATGAGTGCATCTCCAACCTTTGAATATATATAAAAAGAACTTTTCTCTTTATTAACCAGTTGCCCAGAGATATTCTCATACTGATTTAGAACATTTATAATTTTCTGAAGTGACTCAGGGTGTGCTGAAGTAAAAATAATTGTATCATCAACATAAGAAAAATGGTTTATAGAATAAGACCACTTTGGCATCCTATAGCGAATGTAGTCAGTCTCTTCAAACAAAGAATTCAGGGCCCTTGATAACACTTCTGCAGATAGAATAAAGAAAGTAGGAGAAAGAGGATCTCCTTGCTTTACTCCCCTTGTAGAATGGAAAAAACTAGAGGTCTGTCTATTTAGGAGAACTGAATACCCATTGTTAGTAATCAATCTCCCAATAAGATTTATAAAATGTTCTGCATACCCCATAGATCTCAAGACATCAATAAGTATTTTCAAGATACCCTATCATAAGCTTTAGCCATGTCTAGCTTAATCACCACATTTGCAGGCTTTCCTCTCATTCTAATATCTGACACAATCTCTTGAGTTAGAAGAATATTCTCAAAATATTCCTTCCTTTCACAAAACCTGACTGATTAGCAGATATTAGAGAAGGCAAGATTTTCTCCATCCTTCCATGAATAACCCTAGAGATCACTTTGTTGATGAAGTTGGACAAACTGATTGGTCTCATGTCTGAAAAAGTCTGAACATGTTGTTTCTTAGGGATGAGAACCAAGTTTGTATGAGTGATTGATTTAGGAAGTTCATGCCCATCATAAAAAGCCAACACCACTGCATGAACATCATTTCCTACAGTTTTCCAGTAATGTTGATAAAAAATACCTGTAAAACCATCTGGACCTCCAGCACTATCACCACTTAGAGCAAACACAACCTGCCTGACTTCCTCTTTTGAAGGATATGAACATAAATCCATATTCATCTCCTGAGAAATAATTTTAGGAATGTGCCTTAGAAGTTCAAAGTTAGAAGAGTCCCCTTCGTGAGAAAACTGATTCTGATAGAATTGTACAGCTTCTGCCTTGATGTTTTCCATATCCTCCAACCATACTCTATTTCTATCATGAATTCCTTTAACCTGTAGTCTCTTCATCTTTTCATTTACATAATTGTGAAAGAAACTTGTAATTCTATCTCCTTTAATGTACCAATTGAACCCTGCTTTTTGTTTCCAGTATTGTTCTTCAAGACTTGAGTATTTTTTCAATTCAGCCTGGGCGTTTGAAGAACAATTCTATTAACAATGTTGTGCTCCTCTTCAAATAACTTTTCCTTCACTTTAACTACTTTCTCACTTATTGCAAGTTGATTAAAAATATCTCCATAAGTATCTCCTGCTCCATTTAGAAAGAGCCTTCTTCAAATTCTTTATCTTCTGTTTGAAAGCAAGGAAAGGGGAATCTGGAAAAGGGGTCCTCCAATTCTGTATCACCACTTCCTCTTAAAGGGTTTGATATATTTTATAGCTTCTTCCCCACAAGACAGAATCAAAGGGGCATGATCCGATCCTGTCTTTGAAAGATGCTCATCTTCAATTTTAGGAAAAGATTTTGAAACTCAAAATTCACTACAATTCTATCTAGCCTTTTAAAAATACAATCCCCAACAGCTATATCATTCCACCATGTAAATGGACTTCCTTTATAACCCATATCAAAAAGCCCACAAGAGTTTATGCAAAAGGCAAAGTCTTCACATTCAGCTAACGTGACAGGAGTCCTCCCAATTTTTCCTCATCAGACAAAATTACATTGAAATCCCCTCCTACCATTCAAGGCAAATTCCTATAGCTTGCAAGATAGTAAACGTTGTCCCACAAGACTAATCTCTCCTCTTCATTACACTTTGCATAGACAAAAGTTGCCAATATGTCTGTGCCAATGTCCTGATGACAAAACTTCAAGGTAATTTGTTGGTCTGTGTCCATATTAATTTCCCATTGCACTGCAGATTCTACAAAAATTCAAATCTTCCCATTAGAATTAGATATAGCAGCCTCCATGCCCAACTTTCTCTTGTATTTCTGCAAATGTCTACAATTCTGAAATGGTTCCATAAGTGCCACAATTGAATATTTGTATTGTCTTTACAACATGATTAGTCTCTGAAAAGCCTGTTGAGTATTAACAGATCTAATATTCCATATATGGGCTTTGATCATCATTTATTCTTAGAGTTTGCTACCCCTCTTTGGATTAGTCCTCTTGGGTGGTAGTGTTTTTTGTGAATTTGCTTTTTTCCACTCTTTGCACCTCCCTTAAGGGAGAGACCTGCTTCTGTGACCACCTTGTTAATGACTTTAGAGCTAATTTCTAAGCCTTGAACCTCCTCTAGCTCATACAATTGTTGTGTGACCTGCTGCACCTGTACTTCAGTCACTTTATGAGACACACTGTCTTGTAATTGTGCCAGTGGATGGACATTAGTATCTTGATTAGCCACTAAATTCTGCTTAGATTCTTAAGTGTCTGTTATTATGTCTTTTGTTATATGCCCATGTTCTAGTATATCATCACTCACTTCTTTGACAATAGCTTTTGGTGCCTTGTCAGGTGGCTCACCTTTCGGTCCTGAATCCATCAGTAGGTCCTGTTGTTGCTGCTTCTCCATGGTAAGACTATCTGCAGTATCATTTCTTCTTTCATCTTGGCCTATTGCACCATCTGATTCTAATGATTCATGTTGAGCCCCCCATGATGAGTCTTGGTTGCTTCATAAGAGCTATTTACTTGTATTGCTGACCCTTGATTCACTGCTACTACATCTGAATCTTCAATCTCCTTAACTCTCTCTCCTTAACTTTTATTATTAGAATCCTCATTAGAAGCTGCATCTTTCATATTTACTCATTCCTCCTCCTTATTGCTTTTCCCAAAAGATGATTCCACTCAAGCCTTTGAACTTTCATGTGCTTTTTCATCTTGGGATGCCCGTATTACCCTCTGGTCAGCTGCTATTGTGGGCTCTATACTGCTGATTTGTGTTTTTGCACCTTCCTTTGGTTGTTCATACCCTTTGTTGTGCAGTCTTTTGTTGGGTAACTTCTTCAATTGCACTACTAGATTCTCCTAATTGTTCCTCCACACTAGCCTTAACATCAGCATGTCCCTCCTCCCTTCCTATAATATCTGGATGTTCTTCCTTATCTGCTACCAGCCCCTCTAACTAATCATTCTCTGATAAAGCTGCTAATTTGCACAGTGTTGCTAGTATCCTCCACATTCTTCCTATATCCCCATTCTTGATTTTAGTATTCTTCTCTTTTGTGTTGATATTTACTCTATTATCCTTACATGATTCCAAGAACCAGGATTGCCTAGCATCATTCCACTAGAAAGCATTCTTGCTAAATTATGATACCCCCTCTGCATCCCCTTCTCATAATTTCTATATTTTCCCTTCTCTTTGTATCTTTGTTTTCTCTTTCCTTGTGCATTCTCTTCCTTGTTGCTCCCTTTCTCATCCTTTTTTTTGTTTTTGCTGCTTTTCTGTGTTGCCTACCTTGTTTTCCCTTGCTCTAACCTTTTTGTGCTGCATTACTACATTGAGCTTCCTTCTCCTTTTCCTCCCTTGGTTGAGTAAGTTTTGGATTAATTACTGTACATTCATACTCGTCATGTCTGTGTAGCTTGCATTCTCTACAATATTTGGGTAGATGATCATACTGAATCTTCACATCTACAGTCCTTGTTGCACCTGTTGATTCATCTTCTATGTCCATCCTGATAGAATTTGGTAAATCTGCCCATATATCTACTAACACCTTAACCCTAGCACAACTAGATCTAGTTTTATTGATGGTTGTCATATCTAGATGGATTGGTTTACCCACTGTAGAAGCAAGAGTGAATAGGGATTCCTTCACAAAGTATGTGGGTAATAGGTTTGGAAATGAAATTCATGCCATTGCTTTTGAAGTTTCCTCATCAATTTTGAATCATAGATGAGAGGTTATTTGATATGAATATCCTTCTCTATCACTGATATAGTAAGCTGGTTTTGAAGTCAAATTTATAAAGTCTTCCACTAGACTTAACCTAATAAGAACATGTCTACTTCTGAAAAAAACCAACTTCACATTTTCTTTTTACTCCACATTGTGCAGGTATTATTTTGCGAAGCTGATCAATATCTGGACATCCATAAGAGAATTTCTCAACAGCATATTGCAGATTCTCCAATATCTCCATTCGAGCCACTTCGTTCTCAGTCCATTTGACATATGGGGTTCCATTCAGAAACGAGATGATCTTTATTTGAATTGGTTGAACAAATTGTTTGGGCTCCTGTAAATTATTATTTAAGACTGCAGTTTAACAAATTGGCATATTGAATCTTGTTCTCCTCTTGTCCCACTCCCTCCTTCTGTGTAGTAGTAAGAATTTACTGGTCAGCCCCTCCGGTGGACTGACCAACAGCCATGGAGGCCATAGTCGACTAGCTTGAATGTATTAGAATTTGCATGAAAATAGGAGGTGAGAGAAATGTGCTTTTTTAGATCGATCCTAGATTGATTTTGTGCGCCGGTGGATTTGGTAATTGGAGGTTTATTTTATTTTTTCTTTCTTCACTATATTGTTAGCGTGCAAATAAGCGAGTGTCAGATAAATGGATTGAGCTATAATCCACTCGATGTTTGCATAGATCAAAATGGACGGATTAGGGCAATGTGTGTTGCCTCAATCTGGTAAAGTAAGGTCTAACTTCCCTTGCTTTTACTTATTCCTGTTGAGGATTTTGTTATTAATAAAAGACCACTAGACTGTCTAGTGGTTTAATATTTTCCAAAAAAAAATAAATTAAATAAGCTTCTTTCTTTATTTGACTATCTCAAACAAACCAGACTTGAAGGGGAAAAAAATGTATGTCTTGATAAGTTTTCTTATGAGTTAATTTGGGTTAGATATGCAACCCAAATGACCCAAGCTTTTAAATAGGTAATTTGGATTATGACTAAGATAACCCACCAATGAACTAAGCTCAGGCCAACGTGTTTAAATTTGGACGGGTTGAATATGTTATATTTTCATTGGCTAATTTTGATGCCCGTATACATATCCAATATGTGCTGTACAATAAGCACCTCATATAGTCTGAGCAAAGTGTTCTTTATGCGTACGGCAAAACATTTGTAACAGAAAAATCAAGCAAGAAGAATTTTAATATGCTAGTACGCATCAAACTTTATTCCTTTGCATGGCATTTGATACGCATAAATCAGAAGAAAAAAACATCAAACAATATAAGGGAAGGGTGAAAAAGAAGAAATGTAGGAAATTAATATTCTTTTCAAGGGTTTGTTCATTAATTTAGGATACTTATTATTCTTATTTTCCAATTTACTTACCAAGCCAGCGATATACTATATTTGGGGATAATAAATTGTCTCTTCCACACTCAAAATGGAAAAAATCTTGATTCGTTATAAATATAAAGAACCATTTTGTGTTATGAAAAAGGATCATACCTTTGCCGAATACATCAAGAGTATTTTTCATCTTGTTACACCAAAAGTAGTTTTCATCTTGTCACCCAATTCTTATCCAGTCATTTAACCCTCCCCCCCCCCTGTTTCAACATGGTATTTCTAAGATTTTTTTTGGAAGGGGGGTAGAAATACTTCTACGATTCTCATTGATACGACTTGCTGATATTATCCATCTCAAATCCAAAGAAAAAGATTTGTCGTAAATTGACAATCTAAAACTAATCAGTTCAATATATCTGAGTTCTCACATATGCACCTTCGCACATGTCACATTAGTACCTTGTTATGGCGAGAAATAAGCAAGGGGTTTCAACTTCCAACATATTGCAAAAAAAGAAAAAAATAGAAACTCCGTCGCTAATTCTATTCAACGACTGATTAACAATGAAGTATCAGACAATATATGTTAGTTATGAGAAATTTAGTGATAAATTAATGCCGAATTTCGTAGCTAATCTTTTTTATAGTATATATAAAGATTTGTTATCGGGAATATGGAATGAAACGAGTCTAAATGAAAGAAAATAAAGTAGTGAGGACTTTTGTAAATGACATCGACTAATATGTGTTAGCTATAGGTTCGTTGCTTCTGTTTTGAGTTTACTAAGTCAACTAGGTTGTTAAAATAAGTCATATTCTTTAGGAGAGATAGAGTTTGTTTTCTAAGCTACTACGCTGTAGGATTGTAAAGCGTAGGTTTGTTATTTTTGTTCTGTGTAAAAGCTATATATAGCTACTGGTATGTTGAGTTGAATAATACATTCCTTTGTTCAGTTTTCTAAGCTTTCTAAGTTCTGATTTTAACAATAGGTATCAGAGCTTTGAAAGGGGCCTGATTAAAATAGGAGTGTGAGAGTGAAGCAAGCATGACAACCTCAGAGAAATTCGTGATTTCAAAATTCGATGGGCATTACGACCATTGGTCGATGTTGATGGAGAATTTCTTGAGGAGCAAAGAGATGTGGAATCTGGTGGATGAAGGGATTTCGTCACCAGCGATCGGGACTTCATCAGCAAGTGAGGCGCAGAGGAAGAGCGTCGAAGAAGCTAAGCTCAAAGACCTGAAGGTAAAGAATATCTGTTTCAAGCAATTGAAAGAGAAATCATTGAAACCATTCTCGACAAAAGAACGTCAAAGGCGATTTGGGATTCAATGAAGCAGAAGTACCAAGGATCCACCAAGGTGAAGAGAGCACAGCTGCATGCATTGAGGAAGGAGATTGAAATGCTGACCATGAAGGAAGGAGAAAAGATCGATAGCTATCTTTCACGAACTCTGACAATTGTGAACAAGATGAAGGTGAATGGTGACGCTATGAATCCAAGCACAGTGGTGGGTAAGGTTTTGAGATCTTTGACTCCCAAATTCAATTACGTTGTCTGTTCAATTGAGGAGTCAAATGATCTAGATACCATGACCATTGATGAGCTCCATGGAAGTCTGTTGGTTCAAGAACAGAGAATGCAGGGGAGTCAGGAAGAAGAACAAGCCTTAAGAATCTCTTATGATGATAAGCCAGGGAGAGGAAGGGGCAGAGGCTCGTTCCGAGGAGGTCGAGGTAGAGGACGAGGGAGGATGTCTCAAAACAAAGATACTATTGAATGTTTCAAATGCCATCAGTTGGGACACTATCAATATGAGTGTCCTGATTGGGAGAAGAAGGCTAATTATGCTGAACTTGGAGAAGAAGAAGAGCTTTTGTTGATGTCCTATGTCGACTTTCATGAAACCAAAAGAGAAGAAGTTTGGTTTCTTGACTCTGGGTGTTCCAATCACATGACCGAAAACAAAGAATGGTTCTCGGGAGGAAGGATTTCGCCAAACGGTGAAGCTTAGTAATGACACCAAGATGGCAGTGGTGGCTAAAGAAAGTGTACGATTTCAATTGAATGGCATCATTCAGGTAATTTCAGATGTTTATTACATACATGAATTGAAGAGCAATCTGTTGAGCATAGGAAAACTTCAGGAGAAAGGTTTAGCTATTTTAATTCAGAAAAGGACTTGTAAAGTCTATCATCATAGAAGAGGGTTAATTATGCAAACTAATATGAGTGGAAATAGAATGTTCTATCTGTTATCATCTATGGCGCCAAAAAATGATATGTGTCTTCAAGCTGAAGCTTTGGCTGAAAAAGAATCACACTTGTGGCATCGTTGCTTTGGCCATTTGAATTATCAGGGGTTGAGAACACTTGCATACAGAAAAATGGTAGATGGTGTGCCTCTGCTCAAAGTTCCAGAGAAATTATGTGAAGCTTGTTTGGTTGGCAAACAACACAGAGAATCTATACCGAAGCAGAGTTCGTGGAGAGCATCGAAGCAGCTTCAACTGGTGCATTCTGATCTCTGTAGACCTATCAAACAGGCTTCCAACAACGATAAAAGGTATATCATAAGTTTTATTGATGATTATTCACGTAAAACTTGGGTTTATTTTTTACATGAGAAGTCAGAAGCTTTTGTTGCATTCAAAAATTTCAAAGCATGTGTTGAAAAGAAGATTGGCGCACATATTACTTGTTTAAGAACCGATAGAGGAGGTGAATTTAACTCCAATGAATTTGGAGAATTCTGCAAAGCTCAGGGTATAAGCAGGCAGTTGACAGCACCATACACTCCACAGCAGAATGGAGTTGCTGAGCGAAAGAACCGAACAACATGAACACAGTGCGTTCAATATTAGCTGAAAAGAAAGTTCCAAAAATGTTCTGGCCCGACGCTGTAAAGTGGTGTGTGCACATTCAAAAAAGGAGTCTAACTGCGGCAGTGAAAGGAAAAACTCCAGAGGAAGCATGTAGTGGTGTGAAACCAACAGTGGATTATTTTCGGATCTTCGGGTGTATAGCTCATGCTCACATTCCAGACCAGAAGAGGAGCAAGTTGGATTCAAAGAGTAAGAAGTGTGTATTACTAGGTGTTAGTGATGAATCCAAGGCTTATAGATTGTACGATCCAATCACTAAGAAGATTATCATCATCAATGATATTTTATTTGAAGAAGAAGCGAGTTGGGATTGGGGCAGAACTGATGACGAATTGAAGTTGGATGTTCTAGAAGATGATAAAGAAAGTAATGAGCATACCGAGGAAGAAAATATTCAGAGTGTCTCAGGCAGGCAACAATTCAGATAGTTCACTTCCCAATGAAATAAATACTCAAGAAGTTGCAGTTGAAGGGAGGGATGAAAGAATCAGAAGAGAACTGGTCTGGATGGCAGATTATGAAACAGGTGAAGGACTCTCAGAAGAGGAAGATATGCATGCAATGATGATGATCATAGATGATGATCCATTTTTATTTGAAGAGGTTGTTAAAAGCAAGAAGTGGAGAGAGGCAATGGCAGCGGAAATTGAAGCTATAGAGAAGAACCAGACTTGGGAGTTGATGGATCTGCCTAAGGGTGCTAAGCCTATTGGGGTTAGGTGGGTTTTTAAGACCAAACTTAACGAAAATGGGGACGTAGAGAAATACAAGGCGAGATTGGTAGCTAAGGGTTATGCACAACGCTATGGAGTGGATTATACTGAAGTATTTGCACCAGTTGCAAGACTCGATACCACTCGAGTAATACTTGCAGCAGCAACACAGTATGGATGGGAAGTTTTTCAGCTTGACGTAAAGAGTGATTTTCTTCATGGTGAGGTCAAGGAGGAAGTATTTGTGCAACAGCCTGAAGGGTTTATTAAGAAGGGAGAAGAAGGAAGGGTTTACAAATTAAAGAAAGCTCTGTATGGCCTCAAGCAAGCACCAAGGGCGTGGTACAGCAAAATTGAGACTTATTTTCTGCGTGTCGGCTTTGAGAAATATTCCAGTGAGCATACTTTGTTCACCAAATCAGTAGGAGGTAAACTTTTAATAATAAGCCTTTATGTAGATTATTTAATTTTCACTGGAAGTGATTTGAGCATGTGTAATGAGTTTTAAAACTCAATGATGATGGAGTTTGACATGTCTGATCTGGGAAGAATGAAGCATTTTCTTGGAGTAGAAGTGTTGCAGAATTCGAATGGTATTTTTATTTGTCAGAGAAGATATGCGTGAGAGGTATTAACAAGGTTTGAGATGGCAAGTAGCAATGCTATGAAAAATCCAATTGTTCCTGGTACAAAGCTTTCAAAAGATGAAGGAGGAACTAAAGTTGATACAACCTTGTTCAAACAGCTAGTTGGGAGTCTCATGTATTTAACTGTGACTCGTCCCGACTTAATGTATGGTGTAAGTCTCATTAGCAGGTACATGTCTAGGCCAACCATATCACACTGGTTGGCAGCTAAGAGGATTCTAAGGTATTTGAAGGGGACAACTGAACTAGGCATTTTCTACAAGAAGGGAGAAGGCAGTTCAAAGGGAAATTGCAGTTCAAAACTCTTGGCATTCACGGATAGCGGATATGCTGATGATCTTGACGATAGGAGGAGTACTTCTGGATATGTGTTCATGATTGGGTCTGGAGCTGTTTCATGGTCTTAAAAAAAACAACCAGTGGTGACCTTGTCTACCACTGAGGCAGAATATATCGCAGCAGCTCTATGCGCATGTCAGTGTATTTGGCTCAAGAGAATTTTGGAAAAGATCAGAATGAAGGAGAATGGAGGTACTATAATTACTTGTGATAATAGTTCTGCTATTCAATTGTCTAAGTATCCTGTCTTTCATGGTAAAAGCAAACACATTCATGTCAGATTTCATTTCTTAAGAGATTTGGTGAATGATGGTGTTGTTGAGTTGAAGTATTGCAATTCTCAAGAACAAATTGCTGACTTAATGACAAAGCCACTTAAGCTGGAGCAGTTTGAGAAACTACGTGGTATGCTTGGAATGGTTACTGCATCAGAAGTAAGCTAAATGCATATGTTTTAGCTTAAGGGAGGGAATGTTAGCTATAGGTTCGTTGCTTCTGTTTTGAGTTTACTAAGTCAACTAGGTTGTTAAAATAAGTCATATTCTTTAGGAGAGATAGAGTTTGTTTTCTAAGCCACTACGCTGTAGGATTGTAAAGCATAAGTTTGTTATTTCTGTTCTGTGTAAAAGCTATATATAGCTACAGGTATGTTGAGTTGAATAATACATTCCTTTGTTCAGTTTTCTAAGCTTTCTAAGTTCTGATTTTAACAATATGGGGTTGAGGTGTAATTTATATATATATATATATACTAAGCAAAGTCGTCCCTGGGGCGGTCGAGGTGGCGCCGCCGCACAGGCCCCCCAGTCGGCGGGACCTCCGCCCCAGAATTTTCATATTTCTTTTATTGATTTCAAATATTAAGATATGTATTAAAAATTACTCCAATCTTATTAGTGAGAGTTGTATCTTAGCGATTGAGGGCTCCCTTCAAAAGTCATTCCCTAGTGAGAGATCGCGTGGCGAATCCAATGAGCAACAAAAGACTTTTTTTTAAACACAAAATCAGATTTGGCCCCAAGTCCCAACAAGTCGGCCCAAGTCCCAAATAGTGTTTACTATACATTTATTTGATGTTTTGATCAATATTTTTTTTAATATTGATTAATTAGTTAATTTTAATTTTTCATGTGAATAAAAAAAGGTCTTTTTTTTGTTTCTCGCACCGGACCCTTAAAAATATAGGAACGAATCTGATACTAAGAAGAAAGAATGACTTTTGGCATATACCAAAGGTATTGTTCGAACAAGTAGTCCTTAATATGTCATTGACATTTTTATGACAATACGAACATGTCATTAAGAGTAAAATGAGGAGTTTAAAGTTAAATAATTTTTAAATTAAATATAAAGTGACATTCTTTTGGAAACAAAAAAAAAGTGTCATATAAAATATACTTCATCTTTTGCCTTTTATTTGTCTACTATACTAAAAATAAATTATTATTTTTTACTTGCTCACTTTAGCAAACTAAGAGAGACTTTTTATTTTCAATTTTACCTTTATCATTAAATAACTATTTCTCAAACTTATTGAAGTATAAGTAATCAAATCCAAATTTCTAAAGCATAGTAAACATGAGTAGTTTAGTAAAATAAATACTTAATTAATATTTATTTAATGGTAGTAAAAAAATGCATATTAAACGAGTAAAATGGGATGAAGTGAGTAATAGATGCAATACAAGTCTCAAAAGGCTATGAAAATACAAAACAAACCCAAATTAATGTTTCTCCCCTGAACTAATACCTAACTCTTCCACCATATGTAAAATTTGCTTGTTTTTTTCCCTTTTTGTCTTTGTGTTGAAGAAAAGCCCTAATATATAAACTATTTTGCTCCAAATTTAGTCAAATATCCACACAGCCTGAAGAAGAGTGACACCATCTTGAGGTCATCATAGTGCAAGTGACGTGCAAGGAAAGTTATAAATGAAATTTGTTTTATTTCACTAACCATATTTTAAATTAACTCGGATTTTTAGATGACGTTTTATTAATTAGAAGGGAAAAAAGAGGAGGGTCAATTTGAAGAACGGACCGACAGAATGAATTAGAGTTCTGTAGGATATGACACAATTAACAAAATTTAAATTTAAAAATTGTTATTCAAATTACTTCGGATAATTTTGACCCAAAAACTTTCAAAGATTATCTTTCATGCATTCTTTAAAGAGAGAACAAGAGGAAAATGCATAACTTACATATTGGGTATGCGCACATAGTTTTACATCAGGACTGGAAAAAAAATATTATATATAAAGTGTAGGATACTTTTAATGATGTAAAATCTTAGTAGAAAACCATGTATGCTTGGCCCAAATGGATAATGTCACACCGTATTAAGAGTGTCTTTGTGTTGTTTTAGCCAAGCAATTAGTATCGGAGCAAATTAAATATTCGACTCGTCTCGTCGAATCATAAGCTCTGATACTAATTATTTGGCTAAAACAACACAAAGATACTCTTAATACGGTGTGATATTGTTCATTTGGGCGGAAGAGTGATGGCATGAGGCACGATTTAGTTCCTTTGCTCGTCTACGTGCTGATTTACTATCTTTGTTCGTAGCTTGTGAGTCGCATACACAAACAAAAGCTTGTGGATTTGGTGGTCATAAATACTCGATTAATGTGGGTTGCACACCGTTAATCTCCTATAATAAGCCCATGAGATTGTTGGACGTGCGAACGAAGTCCCAAACTAATAATTCAAAAAAAAAATATAGTTACATTTAAGGTGTATGATCTTTTTAATGTACAAGACATTTTGAGAAAAATCGTACAAGGCGCTAGCGAAAAATATAACATCTTTAGGATGGTTTTAGCACAATACTTGCACACGTCTAACAAATAAGAATCCGAAATGTTCTTTGCAAAGATACTCATTTAATTTTAACCTTGTTAAAAAAAGGTTGTGCAAATATGTACCTTTTTCAAGATTTCTCTTCACTATAATAAAAACACAAAGTAGTGATGAAATACTTATGACGGGCATACCCTTCACAAAATTGTGATAGTTTTATGATAGAATTCATCAATATTGATGAAATTTAATCCATGACAAGAATAAAAATAATCACAATTAAATCACAATTTTGCGATAAGAATTCTTCATAATTCAGTCACAAACATGTGAAGAAAATCGATTTTGTCGCAAATTAAAGTTTAAAATAATCCATCACAACTTTGTGACAAAATTGTGATGTGTCACTAACTTGTGATGGAAAGAGAACATCTATCACAATACTTTAATAAGGTAAATTTTAACTAAAGAAATATTAGAATTTGTCACAGATTATTTTGTCACGGACAGATGCGTCACAAAATTTGAAAAAATCAAAAATTCTACGTAGAAAGACAATAAAACTTGTAGGATGAAGGGGTTAGTACTTTCCAAAAAGTATTATTCTTGAAAGAAAAATAACTTATTTATTTACCATTTATTAAGAAATAATTGATAAAGAATTACTTAAAATCATAAATTATTTTATTTTACTAATAAATTTTTATTTTTATAATAATATTTAATTTGTTAAAATTATTTTGTGATGGATTTAGTCCATCAAAAATTTAGTGGCGGAATTATTCGTCCCTAATCCATCACAACTTTTGACAAATTGAACTACTAATATATTAAATATTCTTAATAGATTTACTAAATTTGTGACAGAATTGTTATCCCGACAATTTTTGCGACCCCCGAATTGTTGTGGCCAAAAGTTGGTCACAAATTTGATTTTTTTTTCTTGTAACGCCTCTTCTTTTTCTTCTTAATTTTTATGTGCGATAGAAAATTGAAGATTTATTGCTTATTTATGATTATTTTGGAATTATTTTGGTTGAACATAACTTGAACACTATTTTTGGGTTTTCTTAAGCTTCACTTGTCACGACCCGTCCGGTCGTTTTTATCGAAAGACCCTTAATTGACTATTTTACCATTTCCGTACACTATGTGTCAGGTTTGTAATGCGCGGAGATGGGTGTCATAGATATCAAGGTTCATTTACATGATTTTTGGATGAAAATCTCAAAATAAGAATCTTAGAGTTGATCGGTTTGACTCAAAGTGGACTTCCGAGTATATGAATTGGTTTTTGGGTTCCTTCATTTCCGATAGTTTCAGATGATCATTTATGACTTTCGAGTCATTGGTTATCTTCCCGAGATAATCGGATGTACTTTGTGGCCTTATATGTGAAATTGTGATATTTGGATAATTCGGGCGATTCTTTAGAAAAGTATGTCTTATCTCGGGGAAATGAGAAATTCGAGTGCGCGAGTGAGTTCGTAGCACTGTTTATCTAGGAAGAGCATGTTTGATTTGTGTCGGGGGGGTCTCATGAGTGTTTCGAGTGTTTGGTGGAAGTTTGAGAAAAAACTTATATTTCTGGTGTCTAGTGTTCTCCCCAACGGGATAATTGTCCGCTCATGTGTGTCCGCCTCTATGGAGGATAGCTGGTAGAAGCGGGTCCCGAGATTATGTCGGAGTTTCGCCTCGGTGGGGGTTTTCACGCAGGAGCGAATGCGCCTCTACGGGGTCTTGTTCCGCTGCTGCGCTGAGGCGAGGTGTCAAGTGACTGCGCCTCAGCGAGATTCTTGTCCCAGAAGCGAGATCGCGTCAGCGAGATCGATTCCGCGAGAGCGGAATCGCTGTTTCAGAAAGCCTATTAAAAACCTAGGTCGAAATTATTTTTCCAAATATCTCATCTCGGTTCTGGAGTTGTCCAAGGGGGAAACCTTGAAGTTTGGGGCTAAGTTCTTCATTAGAGGTATAATTCTTCACCCTTAGTGATTTTATTTCATATTTTAAGGCTCTAGTCTTGGTATATACTTTAATTTGGGGAAAATGAGTTCTAATATTCATGTTAGAATACGAGAGGATGTGACTTTGATTTGAGGATGTAATATGAGTTAAATCATCTTGATATTGTGAATAAGTATTGATTTATGATAGAGGATTGTTGATACCCAATTTTGTCTCATCTTTTCCGATTTATTTACAATCTTAAATATTTTTACACCTCAAAAACAATTTTAATATATATATATATATATATTATTTTCAATATCATTATTTATTATTATTATTATTATTATTATTATTCACACGTTTTACTATCATTTGCCTTTTTTTAAATCATAATCATAATTTTATCATAATATTCTATGTTATTCTATTTTTCGCAAAACGACATCGCATTTTCCATTTTAAGCATTTTAAACATTTCGCAAATATTATGTTTTATTATTATCACATCGTTATATCTTATTTTAAATAATTTACATTTCTTCAAAGCATTTTTAATATTAAACCTTTTTTTATATTTTAAACCCATAACGCATTTTATTTTCCAACCCAAAACAATTTCTACACAAAACAAAATCAGCCCAAATTCCACACAAAAAAATAGGGCCCAGTCGGCCAAACCTGACCAGGCCCAACCGAAACTCCCATTTCGGCCAACCCGACCGGCCCAACAGCCCTTTTCCCCCCTTTTGTTCACTGTTTTGGAGGTCGGTTTTTGTGGATTTTTGTCCGAAAAAGAGGGAGGTTTGGTCTGAGGTTTGGTCAGTTTTGGTGGATTTTTGGTCCGAAAATTTAGGTTTATGTTTTGAAAATCTGAAATCTTCTTAAGGGTTGTATTGCTCTCTTGTTGTGTTGTTCTTCATGTTAAAAATTCGAAAATACAAGTCGAAATTACTAGTCTTTTGAGTCCGAAATTTATACCTAGGGTTCTGTGGTTTTGGTGTTAAAAGAAAATCCGAAAGTTTCGTTGGTTTCTTCGTTCATTCGATTCGGGTCTGTTTTGGTTTCGGGTAGGGTCAGTTCCGGGTCGGGTCGGGTTAGATAACTATAAAATACGGTTGTTTGTTCTTAATTTTTGGTTTATGAATTACCTCTCTTGTTTCTTAATTTCAATTCGAAAACACACCTCTTTATTCTTAATTTTCCAAATCCAAAATTACTCCTCTTAGTCTTAATTTTGCAATCTGAAAATCCTATTTCGTTCTTCACATTTTCATTCGATTCGGGTCTGTTTTGGTTTCGGGTCGGGTCGGGTCTGCTTTCTGTTTCGTGTTGAAACTAGTGCCAAAAATCTAAAAATAAGGTTGGTTCTTATACGATTTGTTGTTAATGATTATCTTTTTACCTTTGATTGGTTATCTGAAATTTGCAATGGTAACAAATGTGTTTCTCAGATTCTGCACTATTTTTCGATTGGGTCACTGTTCCGGTCGGGTAGGGCCAGAATCCGGGTCAGGTAAAATTTGCAGAAATTGTCTTTAATATTTTGTTGTTGGTTATCTGAAAATCCAAGAAAAACTGTTTCGGGTCAGGTCAGCTCGGGTCCGATAAAAATTTGCAGGAATTGTCTTTGATATTTTGTTGTTGGTTATCTGAAAATTCAAAAAAAAAATATATTCGACCCGAAATCCAGGTCGGCTCGACCCAAAATCTAGGTCGGGTCACTGTCTCGGGTCGGATTTTCATAAGCATCTCGAATTCTGTTTCGGTTCAAAAAAATTCAAAATTCGGGTCGGACGTTTTAATCGCGGACTGTTGGTTTATTTTGGTATTTGAATATCCATTACGCGGTTATTTTGTTATTTTACTCATTTGAACAAATACTACACTTTGGCCAATGAAATTGAATTTGAGGCCTGTCTCGATTTCGGTTTTTTGCTGTTTTGGGTATAACTTACTGATTTGAACATGATACTACACTTTGGCCGATGAAAATATCCGTCGATTTTGAGGCCTCCACAGTTGGAAAGATGGAAATAAGAACTTCCGGGCAAGGATGAAACTTAAATCTTTTTTTCATCCGAGAGACCAACATGTTCGGTAGGCAAGGCAACTAAAATGACCAACGAGTCATATGTTCGCAGTCACGACGTGATTGGAATGATCTTTTCAAAATTAAGTCTGAGCCTTCCGTAATCAAAACATTTATTGTTTTGGATACGGATCCGAAGTTATTTATATTCAACTGTTTTCTAACCGTTTGTTCTTGACAGCTTGCAAGACATATTTATGAAAGTCAAAGAAGATAAGTTACCCCTCGGAGATGATTTATTATTGTTTTATGTTTCTTTAATTCAGTTTTTATTTTATTTTGTATTGTAATATTTATTGTACTTGTGTAAATTATTGAAATGTTTAGAATAGGTAGACTTAGAATTAATAATCTAGAAAGAGTAAATATAAAATTGGAAACCCGTCGCTAGTTTATTTATTTTTAGGCTCGGTTAGTTCAAAAATAGAAATCCTCTGCTAGTTATTTCTTTTTAGGCTCGTCATGCATATTCAAAATTTTCAAAATAACTTTGGTCATTTGTTATTCGCATTATTAACCATACAAATGACATTTTATTTATATCTGATTTGTGATTCAATAAAAAAACTTTCATATAAATCACATCTTCGCATTATAAATAAATTCACTTTTCTCCTTTGCTATCAAAAATGCAAAAATATGTATTTCATATATAATGCATACTTTTATCCAAAAATTAACTTTACATGTATTTTATAAACAATGTCATACAAATGCATGTTTTATCCAAAAAATTAATTTGCATATATTCTGTAAATAATGAAATCAAAATGTATGTTTTTATCCAACAAATTACTTTGCATGTATTTTTTGTAAATAATGTAATATGAATACATGTTTCACCAAAAAAATTACCTTGTATATATTTTAGTCAAAGTCATCCAAATACATATTTTTTATAAATTAACTTTGTATGTATTCTATAATCATACCATACAAAATGCACGCTTTTTTATCTGAAAATCTACTTTGCATATATTATATAAACAATGTCGTACAATGCATGCTTTTATCTAAAAAGTTGATTTTATATGTATTTTTATAAACAATGTCATACATACTTTTCCGATCATATTTCTCAAGTTCACAATCACTTTTGCAAAACTCATCAAAAAGGAAAAATCATTACTTTATCAAAAATGCATCTTTTATTAATTATTTGCAAACATCTTTTTAACTTTATATACTTTTAAACATGCATTTTTCCTTTAGCATAATAATTAACCTGAGTTTGACCGGATAACCGCAAGTTAGCGGATCTTAAAGGATGCCTAACCCCTTTCCTTTAGGATAATAAAGAACCCTTATCTAGAATCTCATTAGTTTCGCAGACCATAAAACTGGAGTTATTTTACAGCATTAGTTAACATTTAGGTGCCCTAATTCACCTTAGAATAATTAGGTGGCGACTCCTCAAAGCAAGCATTTTTTTAACCAATCCAGAGGGAATCGACGACATCGCGTCGTGAAGACGCGGTAAAAAAAGGGCGCGACAAGGATCATATTGTAGTATTTAATTGGAATATGGAAATCCTTTTCAAGTTGGGGGAAATTTAAGGTTTGTAAATCGAGGCTTTTCTTAAATCACGCAATTAAGAATTCATTTGGGCTTAGATTTTAAATTAACTTAAGGATATGACTATCTAGTGTATGTGTTTATGCTATTTAAGTAATAAAGTTCAGATTTTGGCACCGTGGGCTCGGGGTTGACTTTGGGTGTCTTTTCATTTAAGGACTAAGTCCATGTATGTGTATTAGCTTGATATTGACGTATATTCTATGCGTGTTAGACTATGATTACTACGAGGCGCTCCGAAAGGGCAAAGCCAACACTGAAGATGGATTATTCGTGGCTCGTGCTCGACTTTGAGATAGGCTACAATAGACTTCGATAGAAGAACATAATAGTTATAAATATTGAGGGATATTGAGCGTGTTTGAGGGTCTCACCTTAGCGGTTGTGATGAACGTTTGGGTGGGTATCAGTGTTGAACTTTATTGATGGGTGATTTTGGGAATGATCCTTAAGTTGATTCCGACTGCAGTTATTTGGGATTATCGCCATTATGCGGGCTTGTTGCCATTATTGATATTGTTGTGTTTATTCATTACATTGCTTTCGATATGATATCCTGATTTACTTGGATTATGTGTTGATGACTTTCTGAAAGCATGTGGTATTCATCCCTTATACTTGATTGCATATACATCTTGATTACTTGCCTTGTGTTGTCATTTGCATTCATACACTCATGGTTCTGATGATATTGAAATGATAGTGGTATGAAAATGTTGTAGATCTAATAAGACCGAGAAAATGAATTCAATGATATTACTATGAGATGTTGGCAATACTAAAATAATGATAATATTATGAATGGCTGGGGTTGCACGCCGCAACAGATATGATGATATGCGGGGTTGCACGCTTGTAACAATTATTTTTCAGCCAAGAGCTGGGCTCCGTTGAAAAATTTCGGAGGAGTATATGGACTTCGCAGGTCCCCCATGGGTGTGTAGTTCATAAAATTTGAACGCATGCATACTGGAGGAAAAGGTACCTGGCATTTGCATTTATATCATACATGCATCTATTCATTGATTACTTGTTGATTGGTAATGTGGATTGGTTACCATGATTGGACTTGGTCTTTGAATATATTTGAATAATTGAATTGATTTTATTGAATCAGATTGTTTGCCATGACATGGCTTATTTCTGTGAATACTTGGATAATTCGATTAATTCTATTGAATTGGATTGGTTTCCATGATTAGACTTTGTCTCTGTGAATACTTGAATAATTGCATTGATTCTATCATATTGGATTGGTTGCAATGGGTGGCTTTATTTCATGTGTATTGGGTTCTGTGGTTTACAATTTATATGTCAGGATTATCGTTTAGAATAAAAATGAACTATGTGTGTTTGTGTGTTGTCGAATACTTGATTACGTTACGGGGTAATGAGTCCAGTAAGGAACTTGTGTGAAGTGTTCTTATTGTGGTTGTGGACTTGTTTTCCATGTGTGTAAAAATTTCCTCCTTAATTAACAGGGTATGGCATAGACCTTTAATTAAGGGATAAGGTGGATGTTGGATGAACTAATGTGTGTCAGACTGTAGCTGCATAGAGCCCTAATTAAGCCTAAAGGCTAGAGGTAATAAGGGAGTTAATGTCGTCATGGTTAGCCTAGTTATAATATTCTTGGAAATCGTTCTTAATAGGTTATTGCGAACTACGTGTCGACTTGCTTATTTGATGTGTCAAGTCGGGTAAGTGGAGTTAAACATGAATATGACTTCGACAAAGATTATTAGTCGATGGGTATTATGATAGTCAGAACCATGCGTACATTATAAATTGATTGTACTTGACTGTGATTGAAACCTTACATGAACATAGTGACTTATGTGAATCAGTGAATTATTATGTGTACAACATGACTTATATGGGTTATTGAATTGTTAGTATACAACTATCTGGTGCCAACTTGATATTTATCTCTGTTACGTATCTTTCGTTGTTGTCGATCTATGATGCCTACGGGAGTACGTTGTGTACTCATGCTACACTTGCTGCATTCTTTTTTATGCATATACATCATCCTCTACTAGTTCAGGACCTCGAATTTGAGTTTGAGTTGGGGGACTTCCGGTGTTTGGGGTGAAGATGCTTCCATTCAGCATGCCCTGGAATACTTTTATCTTTACTCTTGTCTTTATTTATCCGAGAGACATGTTCAAACATCAAGATTTGTTATTTAATTAATTGACTTATGTTATCCTTTTATCAGACTTATATTCGTTTAAAGCTCTTGTATTATTGGCCAGATTCATGGGGATTGTATCGTTGGTTTCCAGACTTATTCCATTTTTACACTATGATAGATAACTTTATTAAGTACTATTATTTCTGCATTTCTTCTTAAATTATGTTGTTTATTGGGAGTGGTTTGTCTACCGGTGGGAATTATGTAGGTGCCACTATGATTTCTAAAAGGGGTCTGACAAAGTTGGTATCCGAGCTTTAGGTTAAACGGTCTTAAATACAAGAGCAATGTCTAGCAGAATCTTGCAAATTGGTGTGGAGACATCCATACTTATCTTTGAGAGGCTACGAGGCATTTAGGAAACTTTGCTTTCTTCATTCCTTTCGTGCTTAGTTGAATCAAATTAGTATCTGAAACTTTTTCTTCTTGTTCTATCATCGATGGTGGTAACACGCTCTTGAATATGTGTGTGAGTGGTTCATTACGATATCGCGCGGTAGGGTATGAGATGTGTTACCATGATACGGGCGCGTGACCAAGTTCAATCTTCAGCTATAATTTAAAGGTACAATTGATTGGGGTTATGATTGTGACTCCTCAATTCAGTGGTATCCTTGGAAAGTGGGAATGAAAATTCAGAGGTGCAAGAAAAATGAATGGGATGGATCAATCTTTGTTGTATGAAGGAAAAATTAGTATCTGACGTGTTCATCGGGATAAGGTTGAAAGATGTACGAGGGTAAAATCCGTATAAGGTTATGAAAAGTTGAGTTGGGCTTCAACATGGCAGAGGTATAATTGTAGAGCAAGAACTAGGAAGTGATGAGTGAATCTTAAGGGAGTAGATAGTCGTGTTTCTTCACCTAAATAATATATTCGTAAGATCACTCAGAGTTTTGAAGTTAGTGATAAAAAGGATTGTTGAAACCACTAGGCTGTTGATTTTTCGGTTGTTTCGCAGTTGTTAGCACAGAGTGTGTGTAAGGGATCGTCTATGAGTTGGTACGTTAGACTATGTCATAGGCTAATAGGAGCCAATGATCGACTAATAGGAATGACTCTTGCGCTGGGACAAGTGTGGAGTTTTATTTGAAGGATTACCGGGTATTGCACCTAGTTCTTGGATAAGATTTGTGGGCATGATATGTAAAGGATAATACTTGAGAAGTTCTATAGTTACTGGTATAATGACATTGGAGTTGACCGAAGGACAGAAAAAATTGCACGGTTAGTGGATATGTTATGGTTCGAAAAAATAAGGTAAGGGTTGGTTTTTTCGCAGGCAAGCATCGTAATAGACTCTCAAATAAGGTGTTGGTCAATGGGGATAATTACAGAAACAGATTGATGACGATGTGATCTAATTCTATTTGTGGAGAGCTTCGGGTAAAAATGATCAGGTCAGTAACTTAGGAACCAATATAGAATAAGGATTGTTTTGATTAGATATTTTTGGCAGGGGTACTTTGACGAAACTCCATGAGAATGTTAACGGGATTGTATGTTCGATAATTTAAGATCGACCTTCAGATCATGGATAGATCAGTGATGGTTTGAACTATCGCTGGGGTACTATATGATTTTTGGGTCAGAGTAACCAGAGTGGGTCGATACTTTTTCTAGTGCATGAATTTTATAAAGGATGGTACATGGGATGTGTTAGATCGGGAGGAGCTTCTAGTAAAAAGGTTTGAGTGAGGCGAGGGAAACTCTCTGTTGTGAAGTATGTTGTGTCCTACTATTTCTAGAATCAGTTCAGTTATTTTGTGAGGCCGATGATAATTCAGTATGCTCTGGAGCGAGTTTGAGTAATGATCGGTTGTTAGTGGTGAACATAATTGAAATGAAAGGTGGAAATGTAAGGATTTTGATAAATGCATGGTTGATCTAATTTGGAATGAGTAAGGTTCCTTTTCGAGATTGGGAAGGATTTGGGTTGGAATAATGGAACTTCTTAGGTTAAAGGTGGATTATGGTGGCATTATTTTCACATCTTTCCGACCGGTGAAATTATTTGGTACAATTGAAAGAGTAAGTTCACGGTGATTGACTAAGTGTTATGATGAATGTTCCACGGGGTTCGCGATTGGCGACTGGTAGCAGACTGTATTTCGGTATTGTTGATTATTAGCTTGAATGAGTATTTCAGGTATTAAAGAACTTGGAAGAAATTAAGCAATGTAAGGTTGATGAAAGGTAAGGTTGATATGTCAGGAATTGGTAAGGCTTGTAAATAGCGGGATATGACAAATATAGGTTCGCAGAGGTCTCCAGAGTTGTGGGTGAGTTAAGAGAGAGTACAAAGAATATTTGATATATTTAGAGTACGTGTGGTTCTATCAGACTTGCGTATCGGGTATAAATTGAGGAAACTTGAAGATTATAATCAAAGATATAGTTCGTCGGTGCTAAATTGATGACTTAAATAAAATCCAGCTTTTGAAGTTGTGGGTGACGACACGTGATTGATTGTTCATGAGGAAAAGATAAAAGAGGTCATAGAATGCTTATGGAAAGCTTACTAGTTAATTTGGCATCAGTTGGATGGCTATCAATGATTTAGAAATTGAGCATTTTATTCCGGGTCAGATTTGTTCATTTGAGACTGGGTGGCTTGCGTTTATATTGCGTGGAGGACTTATGGTATTTTAGTAAACCACCAACAAGTAGGGTTCGATGGAATTCGATTCGGAATAGAGATATGACAGTGTTACCGGTTCTCAGTGAAATTGCAAGTAAGATTGATGATGTTCTTTGGATGATAACGATTCAGATAGTTCTAATGGTTTGCACGGGTACTTGGTATTCATTGAGGAGGTACAAATGGTTATGGAAAGTCTTTAGAGTGATTAGTTGATTTTCTACGGATCTGGCACGACAATGTAATTAGTAGGTATGCTTATAGTATGGTGATTTTGAGATGTGAGGAAGATTGGGCTTGTGGTGTGTGTTTGTGTATTTCTAAGGAATCTTGGTGCGAAGGACGGCACTGATAGTTGAGGAGAAAGACTAGTAGAATCAGACTATGTTATTAGTACAGATTGGACTATGATTGTGGCTACAACTAAAGGATGATAGTGATTATTGTGATAATTGTGGATTCAATCGAACGCGTAGAGAGGTATTTATATGATCAAATCAGGAAATTAGAGCAGAGTCAGTCTTACATTCGAGAATCAACTGAGAAAGAAATTTTAGTTATGAAGGAATAGGAATTTCAAGTGTTGAGCTAAGTTAAAAAGTAGTTTTGACTGATAAAGGAAGCAAGCAGTGATATTGATTTATTTATTGCCTGCTGGGGCTTTCATGAGGTTATGACGGAGATTCTTTGGTTACTCATCGGCTTCCGTATTTTTCTTCTTCCGTTCGAGGATGAACGTTTGTTTAATTGGTATCGATGTAACAACTGGTACAGTTGTTTTTAGCAAAAGACACTTAATTAACTATTCTACCCTTTTCATAGACTCTGTGTGGGGTTTGTGATGCATAGGAATGGGTGATACAAATCCCAAGGTTCATTTATGTAATTTTCAGATGAAAATCCAAAATAAAAATCTTAGAGTTGATACGTTTGACTCAAAGTGGACTTCTGAGTATATGGGTTCTTTTTCGGGTTCCTCAATTTCTGGTAGTTCCGGAGGATCATTTATGACTTAGACGTATCATTGGCTCACTTCCCGAGACAATTAGATGTACTTTGTGGCCTTATTTATGAAATTGTGATTTTTGGTTAATTCGGGCGATTCTTTAGAAAAGTATATCTTACCTCGGGTAAATGAGAAATCCGACGGAGAGAGAGAGAGAGTTTGTAGTACTGTTTACCTTGGGAGAGCATAGTTGATTTGTGTCTGGGGGTGTCGGGAGTGTTTTAGGTGTTTGGTGGAAGTTTGGAAAACATTCCATATTTCTTGTGTCTGGTGTTCACCCCAACAGGGTAGTTGTCCGCTCCTGCGTGTCCACCTCTTCGGAGGTTGGCTCGTAGAATCGGGTTCCGAGATTATGTCAGAATTCCACCCTGGTGGGGGGTTTCACGCAGGGGCGAATGCGCCTCTGCAAGGTCATGTTCCGTTGTTGCGCTGAAGCGAAGTGTCAAGTGATTGCGCCTCAGTGAGCTTTTTTTCCGCCCAAGCGAGACCGCGCCAACAGGATCGATTCCTCTGGAGCAGAGATGCTGTTTCAGAAAGCCTATTAAAAAGCCTAGGTCGAAATCATTTTTCCAAATACCACATCTCGATTCTAGAGCTGTCCAATGGAACAATCTTGACGGTTGGGATAAGTTCTTCATTAGAGGTATAATTCTTCACCTTTTGTGATTTTATTTCATATTTTAAGGCTCTAGTCTTGGTATAGACTTTAATTTGGGAAAAACTAGTTCTAATATTCATGTTAGAATAAGAGAGGATGAGACTTTGATTTGAGAGTGTAATGTGAGTTAAATCATCTTGATATTGTTAATAAATATTGATTTATGATAGAGGATCATATTTTAGTATTTAATTTGAATATGGAAATCCTTTTCAAGTTGGGAGAAATTTAGAATTTGTAAATCGGGGCTTTTCTTAAATTACACAATTAAGGATTCATTTGGACTTAGATTTCAAATTAGTTTAAGGATATGACTATCTAGTGTATGTGTTTATGCTAGTTGAGTAATAAAGTTCAGATTTTGTCATCGTGGGCCCGAGGTTGACTTTGTGTATCTTTTGGTTTATTTAAGGACTAAGTCTTTGTTTGTGTATTAGCTTAATATTGATGTATAGTCTACGCATGTTAGACTACGATTACTAGGTGCTCCAAAAGGGCAAGGTCAACACTGAAGATGGATTGTTCATGGCTCCTGATCGGCTTTGAGGTAGGCTACGATTTCTCTTTTGTAGACTTCGATAGAAGTGCATAGTAGTTATAAATATTGAGGGGTATTGGGCATGTAGGGGTCCTACCTTAGCGGTTGTGATGAATGCTTGAGTGGGTACCGGTGTTGAACTGTGTTGATGGTGATTTTGGGGAATCAGCCTTAAGTTGATTCCGACTGTTGTTATTTGGGCTTGTCGCCATTGTTGATTTTGTTGTGTTTATTAATCACATTGCTTTCGATAAAATAATCCTTATTTACTTGGATTATGTGTTGATACTCTTGGAAAACGTTCTTAAAAGGTTGTTGCGAACTAAGTATCGACTTGCTTATTTGATCTGTCAAGTCGGATAAATGGGGTTAAACATGAATATGACTTCAATAGAGATTACTAGTCGGTGGGTATTATGATAGTAAGATACATGTGTACATTATGAATTAATTGTACTTGACTGTTATTGAAACCTTACATGAACATAGTGACTTGTGTGAATCAGTGAATTATTATGTGTACAACATGACTTATATGGGTTATTGAACTGTTAGTATAGGACCATCGGGTGCCAACTTGATATTTATCTCTGTTACGTATCTTCTATCGTTTTTGACCTATGATGCCTACGGGGGTATGTTGTGTACTCATGCTACACTTGTTGCATTCTTTTTGGATGCAGATACAACGCCTTCTACCAGTTCAGGACCTCGAGTTTGAGTCTGAGTTGGGGAACTTCCAGTGTTCGGAGTGAGGATGCTTCCATTCAGCATGCCCTGGAATACTCTTATCTTTACTCTAGTCTTTATTTATCCGAGAGACATGTTCAAACATCAAGATTTGCTATTTAAATAATTGGTTTATGTTATCCTTTTATCAGACTTGTATTCGTTTAGAGCTCTTGCATTATTGACCAGATTAATGGGGGTTGAATCGTTGATTTCCAGACTAATTCCGATTTTATACCATGATAGACAATTTTATTAATTACTGTTATTTTCGCATTTCTATTTTGGCTATTTTGCATGTCATTACATTACCTACTTGGGAAATTAAAAGAAAAACAGATGCATAATTAAAGAACAAACATAAAAGGAGGACCAAAATGACATATGTTGATGATTTCTTTTTCGGAAAATTGATCAATTCCATAAATAGATAACATTCATGTGGACCAAAAACAATGCACAGTTGGAAAATGCTTTTAGCATATATTAGAATTTTGTTGGGAGAGACTTGTTGACAACTTGAGGTATAAACCTTGAAAAGAATTATCAGTTTCATGAAAGAAGATATTTAAAAGAGACATATTTACTAAGAAGGAAGAATAAAAGTGGATTAGCATATTAAAATTTGCATGAGGGATTTTCTTATCAAGTTGAGGCATTAAAAATATTTGTTCACACTATGGCTGGCCAACGGGACGGGTTTGGGGTGGGTCCCGGCGGGACGGGACCCAACAGGACGGTGTGGGGGGACCTCAACTTTATATTTCTTATCAAGTTGAGGCATTAAAAATATAAATACGCTAAAATACGTTTTTGCATAGATCATTTATAATCTATCCAATGACAGATTACCGTTAAATAATCATGGTCGTTAGTACTACGGCCTATATCAGACGTGATAGATACTTTACCAAAAAATGATATAAGGAATAATATAAATATTATTGATATTCATGTGCAAATTTAAATACATCTCTCTTAACAGTTGATCTATGAAAACCGTTAAAAGCAGGATTATACATATCTCTAATATAATGAATAAAACCAGGAGATGAAGGAAATGAAAAAGGCAAACCCTCCACATCAACTAATTTTGCTATTGCTTCCATATCTCTATGTTTATCGTATTTGGGGCCTACCATTCCCCCGTCGTAGGGTTAATTTGATCATGTACTTGGTCCGGGACAATATGTGAACTTTGTCCCGACTGAGAGGGCATTGGCGCACCCGATTTGTCAGCCATGTGTTGGTTCCACCTAGCTTTGTGAAAATTTTGTACGTGTCTCAATAGACCTCCTGTACCACCCTGACCTTTTCCCATTTTAAATTTAAAAATATTTTTACAAATTTGACATCTAACTACTTGATTCTCTTCGTCCCTATCAAAAAATTTCCGTGCATCTGATTTTATTGGTCATTTTGTTGGGCCTCGTCTCATACTAGGGGGAATATGAGGCGTTCCAGTTAGAGGTGGACTAGTGGGTGTGTCATCTACATTAGTGGGTGTGTCATCTGGATCATCTTCTAAATTAAAGTCTTGTTGAGTTTCAGAAAATATCTCATCGTCTAAATCTAATGGTATATCAGGAAAAAATTCAGTATCAACCAAAGCATCATGTCTAGGAGTAGGATGACTAGAAGAAGTATCATTGCCCTTGTTACCCCTACTGGAAGAAGCCTGACTCTTACCCTTACCCGTAATCATACGTTTCAATCCTTCCATTTTAATTATACAAATAAATAATTAAAGTAAATGAAATTAAGTGCGCAAAATAAAAGAAAGAAACAATAATAATCTAATGAAGGAACGAATGTACCAAACGCCAACGTGTAATCGAGTGGTTGAAAATTGAAAATTTGCTCGATGGAAGATCCTCAAGCTAGATGCCAACTTCACTCCCAAATGAATAAATAAAATAGAATATTTAGTAGACAATGTAGACTTGTAGAGAGATAGATTGAGAGATTATAGAGATTGTAGGAAGATTTGTGAGAAAGATGAAGAGAAAATGAGATATTTATAGTTAAAAAATTGGGTTAAACTGTAAATATAATAACTTAGGGGTTAAAAATAAATTTGGTGCAACGGTTATTTTGTGCAAGGGGGATGGGTCGTGCGGGACCGGGGCGGGACCGGCCGGGACGAGTCTGTGGTGGGCCGGGCCCGGCGGGACGAGCCTAGGTCCCGTCCCAGTTCGAGTCCCGGTACCGAATTTTTTTTTATAGCGGGGTAGGGGCGGGGTTGGGACCAGGCCGACCCGTCCCGTTGGCCACCCATAATTCACACCCAATATTTATTCTACACCAAATAATTTAATCTTAGCAATTAAAAATTAAAAAGTAAGAATATATATAGTTTAATCATAGTTAATTAAGTAATAAATATGTATATAAAATATATTTATCGTGTATTCATTAATTTGATGTAAACATGTGTGCCAGTAATAAACTTAAGTTATTGGGTTACTCAAAACAAATAAATCTCTTTAAAATATGGACTCAATAATCTTGAAAATCAGATATGCTAATTACCTATTTAACAGATAAAAATAATACACTCACAATATATATAACTTGATATAACACAACGTAACATTCCCTTAGACGAAGAAAAAGAGATTCATGCTTCCATCATGAAAGAACAATGTTACGTTAGCTCCAATTAATGTTATCAAGTGAAATGAAATAATCACATCTTTTGGAATCTTATCCACCTCTATAATTGAGCCCCAAGTTCAAGATGCTGCAAATCTACACAACTTAAGTCATAAATAGCAGTTTAATTATTCCAAGAAAATATATACTTCAATTATCAATGGCTGGAATCAACTTCTTATTCTCCTACCAAATTGAAGCTCTTTCAAGAAGATTGTTCGAATCTATGAAGAATCATCTCAAGAATAAACATTATGTAGGCGCATAATTAGCTCTATTGAGAATATAACAACGATGTTGTTTCGAATTTAGTATATGCAAAGACAATATTATTCTCAAACACCTGTTCTCCTTTATAAAATGGATATTACAAAATTTTAAAAAAATATTGTATAGATAGGGCTAGGGATGACAATTGGGCGGGGAGGGTGCGGGTACCCTCTCCTCCCGCACCCGTACCCGTCATAAATTTTTATATCTGTCACCTATCCGTCACCTGTGGCGGGTACAATTTTCAACATTCATACCCGCCTAGACGGGTATATTCCTAAATTCACACCCGCTCCACCACCCAAGTGGATATCCGTCACCCGCCAATACCCGCATGTACCCGCCTGCCATATTTTGTAATCAATTCATTTGTGATCAATTAGTGATCAACATGATCCCAAAAATTCAAATTCCAAATATTATCCCAAAAAATTGAATCAAGAATCAATACTGTCACGGTCTCATTTTCTTTGGGAGAGAGGGAGGAGAATTCCGGATTTTTTCACCATCAGAATTCTCCATTTTTTTCACCATCAGAATTCTCCATTTTTTTCACCTCTTCCCCCTTACACAACAAAGAATCATGAAAACAAAATTTCCAAGAAAACCCAAAAATTATCCACCCAAATAGCTATATATTACAAATGTAGACAAAATCCAGATATTATTTCAACTATATAAGCTAAAGTTTTTCAACTTTTTCAATTGAACTCCACAAACCCAATAGGTAAAACTTAACAAATGCCCAAAAATTGACCTCACCAAGACAACCCCAAAGCACAAAGCAAAGACAACAATATTTTCCAATATTTTTCGATCAGCATCTCCTTTAAAGAAAAAGGCAGAGACGTCGAGGTGGTTCGTGAAAAAAGTTTGTTATTTTTCCTTTAAAGAAAAAGGCAGAGACGTCGAGAATGAGAGAGGGAGGAGAGACGACGTGAAGGGGAACGAGAGAGAGGGAGGCGTGAAGGTGTGAAGGACTGAAGAGGCGTAGGGTTTTGAGTTTTGTTGGAGAATGAGAGACTTGTCGTGACTTATAAGCTGAAGGCACGACTTATGGGCTGCTAATATTTTGGGCTTGGGGCGGGTATAAGGCGGGCGGGTAGGCGGGCGGGTAGGCGGTTGGATGCGGGGCGAGGGAGGCGGATATGACTGCAAATCCACCACCTACCCGCCTACCCGTGACGGGTACATTTTCAATACTCATACCCGTCTACTACCCGCCAAAGTTATACCCATACTCACCCCAACTGAGACGGGTGCAGTACGAAATCCGTAAAATTATATCCACATGTCATCCCTAGATAGGGCTTCCGAGATAATAATACACGTAACTCTTATCGATTGTATAAGAGTCTCAAAAGGAATTTATATTCTGAGCTCTAGTCTACTCATTTCTTAAAGTTTTGGATTAAATGCTCATATTCATTTACATAATATCAATATTCAAACTTTAGTGACCTTGTTTGTTGCTATTGTTTTCTCTCTATACATGTTTTTATGTTTGGAATTTTTCTATTTAAACTTAACTCATTAAGTTGTATCTAGGGTATTATATTCTCTTGACCAAACCCATTAAGCCTCTAATTTCGCTCCAAATCACTCATTAGCCCGTTGAGCCTCCTCCTCTCCCCACCCCTCCCTCCTACTACTAAAAAATTCTATTTTCTCATTGAATTTCTCACTGAAAAATGTTCATTTGCTATTTTCCACTGAATATCGATGGGAAAAATCTAAATAATAGTGTTTTCACACGGAAAAAATTAAGCAATTTGCCAACATTTTAATTAAAAATTATTTTTCACCATGCGTTTTTCTAGTGAGATGATTCGATGGGAATAAGATGGGAAAATTTTATTTTATAGAACAAATTTTTCACCGAATATCGATAAAAAATCATTTGTTTCTAGTAGTGTCCCTTCTATCTACTCCATGTCGATTCTTTAATTTGTTGAGCCACTTCATCTTTTTTTTAAATAAAAAGACAAAAAAGAATCTTCAATTGATGGGTAAATTTTAGAATTAGGTTGCATGTGCAATAAGGTGTTAGAGAAGAATACTCTTTCTGTCCCAATTTATATGATGCACTTTGCTTTTTATTCGGTCCTAAAAAGTATGACACATTTTCTTATTTGGCAATAATTTAACTTTAAACTTTACCTTCACTATGAAAGTTTGGAAAAGAGTCGTGGAGATGAGGGTGAGAAGAGGCGTGTCTATCTCCTAGAACCAGTTTGGATTCATGCTGGGGCGTTCGACTATAGAAGTCATTCATCTTATTAGGAGGTTGGTGGTGCAGTATAGGGAGAGGAAGAGAGACTTGCATATGGTTTTCATCGACCTCGAGAAGGCATACGACAAAGTCCCTAGGGAGGTTCTATGGAGATGTTTGGAGGTTAGAGGTGTACATATGACGTACATTAGGGAAATCAAGGATATGTATGATGGAGCCAAGACTAGGGTACGGACAGTAGGAGGAGACTCGGAGCACTTTCCAGTGATGATGGGGCTGCACCAGGGTTCAACTTTTAGCATATTCCTATTTGCCTTTGTGATGGATGGATTGACGCGGCAAATCTAAGGGGAGGTGCCATGGTGTATGTTATTCGCAGACGACATACACCTGATTGATGAGACTCGCAGCGGAGTGAACGCTAAACTGGAGGTTTGGAGACAGACTCTAGAGTCTAAAGGGTTCAGGCTAAGTAGGACCAAGATAGAATACTTGGAGTACAAGTTCAGTAACGGGAGCGACCTTGAGACAGGAATGAATGTGAGGCTTGGTACTCAGGTCATTCCAAAGAAAGGAAGCTTCAAGTACCTCGGGTTTATTATCCAATGGAATGGAGAGATTGATGACGATGTCACATATCATATTGGGGCAGGGTGGATGAAATGGAGGCTCGCATATGGAGTCTTGTGCGATAAAAAGGTGCCACCAAAACTTAAAGGCTAGTTCTATAGGGTGGTGGTTAGACCGACTATGTTGTATGGGGCAGAGTGTTGGCCGGTCAAGACTTCGCACACCCAAAAGATGAAAGTTGCGAAGATGGGGATGCTAAGATGGATGTGTGGGCATACAAGGAGGGATAGAATTAGAAATGATGATATCCGGGACAGAGTGGGAGTGGCCTTGGTGGAGGATAAGATGCGGGAAAAGAGGTTGAGATGGTTCGGGCACGTGTAGAGGTGAGACACAAATACCTCCAATGCGGAGGTGTAAGAGGTTGGCTATGGACGGGTATAAGAGGGGTAGACGGGATATGGTGCAGGTGCAACTCATTGAGGATATGACCTTAGATAGGGGGTTGTGGAGGGCACGAATTAGGGTAGTAGGTAGTCGAGCATAGTCCTACTTACGTTTACAAACTGGTTGTTGTAAAGGTATTACTGTAGACTCGATTAGCATATCATACGAATAGGCACAATAGTGCTTTATAGTCCCATATCGTTTGATTTATGCTGCTATGTGTATTTTGTTTATGTTATTTACCTGCATTAGTTATTGCTTCTTTTTCAGAATTCACTATCATGGCTTAGTCGTTTTATTTGTCTTACTTTGCTTGTGCTTGTGCTTTGTTTTGAGCCGATGGTCTCTCGGAAACAGCTGCTTTACTTACCAAGGTAGAGGTAAGGTCTGCGTACGCTCTACCCTCCCCAGACCCCATGTTGTAGGATTTCACTAGGTATATTGTTGTTGTTGTTGTTGTTACGCTTAGCGAGATGATCTATAACCACACAAATATCTTTGGCTTGTTTTAGACTACAAGATTCAAAAGACTTCCTTTATTTCTTAAATTTCGTGCGAAGTCAAACTACATCATATAAATTGGGACGGAGGGAGTATAATTTTTCCTTATCAATTGCGTAAGGGTATGCAAAAATATTTGTAATGACCCTAAATTGTTTCACTCATCGCCTTAAAGTTTTGATTAATAGAGATGCAATGATGGGTTTAGAATTTGAAGTTTATGGGTTTCCAATAATTTCAAATTACTTTTCAAAAAAAGAATCTCAAATTAAAAAAGAAAACTTCTTTTATATGTGCCCATGGGAATTGAATCCATCCAGAAGGCCAACTAAGATTAAGTGGGTTCCATTAGTGTCATTGGGCCAAGAGCTTACTTTGTTATTAAGTTCCCAACAAATATTTCTTATTTATTTAATAGATTTCTCAATATAAATATAAGGTATGCACAAAAGTTATCGAGTTCTTGAAAACCCACCCTCGGTATCCAAAATATGCCCCCGAGAGATGAACATCCAGATTCTATCATAGACCTAACTCCTAAGTCGTTGCGGATGTCTTGGTCACACTATTCACCTTTATCCAAAATAAGTCTTTGCGGAACCAGCACTAAAAAACTCAAACTAACCAAGGTAAAAAAAAATGAAATGGGATGATACACTGTCAACTAGGGGGGAAAAAGAGTAAACCTAGAGTCCTGCTAAGGCTACTTTATTTGGAAAGACGTGTTCTTGTTGTTTTCTTGCTGTTGCGGCTTCAATACAATTCTAGCTATCCTCTCTCTTCTTTTGCTGCGGCCCATAATGTTTTGATCCTTAACACAAAGAAGTCACAGGCTACAACAATCACCAATCAAATGGACAGAAGTGATGGACAACACATTGACATTGACAGTGGAAAAGGAGAAAAGGAAAAAGGAAAAAGGAAAAGGAATAGACTAATGAAAAACAAAATATGAGGAAAAAAGAAAAGGAAAAAGATGAGGAAAAAGAAAAAAGAAAAATAAATGAAATAGAAAAAAAAGATGATGGAAATTAACTCTTCTTTTACAGATACACAAGTCCAAGGTGTGAAACATCTTTCACGTCGAAAATTAACAGGAACACCATCAGTGCCGTTTCTAACTTATAAACAGGTTCGAAACAAACAAAAAAGGAAATCATCACAGCCAATCCAATCTTAGTAGAGGGCTCCACCAAATCTTTCCTCTTCCCACACCAAAAAATCTATATGCCCACGTCGTCCAAAAAGAAATCCATCAAAAACCAAAAAAGAAAAACATCATAAATGCCAATCATTGTTGAAAATTTGCCTTTAGCGAAGAGGTGCGTCCATCCATATTTAATGAATTAAACACTAGTGTTCCGCATGTTGGAGGCTTTGTCTCTTCACACATGCATAATCTACTAAGTAGATGACCGTAGGGCCAAGAATCGTCAAATTTCGTTGAGAAATGAAAGAGATATTGGTCCACGAAGTAAGGTGTTTGAGGCATGAAAATATGGTGTGGGACAAATCTACCACATCGGTGGGAAAAGAAAGAATTGCTCTCTTTATAATTCTCTTAATTGGCTAAGGATTTGGTTCCCCAAGGGGTATCCCATGTGTTTAAAGGAGGGAGGACCTAGATGTGTTTGGGTTCAAGGCTAAGCCCAGACGCGCGCCGCCGCCGCCCGCCAATCCCGTCTGGTCCGGTGGCTGGGGGACTTTATGATATTATAACTTTGGACTCCAAATTGTTTAATATTTACAGTTTGGTCCCTAGAGTTTCTGGAAAGTTGAATTTGGAACGATGGAACAGCCCTCCTAATGACTATTAACAGCCATGTTTTGGCAGTTGAGGAGTCCCTCCCTCATGCTATATATTGATGCCTTTTGGCTCAATTGTTAGTGATGAAATACACAGTAAGTATACACAACAAAAATGAGACAGAATTATATACACAGAGACAAACAGAAGAGTAAAAAACAGTCCTCAACGTGAGCAGTAACGTTAGGACGAAAAACAGAAACTCTTCCTTCCTTTTCCATTTCTTCAGCAAGGCGTTTCGTGTTTGTTTTCTTCGTCAGACTCAACCTATTTCCTTTGTAGTGTTGAGATTAAAGTGTTATTTTATCTTGGGAGACTATTGCCCATTAAAGTGAAAGCATATATACGGGGCAATCTTGTCTTAAGGACAGAGTGCAATCACTCGACTCAGCACACAGTTGTAACCATCCAGATTTAGTGTTTCTTGATTTCAGGTTATCAAGATTCAACACACAACAAGCTTGCGGCAGTTCTGAACATTGAACTATTTGTTTATCCTTTTGAACACTTGTAATATTTATTTACTTCCCGTACTGCTTTACAATATCCGACAATTTAAGACAAGATTGTATTAGTATTAGTCTTCGAAAGATGTCGGTCAAAAGTTGTGTGACCAAATCTGGATATGGTTGTGGTTTTCTGGTAGAAGATAGTGATGATGATGTTGTTGAAGGTCAACGTGTTCATAGTGTCACCGCTCCCAATAGTGGTGGAAACAAGCGCTCACGAGAGGCTGAGGATGTTAACTGGGACAAGAGGAGAAAACTGAAGATGTGGTTCTATCTTGCAGCAGAAGGCCTATATCTATCCCAGACAAAGGATCCGAATTATGGTAAGGACGAAATGGACAATCAGTCAGAAGTGATCAAGTAGGCCGTAATTCAAGTGGGATAAGTTATTTTTCTTCCTTGTCAAGAATAAAGATTAAATGATGTCTGATTAAAAATGGCTTAAAGTAAGGAGGAATATGAAAATATTTTCACAAAATAATTTATATTCCTCACGCTTTAAAATCAGAAGTTTAATCTCATCTTCATTCCCTTTTAAAGATTGGATTGTGTAAACGACTTAAAAAGATCCGTTCTTTTGAGTGTAATTATTAAAAGTGTGTAAAGTATGTTCGCACATACGAGGGACAAAGATCCACTGACTGTGCGAAAACTGTTACCACTATTAAGTAAGCGCCAATAATTATCTGGGCACCAATCATAACGGAAGAAGACTAAAAGCTAAAGACGTTGAGCCTGTCACACTATTTGGCAGAAGATCCTTCATAGGATGATATTGGACACTCAGTCATACAAAGCCTCCGAGCGACTGGAGTGGGCCAAAATTCCTTTGATATGATGATATTGGACACTCAGTCATACAAAGCCTACGGGCGACTGGAGTGGGGCCAGAATTCATTTCATAGGAAAAGTAATGGACACCTAGTAAGGTGGGCAAGAGTTTCCAAGTCTTAAATGATCTGAAGGCCTAAAGAAAGGCAGAAAAGATATTGGACATTCAGTCTGCCAAAGCAACTGGAGTGGGCCAGAGTATCCAAATCAAATATGATCAGATTATGCCCTAACAATGGGCAAGAGGTTGTTCATGTGAAGCAACGCCACCTCTAAAGTAGAAAGGGGCTGGAGAGGTTGTCCTCAATTGGACTTCAGGGAATGGGATCAATCCCAAAGGAGGTGATACATGTCCCAAACTTGGTTTAAGGGACGATGTTGGTCAAGCTGGTTTGAGACTAGTCCAATATGTCTATAATAACTAAGAATGGTACAGTATGTCTGTAGCCAAATGAATGATATATTTGTAATATATGCATCTATGCCATCATAGATTAAGACACATAAAATAGAAAGTCATTCAAAAGCTAGCGAAGTTGAGATTGTTGCCTTCTTTTGACATAAACCCTCAAAATGAATGTGAGGCAGGCGAAGAGGCAAAATCACCTTTCCAAATTCCATCAAAGGAATAGTGAAAGAAGCACCGCTCCTCTAGAACTTAGTCACACCTTCATGGGTGATTTAAAGTTTATACAAAATAGAGGGGAGAGACAAGTACTTTGTGACCTTCATTGATGATGGTACAACGTATGGAATCCTTTATTTTTTGAAAAGCAAAGATGAAGTTGTTGAAGCGAATATGCGCTACAAAACAGAAGTTGAAAATCAACTAAGCCTACGGATTGAGGAATTCGTAGTGATAGAGGGGGAGAATGTGAAGCATCGTTTATTAAATGACTGTTCATTTCTCACCTCAGTCCAACAGTGTTAGCCAAGCGCAAAGTCATACGCCCAAATTATGTGGGGTAAGACGATCCTTACCGCTAATGCGATTCTCAACAGAAATACGCATAAGGATAAGGATAACTCTCCGTGTGAAACATGGAAAGGATCTCACATACAAATGTTGTGAGGTGTGGTGGCTTGGTAAAAGTTGGAATACTGAAACAGGTCAAGTTGTACCTAAGACTGTAGATTTCATATCCACTGGATCTGCAAATAACAGTAGTGCTTATCACCTCTTGGTGTCAAAGAATGTTGAATTCTTTGAAGATAACTTTCCTTGAAAAGGAAAAAGAAGTAATTGCTCAAGGTTAACAAGAACCCGCGAGGGCCTGACTGTCCGAAACTAGACGTTCCATATCTACAGGACTCGGAAGTTGCTGACTATCTGGAACTTAATATTCCAGATCTGTAGAACTCAGGGATTTTAGATGTTGAACCGAGATGGAGCAAAGAAGGGGACAAAGACTTGTTCCAATCTTTCTAGCTTGTATGGTTGAGAATGAACCATGGACAATTAATAAATAATTGTCATCTCCAAAAGCGCTGCTTTGGAAAGAAGCTACAAAGAGAGAAATAGATTCCATCATATAGAACCGTACTTGCGTAATGGTTGATCTTCCTCCGGAAAAAGAACATTTGGGTTGTGAAAATGGATACTCAAATGTGAATACAAAGTATATGGATCTACTGTCGAGTATAAGGTCTCGGCTACTTGTACAAGTGCTCCCCTGTGAGTAGCTTAACATCTTGGGCCATTGCAGTCTTGCGTGGCATGGATGTTGAAACAGCCTTCCTAACCGGAGAGTTGGAAGAAGAAGATCAGAGTTGGTTTGCTGGACTGTTGGGCTTCTTCCTGAACTTCCATTTTGGTCCCTGAAATATTTATATTTTGGTCCTGAAAGTTTCAGATAAAACATAAATAATGAATCTGACCACAGAAACATTGACTCTGAAGTTAGAAAGCCAACAGTTGGAAAACCAACAGTCTGAGAGTGGAAATTATATTGAAACAAAAGATATGGGTATCTCAGGTGACATCTTAGAAATTGGATTTCTAAGACATCTAACGGACTGGTCTAACTCCAAACTCAGTTGTGAGATAATTGACAGTCTCGTTGAAGCCACCAATGGATATGAATCATAGAACTGATTGGAATCATGGTTCACCCATAGACAAGGAACGATATGCGCAGGTCACGTGTAGTTCAATGTATTGTACACACTACAACCAACCTGGTATCGGCCTACAAACAAGATCAGTTGAACTAAGGATCACTCGTGATTCTGGAAATAATCGATAGAAGGCGTTAAGTCAGATATGACGATATCTGAATTATTTGCTTATCTACAGATTATGGTATTCTGGATGTCCAGCGGTTCTGGGAGAACACAGTGATGCAAACTGGACATCAGATGTGAAGAACACCAAAGCCACAAGTAAATGTGTATGGTGGGTCTTGGAAAAACCTCTAAGCAAACTTGCATTGGCCGATTCATGATGGGATCGGAGTTTATCGCTTTATACAAAGCATGAAAGAAGTTGAGTAACTTCATAACTCCTTAGAGGACGTCCATTATTGGGAGAAACCCGTGCCTTCAACAGTTATACACTGTGGCTAGCCGGTCGGCTTCAGGAAGGACACGGATGATGGCGTCTGGACATATCTGTCAGGATCTATCAGAGACATAAGATCGTATGGCAGTTGATCATCACGGGTGTCACTTCCTTATTTACTAACTAAGGGACTACCCAGAGATCAAGTGTTCTGCCTGTCTACGGGAATGGACTTAAAACCCAAACACTATGAACCATTGCGGTGGTAACCCAACCATACTGAACGGAGATCCCAAGAATTTGGTTCAATGGGAAAACTAAGCTGCAAAAGGTTCAGTTGAGCGCTTCGATGGAAGCAAAAAACACTTCGGATGATGATTTCTGTACGAAAACATGAATCCAAAGATGTTCCCGCGATAGACATTAAAGTGCTACCTGCATGGTGGGTAAAGGTTAAGCTTCCAAACCTTTAAACGATCCTCAAACGGTTGAGGTTAAGGTTGGGGAAACTTTTAATGATTCCTAACACTCGTGAAGTGGGGTATAGCAGGATACCTTGTAGGAGATCACCTATTTAAGTGTGAGGACAGACCGCCTCAAATGAATGCACTTAAGAATCCAAGTGTGTCCACGGCCACAACAGACAAAACCATAAGAATGAAAATGAATAAAGAGAGTCATTGTGTTGGTATCATTGTCTTGGCTTACACTAAAAACTGACGGTTCAAGACATCACGGTCACCACGCAGTAAGTAAGTCCGGTGGTATTCAACTAGGGAAGGTTCAAAGAAGAAGCTACCTCTCCTGATGCAATATCTTTTCGCTGAAATATTGCTGAAAGTAGGTACCATGTGTTTGAGCCAAATAATCTCTTTCAAGAGGGGATGGTTGGAAATTTGCCTTTGGCGGGAAGGTGCGTCCACCCATATTTAATGAATTAAACACTAGTGTTCCGCATATTGGAAGTTTTGTCTCTTCATACATGCATAATCTACTAAGTGAGTAGATGACCGTAGGGCCAAGAATCGCCAAATTTCGTTGAGAAATGAAAGAAATATTGGTCCACGAAGTAAGGTGTTTGAGGCATGGAAATATGGTGTGGGACAAATCTACCACATCAGTGGGAAAAGGAAGAAGTCTCTTAATTGGCTAAGGGTTTGGGACCCCAAGGGGTATCCCATGTGTTTAAATGAGGGAGGACCTAGATGTATTTGGGTTCAAGGCTAAGCCCACACGCGCGCCGCCGCCGCACGCCCGTCCCGTCCGGTCTCGGTCTCGGTCTCGGTTTCGGGCTTGGGTCACGGGTCGTGGGCAGTGAGCTGTGGGACTTTCTGATATTATAACTTTGGACCCCAAATTGTTTAATATTTACAGTTTGATCCCTAGAGTTTCTGGAAAGTTTAATTTGGAATGACAGAAGGCAGAAACTTTCTGCCTACCATTGGAGTTGATTTTTGGGGCGTTAGTGTGCATTAATCAGCCATTACTTGGCTGATTAACTCCTCTATAATTAGCCCTCCTTCAATGGCCATGAACAGCCTCATTAATAGCCTTAAACCTACCATTAATAGCCCTCCTAATGACTATTAACAACCATGTTTTGACAGTTGAAGAGTCCCTCCCTCATGCTATATATTGATGCCTTTTTGCCCAATTGTTAGTGACGGAATATACAGTAAGTATACACAACAAAAATGAGACAGAATTATATACACAGAGACAAACAGAAGAGTAAAAAATAGTCTTCAACGTGAGCAGTAACGTTAGGACGAAAAACAGAAACTCTTCCTTCCTTTTCCATTTCTTCAGCAAGGCATTTCGTATTTATTTTTTTCGTCATACTCAACCTATTTCCTTTGTAGTATTGAGATTAAAGTGTTTTTTTATCTTGGGAGACTATTGCCCGTTAACATAAAAGCATATATACGGGGCAATCTTGTCTTAAGGACATAGTGCAATCACTCGACTCAGCACACAGTTGTAACCATCCAAATTTAGTATTTCTTGATTTCAGGTTATCAAGATTCAAGACACAACAAGCTTGCGGCAGTTCTGAACATTGGACTATTTGTTTATCCTTTCGAACACTTGTAATATTTATTTACTTCTCGTACTGCTTTACAATATCCGACAATCATCACATTTTGAATAATGAAGGCTGCAATATACCTAGTAGTCTAACTCCAAATATCAGCACAATCAACATCACTCCTCACTTCAGATATAAGAGCTGACACAAGCAACTCCTTTCACCATTTACTAACACCATCCTCATCACCCCTAACAGAACACCTACAACAAAACTCATAAAAATTTAACTTTCACCAACGATGCCTCGTCACTTTCCACCGCACCACCATCGGCGATACCACCTCCATAATAACCACTCTCGCTACCCCATATGGAGTACGAGACGGAGAACCTGTAGGGTTTTTGTTGGGTTCAAAACACATAAGTAAGGCAAAACGGAAGTTTAAAATTTTTGTTTCTTACTTACCCCAACAAGTTTTCCGGTATGATTATACAACAATCAAACATGTAACATAAAACATAAAACATAAAACATAATACTTACATGTTATAGTATCTTAAATCTTTATTTACTATAAGGTTGACACGCGTTTGCCCTTCCGATTGCAAGCTCCAAGCTTCAATGTATTTTTCTTTCGGAAAGCTAGAAAATCTGGCAGAAGTTTGAGAGAGTATTTTAATTCTAAGTTTGTAATACTTAGAATGATAATTTGAAAATTAGTTTATTAAATAATGAAGAGAATGCCATTATTTATAGGTGAAAATTAGGTCAAACGGGATTAGGGTTTGATCTTGGGCCTGACATAAAAATCGAGGCAGAGGCGCCGCGGCCCTAGGGTATGGGCGTCGCGGCGCTCGACGTGCTCCTGCACTGTCTCGATTTATTTTTCCACGCATTCTTAATTAAATTCAAAATCCAATTTTGACTTAATTAAAATAATCATTATTCATTTAAATATCTCGATTCTAAATCGAACATTTAATTACTCTCTCAATACATCCTTAGATCGAAAGGACAATCGACATAGTGTGACCCTACATGCCTTCTCATATCGACATTAATCAAATTAAGGTCTACGCGAAACTCCTAGACAGCGCCGGAAGACGAACTCAATATGTGAAGTACGTTTATGTGAATCCAGTAAACTTAACCTTTATATGGTAAGATAAAATCTTTTCATTCACGACACACCCGATCAAGTTTAGGATTTGTCAAGTGTATTCAAATGACTTAATCATTGTATCTCATTTATATTAGTTGACAACTAGACCATATTCTAAATATGTCTATTGCGTTGGCCAATGACTTAGTCAACCTAATATCACTGAGAATCCGAGTGTTCTCTCAAATATACATTCGAGGAATGAATCCTAATCTTGGCTCAACTACCACCTTTAATTCACATCGTAATGTACCCAATACAAGTTGTATCTCAACCTATAAGGCATTTGAGCTTAGGACGAGATCAAAGTACATTACTTTGTAGACAAGGCGCGTATTGACCTCAAGTCTAAGGACTTCTATCTCCTATACGCTACAAGTATAACAAACAATATATTAGCAGGGTATACCAATACTTCCAAAGTATCCATGTGTCCATCATGAGTAGCCATTACTCGTAGCATCTGAGACATACTACATCCTCTAAGGATGTGATGCAGACCACATGTTGACTTATCACATATCATCGATATCACATTCTCGATGATTATTAGTCGAGGCTATTTTAAGAGTTACGTTATAATATTAATATCTCACACTATTAATAACAGTGTAACCTCCATGGATGCATATTATATAATATTACAAACAATCAATTAATAATTGAATAATTGCAAATGCCAAAATATTAATCCCCATTAATAATAATATGAATGTGTATAAAGTACATTTATCCTAATACAGATTGTCTTTGGGATATAAATATACTTTCAGAACCTTCCCAACACCACCTGCATCCAAATGGATTCACCAAGCACAACCTATTACATCCAAGCCACATTCCTACCAAATGGAAGTGATGGTCAGTCAACAACCATACTATTTACCCACCAATATAGTTCCCTCATGTATACGCAAACTACCAAGATGAAAATTATTTATCAAATAACCATGCCTATGTTGGCCAGATTCCACCCCCAACATGGAACATAGAACTACTCCAACTGCACACTATTATGCTACTGGAGAACACAAGAATATTATCCCACATGATATCAATACTCTTGTACTCTTAAATGCAAGAACAAATAATCATCGGACACTCCAAGTGCAGGAAATTAGAGTGTTGGAGTTGATACATCAACTAAGCCTTTTCGACCCATCAACAAACGCAGAGGACGCAGCGCAGGAAGAGGAAAAGAACCACCAGAACTCACCCCAACATCAGATCACTCATCACCAGAACTGGAAAACGAGGAAGCGGAGATGGAACTTCTACCACCCTTATCATAAAATTTGGACTTAGAGAAGAAGGAAGCACAAGTGGTGCCGGAGATACTGCTAAAGGAGCCATTATCCCATATGAACCATTCAGATGAGGACTTTTACAACAATCAAGGACATCAGATACCAAATATCCTCAAACATGTCTTGCAGAATATGACACTTAAGGATTCACTCTCATTAACATTGGACAAAAATAGGAAAAGACGGTTCTTCATAACTATGCCGCCAGAAACCCTGAGAGTGGCCATCAGTGAGCGAGTCTACCCATTTACATTGATTCACAGATACACGATTCTGATGATTCTATCGAATTATTGTTCTATTGAAGAACATAATCTACATTCAAAACTCCATGGATGAACAAGATATTTCCGATGTTATTGATGTGAATTCGAATGAGATAGAAGAGGAGTTTGTGAGAGAAGAAAGATAATCTCTTGTTATTCACAATGATCAATACAATGAGGTATTTATACACATTCTAATCTACATGTCTAGAATCTTCTAATCAACTAATTAATTACATCTAACAACTTGTAACCAAGTATTAACCATATAACAATCTCCACTAACTAACTAAATAGAAAGTGTTCCATCCAACACTCCTCGTGGTACCACGTTGCAGTTCACTAACTCTTTTACACCCTTCCTCAAGTTAGGAGATATGAAGATGTTCTTAATGCCTAGCTTGGATATCAAATGAACATGTTGTGGTTGACCAAGGGCCTTAGTCAATAAATTTATTGGCTGATCTATGGAAGGCAGAAATGCAGTGTGGATGAGGCCTCTCTGTATTTGTTCTCTTATGAAATGATAATTTATATCAATGTATTTTGTACACTCATAGAAGACTGGATTAGCAGCAATCTGGATTGCAGATTTACTGCCAGTATAGAGTGAAACTGGTGTCTAAATCTGAACTCCAAGCTCTTGATATAGTCCAGTGAGCCAAATCACTTCTGCTGCTGAAGCAGCCATGGCCCTATACTCAGTTTCTGGACATTGTTTCCTATTTTTTGGACTTCCAGGATATTGGTGATGAACCAAATACTACCAAATATACAGTGACTGATCTTCTGCTGTTCATGCAAGACGCCCAGTCTACATCACAGAACACTTCCAATTGAGGAACACTAGAGCTGGACATAAGAATTCCCAATCCTGATTCTTATTTGATGTATCTCGCTAGTCTAAGTGCAGCTTCCATGTGTGATGTCTTGGGTGTATGCATGAACTGACTTAAACATTGCATTGGGAAAGCAATGGCTGGTCTAGTAGTTGTTAAATACAATAGCCTCCCAATTATCCTTCTGTAAACACTAGGATCTGACAAAGGCAAATCTTACTTTGATGGCAACTTAGCACTAACATATTGTTCAGTAGAACCAACATGTTGATCAAATTCAGTTGTAGTAAATTTCACATTCACATCCATAGGTGAAAAAGCAAGTTTGGCACAGGATAATCCCATGTCTGCTATAAGTTCCAAGGCATACTTCCTTTGATGCATAACTATGCCTTGAGTGCTTTTTGCAAACTCTATCCTAGGAAAATATCTGAGTTCTCCTAGATCTTTTATCTTGAATACTGATTGTAATGCCTCCTTGGTAGACTGAATAAGAACTGAATCATTTCCAGTAATTAGCAGATCATCTACATATACTAATATCACCACCATGTTGTCACCTTCCTGCTTGGTAAATAGGGAATAATCCCTATAATTTTGCTGAAAACCAGATGACTCTAAAGCTGCAGTGAGCTTAATATTCCACTATTTTGATGCATGTTTCAAGTCATACAATGACTTTAACAATCTACACACTTGCTTCTTCCCATCTTTGACATCAAAACCTTCTGGAATTGCCATATATACTTCCTCGTATAGATCTCCTTTCAGAAAAGCATTATAGATATCCATTTGATGAATTGTCCATTCCTTGGCTGCTGCAACTGAAATCACTAATCTCATAATGAACATTTTGACCACTGGTGAAAATATTTCCAAGACCTTTTTTTTATTGTATCCTTTTGCAACAAGTCTGGCTTTGAATTTCTCCACTTCTCATATTGCTCTTTATTTGATTTTGTATACACATCTGCATCTTATAGCCTTCTTTATTTTTGAAAGTGACACCAACTCTTATGTACCATTATCTTCCAAAGCTTTGATCTCAACCTTCATTGCTTCAACCTATCAACTACCCCTTGCAGCTTCTGAGTAACTACCTTGGTCAGTATTAAGGGAAACCTGAGTTACAAAGCTTTGATATTTAGGTGATAATCCAGTGTAATCTACTCCAGTGGATATGGAATACAAGCAGCTTGATGAGCCATGTTTAGTAACATAGTCCTTATGCCAAATGGGAGGTTTACTAGTCCTTATTGACCATCTAGCATTAGAGTCTGGTACAGACTGATCATGCCTGAGACCTGTATCAGCCTCATGTAGAGCATCAGCAGATATGTTCTCAACCTGAATCACCTCATGAACTTCCAAATTTGAGCTTATGTGTCCATCACCTATTGGTGTTATGGTAGGCATGTCTGGTACTTTAACACTCTGTGGATGAACTAAATCATCAAAGCAGAAATGCTCACTTGATTTGATACAACAATTATTATCATCAATTCCACCTTTCAGAGGAAAATTGACTCCATGAATACCACATCCCTACTCATGAAAAATATTCTATTTTCCATAGCATAGAGTTTGTATCCCTTTTGTGCAGATCCATAACCAAGTAGAACAAACCTTACTGCTCTAGGACTGAATGTATCCTGCTTGATCAGATATGTTGCAAAACACAGACAACATATTGCTTTTAAATGAGCTAGTGATGGTGACATATTGTACAACATCTCATAGGGTGATTTATTACATATAAATTATATTCATTATGTATATAGCCCCCTCCACACAGAACCCCCAAACACATGTCTGGTAGTCCTACCTAAAACTTTATGGCCCTGACTGTCTCCAATATGTGTCTATACTTCCTCTCCACTACACCATTATGTTGTGGTGTATGTGGACAAGAGCTCCTATGCACTACATCATGTTGCAGGAATAGTTCATTGCAGTTTTGATTAAAAAAGTATGTGCCATTGTCAGATCTTATTCTCTGTATCTTCACTTCAAACTGAGTATGTATTTCAACAAAGAAGTTTCTAAGTATTGTAACTACATCAGACTTTAATCTCGTCAAAAAATCCAAGTCCATCTAGAATAGTCATCCACAATTGTCAAGAAGTATCTCATTCCATTATATATTGCTACTTTATAGTGACCTCATACATCAATATGCAACAATTGAAATGCTCTTGTCTTCCTATTAGTACTGACAGAGAATGGAATTCTGGTATGTCTAGCCAAAATACGCACTTCACGTTTATTCAAAATGAAAGAGTAGTCATTCTTGAAATATGGAATTTTCCTTAAGACACTCGTGTACATGACATAACCTCTAGTGTCACGCAACTACATCCACCTGTTGAACTGCTGCTAAGCATCTAATCAGATCTTCTCTTTTATTCTGTTCATCCAAACATAATATGTATAGTCCTTATTATTCACTACCAATCCCCCCTCACCTTCCCAGATGAGAGATCCTGAAAAATACAACATTTTGGAAAGAAAGTAACACTGCAATTCAGTTCCCTGGTTACTATTGAAACTGACATGAGATTAAACTTGAATGCTGGCACACATAAAAAATTTCTAAGTACATCACCTCATCCTAGATGATAATCACCAACATGTGATATTCTTGCTGAATCACCTGTAGGTAACTGCACTTTTTCTGTGTTTTCTGTCAAAGTTTTACTTTGTAAGTGTTTTTTATCACTAATCATGTGATTGGTTGCCCCTGTGTCTATAATCCACTTCATGAATATTTCAGTATCAAACCTACATTTACATGCCATGTTAGCAACTGTTTTAGTTTCTACCTTGTCATTAAATAAGTTGAGAAATTGTTGATGTTGGCTAGGTGTAAACTGCATGAATGGAGAAGCATATTGTGGAATTCTCTGTTTGTGAATATGATCTGACACAAACTGAGACTGTGAATTTTTCCCACATTGTTGTCCAAACTGTTGTTTCTACATACATCTTACATTATTTTTGTACAACTTCACATTCTTGCCAGTGTCTTCAAAGGATAAGTTTCCTCCTGTCACCACATATGCCTTTTTTACTTTACTTTTAAAACTCTCAAGATATCCATGGAGCCTATAACAATCATCTTGTACATGTCCAGTTTTGTGACAATAGTCACATTTCATCAACTTAACACAATCCAGTTTGAAATGACCTCTTCCATGACAAAAATCACAAAATGCATTGGGATTGTATGACTTCTTCTGTTTTGAACCTCCATTTACACCTCTTTCAATTCCACTCATAACTGTAAATAGGGCAGATGATTCCATTATTTATTGTATCATTCTACTGTGTCCCTACAACTATCCGTTGGCTCTCTTCTTGGTTAATCATTGTATACACCTGATTCAGACGTGGTACCTACTGCATCATGATCACCTGACTTCTGGCTTGGCTATAACTTTCATATAAGCCCATCAAGAACTGTAACATCCTCTGATATTGTAAATGATCAATAAAGTCCTTATATTTAGAACAACAAGAAGGTGATGGTACAATTGAATCATATTCATTCCAAAGATCCTTGAGCTTGGAATAGTACATTGAAACTGACAGTGTTCCCTGTCTCATTGTAAAAATCTCCTTATGCAATTGTAATGCCCTAGAGCTATTTATTTTGTCAGACCTTTCTCTCAACTCTTCCCAGATGATATGTGAATCAGAGTTGAACAACATACTACTAAATAAGTTTTTGCTCACATTTCCCATCAGCCATAACACTACAATGGCATTGCATCTATCCCACAGCCTTGCCATATTACCATGGAAAGTCTATATTTTCACTATTCCATCAATAAAGCCTATTTTGTTCTTCCCTAATAAGGCTAATTTCATTGCCGTACTCCATAATGTATAATTGTCTATCCCATTCAATATGATACCAACATATAATGAGTCTGGCGTAGATGGAAACAAATACAAAGGATGATTATGATCTATACTCACAGTCATTGCTGTAACTCCACTCGATAGTTCTTCTCCATTAGCCTCCATTGTTACTTATCTACAAATCTTCAATTTCAGCTACAACTGCTACTAGCTAATCGAACAATGCAACAGTTAGCTATGAGATTTTACTCTATTCAAACTATAATTCACCGATTTTAGTCTTTCGATCCAAAATCCCTTATGTCAGATATGTTGATCCCCCGAATCCTTTCTTGCATGCAAAGGAATTCCCTCGATCTTCATCAATTCGTCAAAGCTCTGATACCATGTCGAATTAATATTCTATTGAAGAACATAATCTACATTCAGAACTCCATGGATGAACAAGTTAGCTTTGATACTATTGAATGTGAATTCGAATGAGAGAGAAGAGGAGTTTGTGAGAGAATAAAGATAATCTCTTGTTATTCACAATGATCAACACAATGAGATATTTATACACATTCTAATCTACATGTCTAGAGTTTTCTAATTAATTACATCTAACAACTTGTAACCACTTCTTAACCATCTAACAATCTCCACTAACTAACTAAATAAAAAGTGTTTCATGCAACACTCCTCATGGTACCATTGTGAAAATATGTATGTCCTAGAGACAATCATTATTAGGGACAAATGTACTTGAACACATTCGTATTATTAATAAGATTAATATTTATGGCATTTGCAATTATTGAATTATTATTTAATTATTTGTAATTATTCATTAATGTGCATCCTTTGAGCTTACGTTGTCATTAATAGAGTGAGATATTAATGATAGATCGTAACTCTATAACGGCCTCGACTAATGATCATCGAAAATGGGATATCGATGATATGTTATAAGTCGACATGTGGTCTGCATCACATTCTTAGAGAATGTAGTATGTCTCACCTACTACTAGTAATGGTTACTAGTGATGGACACATGGATATTTTTGGAAAGTATTGGTATACCCTGCTGATAAACTATTTGTTATACATGTCTAAAGTGTTACCAGCGTTTGGGAGATGAAGATCCTTTAACTTGAGGTCAATACACACCTTGTTTACAGAGTAATGTACTTTGACCCTGTCCTAAGCTTAAACTCCTTATAGGATAAGATATGGCTTGTGTTGGGTGCATTATGATGTAAATTAAGGTGGTAGTTGAGCAAAGAATAGGATTCATTCCTCGATTGGATATTCGAGATAGAGCACTCAACTTCTCAGTGATATTAGATCGACCAATTCATTGGCCAATGTAAGAGACATATTTAGAATGTGATCTAGTTGTCGACTAATATATATGAGATAAAGTGATCAAGCCATTTGGATAGACACATGACAAATCCTAAGCTTGATCGAGTGTGTCGCGAATGAAAGGAATTTTTCATCACACATAAAGGTTATGTTTGCTGGATTCATGTAAATGTACTTCATATATAGAGTTCGTCATACGACGCAGTCTAGGAGTTCCGTATGGACATTAATTGGATTAGTGTCGATATATGAAGGCTTATAGGGTCATACTATGTCGATTATCTCTTCGATCTAATGGTGTATTGAGAGAGTATTAAATATTCGATTTGGATCGAGATATTTAAATTGATAATAACTATGGGATAATTTCTATTAAATCAAAATTATTTAATTAAATCAAAATTAGATTTTGATTTAATGTGCTGAATATATATATTAAAGGAAAACGGGAAACACAATTTTACGTAAGGCGCCGCGGAGGCTGCTAGGCTGCGTCGCGCCACCGACCCGACAGTGAACCCAGTCGGACTAGCCTACTGCACCTCGGGTTTTGGGTCAGGCTTAAGCCTAACCCTAAAATGTTTTTCTGCCCTAGTTTCAACTATAAATACAGCACTCCCCATTGTTAATAAAAACTCCAATCATAAACTAATTCTAGACTTAGAGTCTAGGACGAAACCCTATAAAACCTCTGTCAAGATTTCCTGGCTTTCTTGACAGAGGAATACACCATAGCATAGTCTTGGAGTCGAAGGGACAATCGCGTGTAATTCTTAAGTAAAGACTCCAGATTTATTAACCTGTAAGTGTTCATGTTTTATGTTACAGGTTTCGATTGTCATATAACCATACCATAAGAAATTGTTGGGGTAAGTAGAACAAAATTTTAAACTTCTGATGTGCCTACTTATATGTTTTGAACCCAACAAAACCCATGCTGATTCAATGGTTATATAAGAATTGAATAACATAATAATATGGGTTAAACATAAAATTGGATTAAAATAAGGCTTCTTGAAATCCTATATATCTTGACCGAATGGTTAACCTTTTGATATCACCCTAAATTATTACCTACGCTAAATCGAGGAAGTCATTCCGTTCTAACTCGGACTAAGCCAAGTGTAGATAACCGGTTTATTTCGAACATGGTGCACGGCGAAGAACGAGTATGAATGGATGATGGTCGATATGTGCATTATTGATAATGGTGGGTGAGGTTAAATGATCTGATTTGATCCCTAAATTGGATTTAGGGCTCGAACGATTTTAGAAAATCAACACAGAAACGCTTTTTCAGGACGTCGGCGCCGCGGCTCCATGGTGGAGCGTCGCGGCCATAATGCAAGCCAAAAGGTTTCTGCCTTGCCAGCTCCTGGTGGAGCAATGGCGTAATGCATTGCGTACAGAATTTCGCCGCTTTATCAAGGCGCCGCGGCTCTAATGATTAGTGTCGCGGCCCCGTCGGTCAAATATTTTTTTTTGTTCAGAATGTTTAACCCATGATTATTATTATACAGTATATTTGATAAGTATAATGTTTATGTGCTAAATAATTGTCATTTAGATTACTAAAATAGTGTCCGCAAATAATTATCTGGGTAGGCGGCGCTCAGTATTTGTTAAGCCGCTTAATAGTTACTAGTGATTGACACATGGTTACTTTTGGAAAGTATTGGTATACCCTTCTGATAAACTATTTGTTAGACATGTCTAGAGTGTTATTAGCGTGTGGGATATAAAGGTCCTTTGACTTGAGGTCAATACGCACCTTGTTTACAGAGTAATGTACTTTGACCCTGTCCTAAGCTTAAACTCCTTATAGGATAAGACACGGCTTGTGTTGGGTACATTATGATGTAAATTAAGGTGGTAATTGAGCTAAGAATAGGATTCATTCCTCGATTGGATATTAGAGAGAGCACTCAACTTCTCAGTGATATTAGATCGACCAAGTCATTGGCTAATGCAAGAGACATATTTAGAATATGGTCTAATTGTCGACTAATATAGATGAGATAAAGTGATCAAGCCATTTGGATAGACACATGGCAAATCCTAAGCTTGATCGAGTGTGTCGCGAATGAAAGTAATTTATCATCTCACATAAAGGTTATGTTTGCTGGATTCATGTAAACGTACTTCATATATTGAGTTAGGTAAATGCAGTATGATCGAAGAGTTCTGTATGGACCTTAATTGGATTGGTGTCGATATATGAAGGTCTATAGGGTCACACTATGTCGATTATCTCTTCGATCTAATGGTGTATTGAGAGAGTATTAAATATTCAATTTGGGATCGAGATATTTAAATTGATAATAACTATGGGATAATTTCTATTAGATGGACATTATTTAATTAAATCAAAATTAGATTTTGAATTTAATGTGCTGAATATATATATTAAATGAAAACGAGAAACGGAATTTTACGTAACATCCGAATTATAGAGCTACGACACAATCAAACCTGAAGGAACAAAATGTTGAATTTCATCGTATCAGTCTCTACTGGGGGTTATTACTTATTTTTGTACTTGCTTTTTTATTTTCCAATTATTTCTTCAATTAACAAAACGAAAGAGAATAAATAAGATTCTATTAGCTCATTCGGAAGGATCTCATAATGAAATTATCCATGGTTGTTTATGCCTCTAGCATGACCACTTGATGAAATCTGGAGGGAAGTGGGGTAAATGGCCGATACTACTGGAAGGATTCCTCTTTGGATAATAGGTATTGTAACTGGTATTCTTGTAATCGGTTTAATAGGTATTTTCTTTTATGGTTCATATTCCGGATTGGGTTCATCCCTGTAGTAATCGAATGAATTGAGTTGTCAACATGAAAGAGTAAGAACTCAACGGGATTCCCAGCATCTCGTAGAAAAAGAGTATGTAATGTAGGTTTTTCAGAAGGGTCTAAATAAGACAAAGGAGTTTTCAGAATTTCATTTTTTTTATCATAAATAATCGCTAACAATCATTTGGTTCTTTTTACGAACTTGATGTCGATAAATCTGCGAATCTAGAAATTCATTTCGGCCAATTGAACCTTCTCAAACTCTTTCTTTTGTTGAACCAAAAAGATTTGTGCCAAAATAACAGATGACAAGAAGAACAAAAGTCCTTGGACAGGTAATGGATCTTGAAGTACTATTTCTGCATCTCCCTGACCAAATCCGCCTACATTAGGATTACTCGTTAATGGTTGATCAAATTTGATAGATTCGCCATCAAAAATGAGAAGTTCTGGTTCGAGAGGGATAATATCAACTACTTGACGCCGATCCGACGCATCTGTTATGCTTATCTCATATCCCCCTTTGTCTTTTCGTATGATTTTGCTTACTATACCTGCTGTTGTAGCATTAGAAACTGTATTCTTACTCTTGCTGCCGTCGGGATAAATCTGACCCCTTCCCCTGTTCCCGCCTATATATATAAGATATTTGTTGAAGTGAACATCCTTCTTAGTAGCAGGGTCCGGGGAAAGAATAGGGAAGGTTATTTCACTAGATTTTTGACCGCCTACCACAAGAATTATTTTTTTATTAGAGCGATAGCTCTGAAAAGACAAATTGTCAATCTTTTCTTTCATCTCGGGAGAGATACGATCGGGATGAGCTAATTCAAACCCCTCCGGTAAAATAAGAACAACCCCCACGTTCAACCCCTTTTTTTTTACCATTAGCAAGAACTTGTTTTAGTTGCATATCATAAGGAATTCGAACAACTACCTCAAATACAGTATCCAGAAGTACCGCTTGTGGAACCTCAATCTTCATAGGCTTATTAGCTAAATGGCAATTGGCACATACAATACGCCCAATCTCTTCTCGTGGATTTTCATAACCCTGTTGTGCAAAAGTGGGATATGCACTTGCAATGGATATCCGAGTGTTGATAAATATCATGAGCGATACGGAAATAGATCGAGTAATCTCTTTCTTTAGCCAAGAAAAAACATTTCTAGTTTGCATGGTCCAATCATTGATCGCGAAAATTTCTACCAAAAATTGGGTAGATCACTAGTATAATTCCCTAGCCACAATTCTGCTATTTGCTGGAATAATCTAGGATGAATCTCCCCGATGGTTAGAAATAGAAAGAGTAAATACGATTTTCAATAACTTTCCTTATGTACAACTACAAAGTACTAAGCATTCTAATTGGATTAGATTAATATCAATGGATCCTTTATCAGTCATTCATTGAATGATAAATAACTACAAGTGACGGAGACAAACGGTTTAAATAACGGAAAATCAAAAGAAAATAGTATCGAGAATGACCGGAAAGGTGGAAACTAGACCAGATAGAATTTGATCATTATGAACAAATCAGAAATCTTTATTAGATAGAGCCAATCATTAATTCCCAACCGTGGGGTGCACGGAATCCGATACATAAATCAGTTAACAAAAGAATAGAAAAAGCATTGACTAAAGAAGGTCGATTCCCCTAAGCAATTAAAGGGCTACGGCTTTCGCGGGCAATCGCTTCTTCGAGACCAATTCCAACAATATCGAGATTGGAATGAAATTCTAGTTAGAGCCCGGCCTCTTTCTTGAAACTAATTGATAGGCACGACGTTTTCTATAGAAAAAGTGGGTGATATGCAGCATCAATCAAGGTAAAAAGGTAGTCACGACTTGTGCTATAATGCACAAAAGCCCTCCACCCCACCAAAAAGTAAAGAACACGTGGTGCCTGCTTGTGACACAACACATAGGGCTTGCTTTTCGTGATTACTATGAAATAGATGGCGGACTCAATTCATCAGGAACTGGAAGGACGACATCTCTCTCAGAAAAAAGGGAAATAAAAGATGAGAGAATCCTTCCTTTATTTTGACTACCCGAGCTAGAGGACTTGACGGACCACCTCAGAGGTTGGAAGAAGATTTTTGGAGAACACGGCAACCCTTACTGAAAGAGGTATGGGGGACAAGCAGGGCATATAGCCCATAAAGAGGTAGAATATGTTCGTTCATACGCACACCGACTGGATCATCCACAGCGAAGATAATACTCGAAAAGGGACTACGAGTCACCTTCTTTGAGCAATATTCTATTTTTCAGAGAGAAGAATGACAAAAAGTAGACCTGACGCGCCGACCCGACAGTGAGCCCAGTCGGACTGGCCCACTGCACCTCGGGTTTTGGGTCAGGCATAAGCCTAACCCTAAAACGTTTTTTCTGCCCTAATTTCAACTATAAATACAACACTCACCATTGTTAATAAAACACCAATCATAAACTAATTCTAGACTTAGAGTCTAGGACGAAACTCTCTAAAATATCTGCCAAGATTTCCTGGCTTTCTTGACATAGGAATAGACCATAGCATAGTGCTTGCAGTCGAAGGGACAGTCGCGTGTAATCCCTAAGTAAAGACTCCAGATTTATTAACCTGTAAGTGTCCATGTTTTATGTTACAGGTTTCGATTGTCATATAACCATACCAGAAGAAATTGTTGGGGCAAGTAGAACAAAATTTTAAATTTCCGTTGTGCCTACTTATATGTTTTGAATCCAACAAAACCCTACACATTGTGCACTTCACTAACTGTTTTACAGATTCCGACCTTAACAGAGGCCGATATTCCAATGGGGAAGGGGACATCACATCCACTGCCTACCCATCTCGAGATGTCCCTAAAACCAGGGGGAGTTCCTCAATTTAGATGATAAAATGAAAGTACTCTTATGAAATTGCAGGGGTTGCAACAACCCTAAATTCAAAAGGAGCTTTCGCTCAATTGTGGAATGGAACGACCCCTCTATTATCTGCCTAACAGAGATGAGAATGCAGGATCATTAGAAACTTAGAGATCTAGTAAATTTTACTTATCTTTTTGAGATCGGAGATGATGGGTACTCAGGTGGATTCGACTAATGTGGAAGAGCAAGGAACTGACAATCGATCTCACCGCAATCACCGATCAGGAAATCCATGTCAAAAACAGAAGAACTAATGCTTTCCTCAAATGTCTAGACAATATTGAAATGATAGAATTAGGCTTTATAGGCAGTAGATTTACTTGGATAAATAAAAGAAAAAATAGAGTCCACATTATTCTACAACGTTAACTCTAACTAGTTACAACAACACTTGGAACATGATTGTGACTCACCTACCTCGTACCCATTCTGACCACTGTCCAATCCTTTTGAATATTGACAAACTAACACACAAGTTTAGATTTGAAACCATAGGGCTGAGTCATTCAGATTTTAAAAACATTGTAAATCTGCACTACTAATCATCACCACTTGGAATAGGGATAATTTTTGAAACATCTCTATAAGAAGAAGAACCTGACTGCTAGGATTGCTGGATTACAACAAATGAACTCTAATATGAAATATAATTATCACTACCAGCTTGAAGACAACTTAATACAAGAGTTTAACAATGTCCTTAAGAGTGGGGAAGAGTATTGGAAACTGAAATCTAGGATCCACTGGATCAATGATGGAGATGCAAACACCAAATTTTTCATATCTGTAATGCCAAGAAGTAGAAAAAATAGAATTCTAGGATCAATGGATAATGTTGGTAACAGGAACCACAATGTGAAGGATATTCCACTGGACAAATTCAATGTAGTTTGTCTCTTCTTAACCATACCAATGCTAATCACACTTTTAACTTAGATGCAATTGGACACAAAATGAGATTGACATAGCTATTAAATCTTTTAGACCCCTAAAGTCATGTGGGCTAGATGGATTGCACCCTATCTTCTTAGAAAATTTCTGGTCTGACACCAAAAATAGTATAAGTAACCTTTGCTTTTATGCTTTTGATAATCTAAAGGTTGGCCCTGACCTCAAAAACACTTTAGTCACTCTTATGCTTAAGATTAAGCACCCCACTAACACAGGGTACAAAACAATTACTAAGATCATTAGTCCTACCAATGTAGCTTCATTTCTGGAAGAAGATCAACTGATAATGCTATCATAGTACAAGAAGCTATTCATTCACACCATCACCAACAGACACCCTAAAAGCTCTGACTATCAATACGCTATTGATAGAATGAATAGAAGAGTTGTAGGTTGGAAAGCTAAGTTACTATCCTTGTTCAGACAGTTTTGAATGCCATTATTGTCCACCCTATGCAACTCAACCTACTTCCATTCACTACTAGAAAACAAATAGATAGAATTCAAAGAATTTCATCTGCTGAAAAAAGAAAGGTTCACCATCTTAAATGGGATAAGATTACCATGCCAAAACAAGAAGGGGGACTTGGATGTACCAATATTATTGCAAAAAAATCACTCACTCCTTAGTAGTCTTATTTGGAGAGCTCATAAGAACAGAGATAGCCTATGGGCTAAAACCCTTATTTCCAAGTACCAGATTAGAAGAAATAATTCTACATCTGGAAAAGCACTACAAAAGTCATGAAAATTGTCTAACAAGATACTGCCTGGACCATTGGCACAGGGGAACACATCAATCTCTAGCATAATAGTGACTTTCCTATAATAAAACAATTAGAGAATAAATCCAGATAAAAATCATTCAAACTGAAAACTAAAGCACACCATCAAGAACACAATTGGGATCTTTCTTCTCTCCAATTTAAACTTCCCAGCACTATCAATCATCAACCAGATCTACAACAGTTACATCCCCTTCATTTCCCACTGTTAAGATTTTTTCTATTGGACCCCTAATGAACAAGGTATCTTCCACAGTAAGGAAGCTTGTAACATTTACCAGGAGATTTCAAGCATTATTGGATCTGGAAGCAATCGTGCCTTAAAAAAAATCAAATTCTTCCTTTACCTGCTGCTTAATGAAAGATTGACAACTGCAGAATACCTTGCAAAGATCAACATCTTAGAATCCAACTTATGTCCTCACTACCATACAACTGAATCACTGGAACACATCCTATTAACTTGCCTTAAGGGAGCATTGTTGGAAATTTGCCTTTGGCGGGGAGGTGCGTCCACCCATATTTAATGAATTAAACACTAGTGTTCCGCATGTTGGAGGCTTTGTCTCTTCTCACATGCATGATCTACGAAGTGAGTAGATGACCGTAGGGCCAATAATCGTCAAATTTCGTTGAGAAATGAAAGAGATATTGGTCCACGAAGTAAGGTGTTTGAGGCATGGAAATATGGTGTGGGACAAATCTACCACATCGGTGGGAGTAGGAAGAATTGCTCTCAATATAAGTCTCTAATGTGGTAAAGGGTTTGGGACCCCAAGGGGTATCCCATGTGTTTAAAGGAGGGAGGACCTAGATGTGCTTGGGTTCAAGGCTAAGCCCACACGCGCGCCTCCGCCGCCCGTCCGTCCCGTCCGGTCACGGGTCGTGGGCTGTGGGGACTTTTTGATATTATCTTTTTGGATCCCAAATTGCTTAATATTTACAGTTTGGTCCCTAAAGTTTCTGGAAAGTTGATTTTGGGGTGACGGAAGGCAAAAAACTTTCTGCCTACCGTTGGACTGTTTTTTGGGGCATTAATCAGCCATTACTTGGCTGATTAACTCCTCCATAAACACCCTCCTTCAATGGCCATGAATAGCCTCACTTATAGCCTTTAACATGCCACACTAATGGCCTTAAACCAGCCATTAATCAGCCCTCATAATGACTATTTACAACAGTGTTTTGGGCAGTTGAACAACCCTCTTGTGATGCTATATATTGAGCTGTTTTGGCTCAATTGTGGAGAGACATACGTGACTGAAATTCAGCATGAAACAGTGAGCAAAACAGCCAGAAAATAGCACAAAACACAGCTCAAAACAGTAAGCAAACAGTCAGTGAAAAATAATGCAAAAACAGTGAGTTAAGACCCTCATATACATAAGATATACACTACAGAGACACACTATATACACAGAGACAAAACAGAAGAGAAGATAGAAACTTTTCCTTCTTTTTCCATATCTTCAGCTAGTCGATTCATATTTGTTTTATTCGGCAGGCTCAACCTATTGGATTTGTAGCGTTGAGATTAAAGTGTTGTTTTATCTTGGGAGACTATTGCCCGCTAACGTAAAAGCATATATACGGGGCAATCTTGTCTTAAGGACAGAGGGCAATCCCTCGACTCAACACACAACGTTGTAACCATCCAGATTTAGTTGTTTCTTGATTTCAGGATATCAAGATTCAAGACACAACAAGCTTGCGACAGTTCTCAACATTGGCCTTGCAAGGTTATCAAGATTCAAGACACAACAAGCTTGCGACAGTTCTCAACATTGGCCTTGCAAGGTTATCAAGATTCAAGACACAACAAGCTTGCGGCAGTTTTAAAGATTGATCATTTATTTATCCTTTCGAACACTTGTAATAGTTATTTACTTTCCGTACTGCTTTATAAAGTACAATAGAGTACCAACAGTTTAAGACAAGATTGTATTGTATTACTATTAGTGTTCGAAAGATGTCGGTCAAAAGTTGTGTGACCAAATCTGGTTATGGCAATGGTTTTCTGGTAGAAGAGAGTGATGATGATGAACGTGTTCATGGTGTCACCGCTACCAAGACTGGTGGGAACAAGCGCTCGCGAGAGCCTGAGGATGTCAACTGGGACAAGAGGAGAAGGCTGAAGATGTGGTTCTATCTTACAGCAGAAGGCCTATATCTGTCCCAAATAAAGGATCCGAATTATGGTAAGGAGGAAATGGACACTCAGTCCGATGAAGTGATTGAAGTGGGCCAGAATCCGAAATTGAGATAAGTTATTTTTCTTTCTTGTCAAGAATAAAGATTAAATGATGTCTGATTAAAAATGGCTTAAAGTAAGGAGGAATATGAAAATATTTTCACAAAATAATTTATATTTCTTACGCTTTAAAATCAGAAGTTTAATCTCATCTTCATTCCCGTTTAAAGATTGGATTGTGTAACCGACTTAAAAAGATTCATTCTTTTAAGTGTAATTATTAAAAGTGTGCAAAGTATGTTCGCACATACGAGGGAGAAAGATCCGCTGACTGTGCGAAAACTGTTACCACTCTTAAGTAAGCGCCAAGAATTGTCTGGGCACCAATCATAACGGAAGAAGTCTAAAAGCTAAAGACGTTGTGCCTGTCACACTATTTGGCAGAACATCCTTCATAGGATGATATTGGACACTTAGTCATACAAAGCCTCCGGGCGACTGAAGTAGGTAAAAAATTCATTTGATATGATAATATTGGACACTCAGTCATACAAAGCCTACGGGCGACTGGAGTGGGGCCAGAATTCATTTCATATGAAAAGTAATGGACACCTAGTAAGGTGGGCCAGAGTTTCTAGGTCTTAAATGATCTGAAGGCCTAAAGAAAGGCAGTAAAGAAATTAGACACTCAGTCTGCCAAAGCAACTGGAGTGGGCCAGAGTATTGAGATCACATATGATCCGGTTACACCCTAACCACGGGCAAGAGGTTGTTCATGTGAAGCAACGCCACCTCTAAAACCAAAGGGGTTGGAGAGGTTGTCCTCAATAGGACTTCAGGGAATGGGATCACTCTAAAATGAGGTGATACATCTCCCAAACTTGGTTTAAGGGACGTTGTTGGTCAAGCTGGTTTGAGACTAGTCCAGCATGTCCGTAATAACTAAGAATGGTACAGTATGTCTGTAGCCAAATGAATGATATATTTGTAATCCGTGAATCTATGCCATCATAGATTAAGACACGTTAAATAAAAAGTCATTCAAAAGCTAGCGAAGTTGAGATTGTTGCCTTCTTTTGACATAAACCCTTAAAATGAATGTAAGGTAGGAGAAGACGCAAAATCACCTTTCCAAATTCCGTCAAAGGAATAGCGAAAGAAGCACCGCTCCTCTAGAACTTAGTCACACCTTTATGAGTGATTTAAAGTTTATACAAAATAGAGGGGGGGAGACAAGTACATTGCGACCTTCATTGATGACGGTACAACATATTGTATCATTTGTTTGTTGAAAAGCAAAGATGAAGTTGTTGAAGCGAGTAAGCGCTACAAAACATAAGATGAAAATCAACTAGGCCTACGGATTGAGGAATTCGTAGTGATATAGGGGGAGAAGGTGAAGCATCGTTCATTAAACTACTGTTCATTTCTCACCTCAGTCCAATGGTGTTAGCCAAGCGCAAAGTCGTACGCCCAAATTATGTGGGGTGGCTTGGTAAAAGTTGGAATACCGAAACAGGTCTAGTTGTACCTAAGACTGTAGATTGCATATCCATTGGATCTGCAAATAACAATAGTGCTTATCGCCTCTTGGCGTCAAAGAATGTTGAATTCGTTGAAGATAACTTTCCTTGAAAAGGAAAAAGGAGTAATTGCTCAAGGTTAACAAGAACCCGCGAGGGCCTGACTGTCCGGAACTAGACGTTTCGTATCTACAGGACTCGAAAGTTGCTGGCTATCCAGAACTTAATATTCCAAATCTGCAGAACTCAAGGATTCTAGATGTTGAACCGAGACGGAGCAAAGAAGGGGACAAAGACTTGTTCCAGTCCTTCTAGCTTGAATGGTTGAGAATGAACCATGGACAATTAACAAATAATTGTCATCTCCAAAAGCGCTGCTTTGGAAAGAAGCTACAAAGAGAGAAATAGATTCCATCATAATAGAACCATACTTGCATAATGGTTGATCTTCCTCCGGGAAAAGAACCTTTGGGTTGTGAAAAACTATACTCAAAAGTGAGTACAAAGTAGATGGATCTAGCGTCGAGTATAATGCCTCGGCTACTTGTACAAGTGCTCCCCTGTGAGTAGCTTAACATCTTGGGCCATTGCAGTCTTACGTGGCATGGATGTTGAAACAGCCTTCCCAACCGGAGAGTTGGAAGAAGAGAATCAGAGTTGGTTTGCTGGACTGTTGGGCTTCTTCCTGAACTTTCACTTTGGTCCCTGAAATGTTTACATTTTGGTCCTGAATGTTTTAGATAAAACAGAAACAATGAATATGACCACAGAAACATTGACTCTGAAGTTAGAAAGCCAATAGTTGGAAAACCAACAGTCTGAGAGTGGAAATTATAACAAAAGATATGGGTATCACAGATGACATCTTAGGAATTGGATTTCTAAGACATCTAACGGACTGGTCTAACTCCAAACTCAGTTGTGAGATAATTGACAGTCTCGTTGAAGCCATCAATGGATATGAATCATAGAACTGATTGGAATCATGGTGCATCCATAGACAATGAGCGATATGCACATGTCACGTGTAGTTCAATGTATTGTACACACTACAACCGACCTGGTATCGGCCTACAAACAGATCAGTTGAACTAAGGTTCACTGATGATCTTAATAAATGATCAATAGAAGGCGTTAAGTCAGATATGACAATATCTGAATTATTCTTTATCTACGGATTATAGTATTCTGGATGTCCAGTAGTTCTGGGAGAACAAAGTGATGCAAACTGGACATCAGATATGAAGAACACCAAAGCCACAAGTAAATGTGTATGGTGGGTCTTGAAAAATCCTCTAAGCAAACTTGCATCGACCGATTCATGATGAGATCGGAGTTTATCGCTTTATACAAAGCATGAAAGAAGTTGAGTAACTTCATGACTCCTTAGAGGACGTCCCTTATTGGGAGAAACCCGTGTCTTCAGCAGTTATACACTGTGGCTAGCCGGTCGGCTTCAGGAAGGACACGGATGACAGCGTCTGGACATATCTGTCAGGATCTGTCGGAGACATAAGACCGTATGGCAGTTGATCATCACGGGTGTCACTTCCTTGTTTACTAACTAAGGGACTACCTGGAGATCAAGTGTTTTGCCTGTCTAGGGGAATGGGCTTAAAACCCAAACAATACGAACCTTTGCGGTGGAAACCCAACCATACTGATTGGAGATCCCAAGAATTTGGTTCAATGGAAAAAATAAGAGGCAAAAGGTTCAGTTGAGCGCTTCGGTGGAAGCAAGAAGCACTTCGGATGATGATTTCTGTACGGAAACATGAATCCAAAGTTGTTCCCGCAATAGACATTAAAGTGCTACCTGCATGGTGGGTAATGGTTAAGTTTCCAAACCTTTAACGATCCTCAAATAGTTGAGGTTAAGGTTGGGAAAACTTTTAATGATTTCTAACACTTGTGAAGTGGCGTATAGAAGGATACCTTGTAGGAGATCACCTATTTAAGTGCGAGGATGACCGCCTCAAATGAACGCACTTAATAATATAAGTGTGTCCACAGCTATAACGGACAAAAACGTAAGAATGAAAATGAATAAGAAGAGTTATTGTGTTGTTATCATTGTTTTGTCTTACACTAAACACTGACGGTTCAAGACATCACGTTCACCGCGCAGTAAGTAAGTCTGATGGTTTCAACTAGGGAAGGTTAAAAGCGGAAGCTACCTCTCCTGATGCAATATCTTTTCGCTGAAAGATTGCTGAAAGTAGGCACCTTGTGCGTGCGCCACAATCTCTCTTTCATAGAGGGGATTGTTGGAAATTTGCCTTTGGCGGGGAGGTGCGTCCACCCATATTTAATGAATTAAATACTAGTGTTCCGCATGTTGGAGGCTTTGTCTCTTCTCACATGCATGATCTACGAATTGAGTAGATGACCGTAGGGCCAATAATCGTCAAATTTCGTTGAGAAATGAAAGAGATATTGGTCCACGAAGTAAGGTGTTTGAGGCATGGAAATATGGTGTGGGACAAATCTACCACATCGGTGGGAGTAGGAAGAATTGCTCTCAATATAACTCTCTAATGTGGTAAAGGGTTTGGGACCCCAAGGGGTATCCCATGTGTTTAAAGGAGGGAGGACCTAGATGTGCTTGGGTTCAAGGCTAAGCCCACACGCGCGCCTCCGCCGCCCGTCCGTCCCGTCCGGTCACGGGTCGTGGGCTGTGGGGACTTTTTGATATTATCTTTTTGGATCCCAGATTGCTTAATATTTATAGTTTGATCCCTAAAGTTTCTGGAAAGTTGATTTTGGGGTGACGGAAGGCAGAAAACTTTCTGCCTACCCTTGGACTATTTTTTGGGGCATTAATCAGCCAATACTTGGCTGATTAACTCCTCCATAAACACCCTCCTTCAATGGCCATGAATAGCCTCACTTATAGCCTTTAACATGCCACACTAATGGCCTTAAACCAGCCATTAATCAGCCCTCCTAATGACTATTTACAACAGTGTTTTGGGCAGTTGAACAGCCCTCTTGTGCTGCTATATATTGAGTTGTTTTGGCTCAATTGTGGAGAGACATACGTGATTGAAATTCAGCACGAAACAGTGAGCAAAATAGCCAGAAAATAGCACAAAACACAGCTCAAAACAGTGAGCAAACAGTCAGTGAAAAACAATGCAAAAACAGTGAGTTAAGACCCTCATATACACAAGATATACACTACACAGACACACTATATACACAGAGACAAAACAGAAGAGAAGATAGAAACTCTTCCTTCCTTTTTCATATCTTCAGCAAGTCGATTCATATTTGTTTTATTCGGCAGGCTCAACCTATTGGCTTTGTAGCGTTGAGATTAAAGTATTTTTTTATCTTAGGAGACTATTGCCCGCTAACGTAAAAGCATATATACGGGGCAATATTGTCTTAAGGACAGAGGGCAATCCCTTGACTCAACACACAATGTTGTAACCATCCAGATTTAGTTGTTTCGTGATTTCAGGATATCAAGATTCAAGACACAAAAGGCTTGCGACAGTTCTCAACATTGGCCTTGCAAGGTTATCAAGATTCAAGACACAACAAGCTTGCGACAGTTCTCAACATTGGCCTTGCAAGGTTATCAAAATTCAAGACACAACAAGCTTGCGGCAGTTTTAAAGATTGACCATTTATTTATCCTTTCGAACACTTGTAATAGTTATTTACTTTCCGTACTACTTTATAAAGTACAATAGAGTACCAACAAGCATAATCATGGAATCAGCAATACATTTCAAGACACTCTCCCCAACTGGATTAAAACTCATTCAACCTCCCTCAAATCATGTACCATACCTAACGGCTCACCAATACCATATCAAATTCTCCTTCCTATCGCACTTTGGCATATCTTGCTAAACAGAAATCGAAACACTTTTGACAAAACTCAGCACATCACCAGTGTCACCCACATCATCAATCAAGTTCTAGAATTCTATCTCATAGGAAATCACTCTCTTCTCAAAAACACTTCCCCAAAAATCACTATTGAGGTGAAGTGGAAAAAACTCCAAATGAGTTCTATACGCTCGACATTGACGGAGCCTTCAATCATTCAACTAATGAATGAGGAACTAGAGGAATTCGAAACTCGCATGGTAATAGTCAGGAAGGCTACACAACAAATATGGGTCGTATCTGCGCTCCAATCAGAAATATGTGATCTAGTCCCCGGGGCATAGCTGGATGGCAAACGAGAAGAACTTAAAATCCAGTTTGAGGCCTGCAGCGTGTGTTCGAACCCTGGTGGGAGCAATTTGCTCTCTTCTGGGGTAGGACCTTTTAGATGATATCAGTTGCTCTGTTCTCAAACTCTGGTCATTCAGGCACATCCCGATTTACTAGTAGTAGTGGTGAGGGACCGGAACTACTATCTTCGGTAATAGTCTACATAAGCCGAGAAGCTGGATATAAAAAAAAATACATGATCTATTAAAGGGGCTAGAACTTGCTTTTACAAAGAATCTGACGCCACTTATAGTGGAATTAGATTCCGAGGTATTAATCGATCTCCTTGCGAATGAACCACAACAACATTCACCTTACAAAAATATTTTAAATGACTGCAGATTCCTACTTCAAGCACTGGAGACCCCCCAGATTCAACACACATTGAGGGAAAGCAACAAAGTGTCACATGAACTGGCTGCATTTGGGAAAAAGAGAAACACATAACCAGTAGGAGAAATGATATTTTGGAATGTTCCTCCTGTTTTTACTTTACCGCTCTGAACAATGACTATTTAGAGGTTGCGTCGTTAAATTCTACCTTCACTTTGTAATCTCTTAATTTCCTTTATGTTATGCAAGTATCTGCGTTTTAGGAAAAAGAAAAAGTTGCTCTTTTATAAACTTAAATTCATGCACACGTACAACTTACGCGACATAAGAACTCAATTATGCTAAAAAATTACCTTAAGAAAAACATCTCTCTTGTTATTCTTGGAGAAATGAAAACTGATTAAGTTATATAAGATCTTAGATATAAATATCCAAAATAATTCAAAGCGAATAAAAGGAAGGAAAAGACTGATTATGCACATGATGCTTAATTAATTAATAAAGCGTCAATATTAAAAGGTAAGCCCACTTTTAAACTTAGGTCGTCAAGTCTGTCAACAAGTTAAAGCATATTAATATGAATGTATATGTTTCATGTGTCAAAATCAAAGGAACCATTTGAGAGACAAGACGGATATAGAAAGGGACCCTCAATATTAGATTTCATGTATAGTATAATATTAGTATACTTATATCACATTGAAAATTAAGCTCACTCCCAACAAGAAAATAAAACTCACTCTCCCCAACCCCCAACCCCTCCTTTAATTAGGTCCTAAACACTATTTTGAAAAGAGTTTAAGTCATATGTAATATGTAAGTTATATATTTATACGATTAGCTCACTAATTTGATAATTACAATTAAATTTCTATAAGTATTTATTATTAATATGATAAAAGACGTAAACAGCTAACCTGCTATTACAAGTTAAAATTTCACTACTAAAACAAAAGAATTAGAGATAGATAAAGTATGTAGCACACAAAAATTATTCATCGCTAATTATATTTAGTGAATAATTAGCGATAAATTATTAAAAATATTGCTAGCTATGAGCAATTTAGCGAGTGATTAGCATGCATCGTAATTAATTCTAACTTTTTTGTAGTTTTTGTATTGAAGTGGTGATCATCTTATCTAAAAGTGTAAGTTATTAAAGAGAGTACACTTTAAATATTTAATTATATTTTCAACAATTTATATTTAAAAAATAAAGCTTTATACTATCCATGTATACAATTTATTGTGAAAATGGGGTCATATATGGTTATTAGATATCACTGTCACTTCACTTTTTGCTCCAATTTAATCAATTTTGATTCCACCGTAGAGTTAATAAGTGTCTCAAACCTCTATAAATACAAATGTGGCACTCACTTTCATTTACTCTCATCAACCAACTTGCTTTCTTCAAATTTCCACCACCAAAACACTAACTTCTTTTGAGTCATCATCAATGGCTTCCTTGGAAATCTCCAAAGAGGTAGCAATTTATTCTCTTCTTCATCTACTTTAATTTTTTGTGATGATCAAGAGTGTTAATTAGTTATAGAAATCAAGAATTAACATTAATGTAGCTCTAGTCTTGCTTATTCCTAGTGCCAACGATTCACCTATCTTTGGTTCTAGAGAAGACCAAAAATTAAAAAGCACATAAAAAGCATTAGACTTCTATATCTATATATATAATCTTCTCATGCAAAGAGAACACATTTTCTTTTATCTATATCTATTTCTTTTCAAGAAAGTGAAAAGAGAATGATCACCTAACTAGGAGTGTTTATTCACTAAAATCTTGTCTATTAAATTGTCTCTTTATCTCTCTTTTTATTTTTGTTGGGCTTGAATTAATCTTGATCATCAACAGGTGAAGCTGAAAGGAGAAGAAGATCAGTGCACTAATGATGGAACTCTTGATTTTTATGGAATACCTGCAAATAGAGAAAAAACTGGGAAATGGCTGGCTGGAATTATGCTGCTCTGTAAGCTTCTTTTTTCTTGTTTTACACAAAAACTATACTCTCTTTTTTTTTCCTTGAAAGAGAGAAAAACTGATATTAGACTCTACTTATCTTTTCTTTTATATATACTTTCCAACCTTAAAAAATTGAAGATATGTGACACTCTGTATATGTTATTAATTTCTCGGACTTAATGACCGACTCATTTTTTTCTGTTTTCCTTTGTTTATGATGACTTGGCGTGTCAAAAAGGTGGTATTCTTAGGAGCTGTTTGGACGTATAAAAATAATTTCCTTTCTAAAAAAATCTAAGTATTATTTATACATTGGCGGTTAAGAGTTCCACAACAGATATGGAATGGGAATATGGATTCCTTATATGAATTTGGAGAATCTTCATCCTACAAGCTAACTTTTGGGGTTGAGTTAGGCCTAAGATCTATTTTTTACATGGTATCAGAGTCAGATTCATTCCAATTCTTTGTTCACCGATGTTGAGCCCCCAAATTATACCATGCTCCAGTTAACAACGTCTGGGCGTGCGGGGGTGTGAAGAGTCTCAAATCGGATATGGAATGGGAACATGGACTCCTTATATGGACTTGAACAATCCTCACCCTACAAGCTAGCTTTTGGGATTGAATTAGGCACAGATCCATTCTTTACACATTATTTTTTTGGCTATTTTAGATTAGTTTTTTAAAGTTTGAAAACTGGTTTTGATCAGTTTTATAAGTGAAAAATCTCTTTTCCACTCACAAAACTTTAATTTATTTTAAAATCAAACACAACTACAACTCCAACTTCAAAAACTCTTTTTTCTGAGTTTCAACAAAAAAAAAATTGGTTTTTCCCCGGTTTTTCGATACCCGCATTGAAGTCCGACTATATCCATATTCGTACCGCGTAGGGCTCTCCCTACCAAGGAATTCTTCATATCCAACGCTCAAACCCGAGACCTCTGATTAAAGGAGGACAACTTAATACGAGACACCACAAAATTTATGTCCAACGCTTCCTTAGATTTGTTTTTTAAGTTTAAAACTTGGTTTTTACCTCAAGAAATGTTTTTCCTTCTCACAAAACTTTAATTTCTTTTCAAATGAAATGGATGTTAAGTCGTAACTTCGACTTATAAATATTATTTTTTATATTATTTTTTTAACTTAAACTTTAAAAGTTAATTTTATCAGTTTTAATCAAATCTATGTTCAAACGGCTCCTTAGAGATTTCAGCTTCTTCATAATGGTTTTTTCTTTCTATTTCTTTATTCTATTTTAGTGTAAACAAATAAAAATGAAAAGAAAGGTTGACAACTCTGGGAAACGGTGAGTTAAGTAATAGTAAATGAAGCCAGCTATCATATGGGAAAATGACAAGAGTTATAAGCGCAAAGTCTAAATTTTACAAGTAAAATACTAAAGACACGTGTCAAAAGATTGACAGACCGAGATATATATACGTATATAAAATTTGTATGTATATCAAAGCCCTGGGTGTTGTTCGGTTGAGAGTTCAGAGAAGAAACTTCCAGTTTCTAAGTACTTTTGTGATAGGGATTTGGCAGCAATAGCAAAAATTTAGTGGAAGAAAACAAGAGAGAAAAGTGGAGGGGTGTGACAAAAGCATGCAGTAATAGAAAAAAGACATTTCTGACACGTAAATATATTCATGCCACGTCATATAATGACAAAGTTTTGTTCTTTGGTGACCCCATCATTGATCTGCCTTTTTACTTATCCTAATTTTATTAATCTTCTAAATCTAAAATTTTATCATTGGATGGTTTTTTGAAACTCTAATAAAACTTTTTTTTTTTGTGTTTCATTTATAGTTACTTTTTTTATGAAATATAATTTGATCAGATGGATTTAAATTAAGTAAACATGATTGTTAGTCTGTTAGCTAGCTATGAGATATTGAGGGTGGTTGTTATGTCTAGGAATGTAGGATGATTATAAGTTTATGAGTAATATAAAATAATAACAACATACCCAGTGTAATTCTACAAGTAGGGTCTGGGAGTGTGATGTGTACACAGCCTTACCCCTACCTTGTGAAAGTAGAGAGGTTGTTTTCGATAGACCATCGACTAATAAACACATAACCAAATCATATATGAAAAGAAAATACAATAGTGTTATGAGTTCTACAAAAGTTGAAGGAAGATAAAATGGAAGCGCATATAACGAGATACGGTATAAGTCCACTTAATTTTAGAGTCAACTTGCTATGACTATGTAAGTTGCACAAGAAAAGCACGTGGTAAATATATAGGGTTGGATTCTATTAGATCTATGCATTAATTGGCCTATTAGAACGATGACATACTAAAAGTTAGAAAGGTGTGTATCAATGAATATTAGTATTCTTATAACGTTCTTTATTGGTCATTGGACTAGTATGTAGAAGGATGATGTATCAAAAACTGAAAGGTGTATCGATGAATATTGGTGTTCTTATGACGTTTTCTCATTGGTCGTTTCCCGTTGGACTATAAAAGTAGTAGGATGATGTGTTAAAATTAAAAGGCGTATCAATGAATATCAGTGTTCTTAATTGTAACATTTTCTGATTGGTCGTTGGACTAGTACGTAGAAGGATGATGTATTAAAATTTGAACAAAATATCAACAAATAAAAATGTTCTTATCATTGGCGTATAGTACATAGAAGGATGGTGTATTAAAAGTAGAAAGGTGTATCAATAAATAAGCAGCGTTTGTATCATGTTCCGTGATCGGTCATACCTTGTCTTTTATTGAGAACGGGGTGACAAGTATGGAATAGAGGATTCCTACATGCCTTGATTGGTCATTCTAAACAACATATCAACAAATAAAAATGTTCTTATCATTGGCGTATAGTATGTAAAAGGACGACGTATTAAAAGTAGAAAGGCGTATCAGTAAATAAGCAGCGTTTGTATCATGTTCCATGATCGGTCATACCTTGTCTTTTATTGAGAACGTGGTGACAAGTACGGAATAGAGGATTCCTACCGGTCTTGATTGGTCACTCTACTAATCGGGAATAAGGAAAATGTGTCAAATGTCTCGTGATCGGTCATACCTTGTTTTTTTATTGAGAACGTGGTGACAAGTCCAGAATGGAGGATTCTTACATGCCTTGATTGGTCATTCTACTAGTCAGGAATAAGGGGAAAATGTCGAATAGAGTATGGAAAGTGGTTAATATTCAACAATGGAAAGTCATTCGGCATGTCCTAATAATTAGGAGTGTTTATTTTCTGGAAAAACAATAAGGTGACAAATTCGTCACATAAGATCTATCGAAGTAAAATAATTAATGATTAGAGTACTTCGCACACGCAAAACTTTAATTTTAACACGTCATCTTTCTATGTACTAGTTCAATGACCAATGAGAAAACATTTCCAGTACGTAGAAGGATGATGTATTAAAGACAAAAAACGTATAGACAAATAGAAGTGTTCTTATCACATTTTTTGATTGGTCATTTGCGTATAGTACGTAGAAGGATGAAGTAGAAAGGCGTATCAATAAATAAGCAGTGTTCGTATCATATTTCGTGATTGGTCATGCCTTTTCTTTTATTGAGAGTGTAGTGATGACAAGTCCGGAATGGTGGAACTTTAAATGCCTTGATTGGTCATTCAACTACTCGGAGATAAGGAAATAGTGTCGAATAGAGTATGGAAAGGTTATACTCCAATGACCAATCAAAAAACATGATAAGAACACTTCTATTTGTCGATACGTCTTTCGACTTTAATATGTCAAGCTTCTACGTACTGCAAAGCTTTTCTCATTGGTCGTTGGACTAGTACATAGAAAGATTACGTGTTAAAAATTAAAGGTGTAGCAATGAATATCAGTGTTCTTAATTGTAACGTTTTCTGATTGGTCGCTTGACTAGTATGTATAAGGATGTCGTTAACTCAAATGACATATAGACAAATAAAATTGTTCTTATCATGTTTTTTGGTTGGTCATTGGCGTATAGTACGTAGAAGGATGACGTATAAAAATAGAAAGACGTATCAGTAAATAAACAGCGTTTTTATCATATTCTGTGATTGGTCATATCTTGTCTTTTATTGAGAGTGTAGTGATGACAAGTCCAGAATGGTGGAACTTTAAATGCCTTGATTGGTCATTCAACTACTTGGGAATAAGGAAAAGGTGTCGAATAGAGTATGGAAAGGTTTATACTCAACAACAGAAAAGTCATTTGACATGTCATAATAATTAGGAGTGCTTTATTTTCATGGAAAAACAATAAGGTGACAAATAGGTCACATAAGATCTATCGAAGTAAAATAATTAATGATTAGTGTACTTCTCACGCCCAAAATTGGCAAAAAGGGCAAAGTGTTGGCAAGGTTTGACATTAGGGCATATCATGTTGGCAAATTGGCATTAGACCATAGTGTTGGCAAGTTTTGACATTTGAGTGGTTGCTTAGGTACTTGCTTTGAACGGGAAAAATAAAAGAGGAAGCAAAATATTACGTACATTTTATTTCTTTCCACAATATCGTGTAGGAAAAGGTACCTTCCACTATTGAATGATTTAAATGCTGTAGGAATATCACATCCATGTCATTGCTATACCTTTGCAAGTGTTAAGTACCTTTTTAGGGGTACAATTATCACTAATATCAACTACTCCCTCAGTCCTAATTTATGTGATGTAGTTTTATTTGGCACGTACTTTAAGAAATAATAGAAGACTTTTGAATTTTATGGTCTAAAATAAGCTAAAGATATTTATGTGGTTATAGATCATCTCGTTTTGCGTAAAATATAAAGTTTAAAGTTAAATTGTTGTTAAATAAAAAATATATCATTCTTTTTTGGACGGATTAAAAAGAAAAGTGTGTCATTCTTTTTGGAACACATGGATTACTCCATAAATCTAAGAAAGTAAAACCCATTCTGCATATCACTTTGAGAAGAAATTGGTTGGAAGGGAAAGAAATGAAATGTCTGTTGTTATTACCTAATTATCAAACCTATAAATCTAAGGAAGTAGAACTCACTTTAACAAGAAATTGATTGGAAAGGACAGAAATGAAATGTCTTTGAAATGACCTTATTATCAGACCTAGTAATGCATTAATAGTTTGCCACAATTTGTGGTGTTTTTTTATCATACTTGTGTGCATAAAATTGAAAGTTCTCCACATTTTTGTAAAGAATGGATTTTGAGCCTAACTCAACCCCAAAAGCTAGCTTGTAGGGTGATGATTTTTCAAGTCCATATAAAGAGTCCATGTTCCCATTCCATATACGATGTGAGACTCTTAACAACCCCCGCACACCCAGACCTCGTTAACTGGAGCGTTGATAATATAATTTAGAAGCCCAACATCGACGAACAAAGAATTGAAATGAGTCTGGCTCTGATACCATGTAAAGAATGGATCTTGGGTCTAACTCAACCCAAAAGCTAGCTTGTAGGATGAGGATTGTTCAAGTTCATACAAAGAGTTCATGTTCCTATTCCATATCTAATGTGAGACTCTTAACAATTTTCACAAGTGTGTCTTGGTCATGATTGATTGATTCACCACCTTAGCCACTAAATTCCACTAGATATTTAGGATAATTTAACATCCATATAACCAAATTGATTGATTCAACTATACATCTCATATACCGATGCTCTTTTATCCTACTGAGAGGCTAAAGTTAAAAGTTCTCCAAGTGTGGAATGTAACATTCATATCCTACTGAGATGCTCTATTGATTTACCTTAGTTAGCCACGCTATATCCAACTATTAATTAGGGGAATGTAACATTCATATGACCAAATTGATTAATTCAACTATCTCGTAGACACAACTGTGTTTGGTCTTTGATTTATTGACTTACCTAGTTAGCCACTAAGTCGCACTATGTAGGAGAATAGCAGAATGTAACACCGATAAAACCCAATTGAATGATTCAATTATCTCATAAAAAGAACGCTAAAAAGGATAGCCTACTTTCCCCTGTGATTTTATCCAGTGAATCAAGGTTTTGCTACTCTTGCCTTTTTTGGTGTTGGGGTGAATTTAGTGTTGTTCCTAACAAGAGTGCTGCAACAAGACAATGCTGCTGCTGCTAATAGTGTGAGCATATGGACTGGTACTGTCTACATATTCTCTCTTCTTGGTGCTTTTCTTAGTGACTCTTACTGGGGAAGATTCAAAAGCTGTGCCATTTTCCAGATCATCTATGTCACTGTAAGTATCCATTTACTTTGGTATCTTACATCTGCAGCTAATTAAAGCTACTGAGACACAATATAAAACATAATTAAGTCAGTGTTTCCTTTGTTCTGTTTTATATGAGTTGCCACAGAGTTTAAGACGTTAATTTAATTTATGTATTATATTAGTGAATATGATAGAAAAATTGAGATAATAGTTGAAAAGTTTGATTGATAAAGAAATTCAACATCACATCCAAGTTTAAAATTTGAATAATTTAATGAACTTGAATTCTTGAAAGTCGTGAAAATTGTATAGAAACAGAATTGTGTCAAACATCTAACACCGTCTCAAAATACAAGAAGTGTCATATAAATTGGAACGGAACAATTACTATGAAGTTTTACGTTCATACTTATCGATCTTGCTATTAATGATTGGTTTGGTGCTTACTTATTAACAGGGATTAGTACTATTATCACTTACAACGCAACTTTACTTGCTCAAACCGAAAGGTTGTGGGGATCGAACAACTCTATGTGGAGAGCATTCAAACATGGTGATTAGTCTATTCTACATCACTGTGTACATGATTGCTCTAGGATACGGAGGCTATCAACCTAACATCGCTACCTTTGGAGCTGATCAGTTCGATGAGCGTAACCCGAGGGAGAAACAATCCAAACAGGCCTTCTTCAGCTACTTCTACCTGGCCCTAAACCTTGGTTCACTTTTCTCTAACACCGTCTTAGACTACTTTGAGGATGAAGGGATGTGGGCTCTTGGCTTTTGGGCATCTGCTGCTTCTGCCTTCGCTGGATTGGTGCTCTTTCTTGGAGGAACCGCGAAGTATAGGCACTTCCGATCGAATGGCAACCCTATAACCAGGTTTTCTCAGGTTATAGTCGCTGCATCGAAGAAGTGGAGAGTAGAGACGCCAGAGAATGAAGGCGTATTATATGAAGGCGGCGACGAGAGCTCCAAAACTGCTGGTAGAAAAATGCTCCATACTCACGGTTTCAAGTGAGTACCAAAGCACTAATATCCAATTCAAAAGAAAATGTTATATTCTAAGATGCACTAATAAATCATTTTTAAACGCAGGTTCTTGGATAAAGCAGCTCTGATCACATCCAAAGAAATCGACAATGAGAAGGAGAGCAATCGCAACATGTGGCGCCTCTGCCCTATTTCACAAGTTGAAGAGGTTAAGTGCATCTTGAGGCTGTTGCCAATTTGGCTATGTACTATAGTTTACTCTGTAGTTTTCACCCAGATGGCCTCGATCTTCGTCGAGCAAGGCGACGCGATGAAAACCACGATTGGGAACTTCAGAGTTCCGGCTGCAAGTATGTCGAGCTTCGACATCATGAGTGTAGCGGTTATGATATTCCTGTACCGCCGAGTCCTTGATCCTTTAGTCAAAAAGTTTAAGAAGATCAAGGGCGAAGCTCAAGGGATAACTCTACTTCAACGGATGGGTTTCGGACTTGTCGTAGCTGTGATGGCAATGCTTTCAGCGGGACTTGTAGAGTGCTACAGGCTCAAGTATGCTAAAAAAGACTGCACACAGTGCCAAGGCTCAAGCTCTCTGAGTATCTTATGGCAGATTCCTCAATACTCTCTGATCGGAGCTTCGGAAGTGTTCATTTACGTAGGACAGCTGGAGTTTTTCAACGAACAAGCACCGGATGGTCTCAAAAGCTTCGGAAGTGCACTGTGCATGACATCGATATCACTAGGAAATTATGTGAGCAGCTTACTCGTTAGCGTAGTGATGAAATTTTCTACAACGGATAACATGTCTGGATGGATCACAGGAAACCTCAACAACGGTCATTTAGACAGGTTTTACTTTCTCTTAGCTGGCTTGACAATCTTAGATTTAGTTGCTTACATAGCTTGTGCTAAGTGGTACAACGGTATAAAGCATGGTGAAATGATTCAAGAAGTGAAGGAAGAAGACAAAAGTGAAGTCTAATGTATCAGACAGCTTTTTCATACTTTTAGGCATATTTGCCAGAATGAATAAATAAGAGGAAGAGCTATGTCTCCTCAACTTACGTACAGATTTACTTTACTGTTAGTGTCATTGTTCTGTTTTGTCTTACTAGTTGTAGAATTCACAAGCATCTTGGAGTTGAACAAAAAAATGAGTTGCTTTCCCGTTACCTGGCAAATTTTGTTGTATAATATTGTTCATTCCATAAGGGTTGCCGATAGTCCATCGAAAACACTCGACCCCACTTGTGAAATTACACTGGATTTGTTGTTGTTATACATATAAGATCGAGAAATTTTCATTGATCAAGATAAGTTAATGCATACCTGGCATAATTTTATAGTTGCATATAATGACTAGGATATATGGTGCAAGTTGTAAGAATGATGAGTGTCGAATCCTTCACTGATTGCAAAACCTGGCTTTTGCTGAGGAGAATCAGGACAATCAGAAAATAGTACTGTTATACTTTGCCTGTGATCCTGATCAGATTGGTTTCTGAGTTCTGATAGACAATGACATATCTAAATGGAACTGTGATAACAACTACACGAGGCAAAAACAGATAAATAGATTTTCAATGAAATGTTATCAAAACCTTAAGCCTCCATCCTCAGATTTGTTAGAAAGTTCATATAAAAATGATACAACAATGCCAAAACAAAAACATCTGTCTAAACTTGCAACTATTAAGAAGATTTCTCCAATTTCATCAAATGCGGAACAATTTAAGAAAAAAGGAACTGTATATAAGAAACTTTAAAAACTGTATCCTAGATGTCTGCCACTCAACATGATTCCGCCAAATTTGTGGCTACGCTTATCAACTTTGGACCTTACGAACTTGTATGTGGTGAGTAGAATGTCTACGCCATATTGGTTGTGCTCCACTTTGGACAAGAGTGACAAATTGCCCATCCTTCACCAAGCTTTTGCTCTACAGGAAGCAGGAAATAAAAAGATTACCCGTGTGTACATGGAGCACCCTCAAACACGAAATGCTGAGGGGAAACACATTAAGAAGACAGGAAATGCCACTAACCAATAAAAGCTTGATAGCTCTGGAAAAGGTCTCCTCTGCATCAGCTGAAAACTCCATATATATAGGCACGACACCATGATATAGAGCAAGACGCTGCTTCACCCTTTCACTGCCACAAGATAAATACATGTCCTATGTTAATAAATATGTAGGCACATATATACGTAAATGTATGTAAAACACACACAGAGAAAGATACAGAGAGAGAGATGGAGAGGCCACTGGCCCCTCCGACTAAGTTTGGCATTTTATTCAACAGCTCAAAAACAGAGCTACATTATTCTTTAAATAAGTGTGAAAGAATTTAACGCTTACTTGAAAACACAGAAAATAGCTCAACGATGGAACAAGACAAGTCAAGCGAGTCCCTTAAGAATCTCCGTCAAGATTTCTTGACCTCCCAAAAAATACAGACTCCTCCAAATACAAAATTTGTAACAATTATGAACTTTTTCTTCTCCAGGTTATTGTCTTTTCAAAATGTTGAAAACGGTTTTAAACTCCAAAATAGAACAGGAGACATGACAGAGACCGGCCTGATTACAGGCAAAGTAAAAGATCTGGAACCAATTTAGAATGGGAAAGTAAATAAACACAAGCACACTTAAGGTAAATTTAATCAATAAGATCCTAAGATTTGTCTAGAAAATAATTAAAAACCAACTTACACAAAGACAAGTCTCAAAATTTAAGTACTGAAAACTACCTTCAACAATTAAACAAAATGAAAATGATTTGAAGGAGCTTGAGGTACATTAATGTTAATGATCTCAATGAAATATACATGATACAACTCATACAATATGAATAAAGCTAATAGTTACTTTCTTAAGTAACTTACTTGTTTGTGAAGGCAAAAATTGTTGATGAAGGCCGATTATGACTTAAAATTACTGCCATGGATCCAGTTCTTGTGAAGACAATGATGGGAGTGTTAAGGGTATCAGCCATTGTGGAAGAGTGGAAGGCAAACATTTCACCCATATGGCTCTGCAAAATATATCAAATAGATTAAGCATTTGGCATAATAATTAGAGTTGAATGTGATTTCCTGGCTGGATAATACGGGAAATAAAAAAACCAGCTGGCTGAAATGATTTGAGTTCATAGCAAACAAACAGATAAAGATCCAATAATATATGTATCTCTATTGAGAGAAGGGTAGTTGAAAAGTAAAGTTTACAAACTACAATACATATAATTCATACACCGCACATACTTTATGGACGGCAGATTGACTTTGAGAACCAGTGTTGTTTTGTAGGCTTGACTCAGTCCTTAATGCCACAATATGCATCACGTGAACTGCCTTCAGCGGGTACCTATGCGTTTATGGAAATAGATGGTTCAATGTTTACAAATCATCTATTCCAGGTTACTAAATAACACACAGTATAACAAAAAAAACACAATAAAAAGAAAGGATTCTATTAGCAAAGTCAAGTGAGAATACATCATGAGGATCTGACCAAATTCAAAATTATACCCAAGGAGAAAAAATAACAACCGAGTGGCACAACAAAGGGAATACTAGCATAATCATGAGGATCTGGAGAATCCAAAGACAAATGATCAAGACAGAGATAAAAAGTTAAAAACACATAAGCATGCTGAGAAAGCAGCCATCAAAACCAAGACGGATAGTAAAAAGCATGGAAAGAATGTGACATAGTTTGTGTCTACAACAACACTTACTTCCCATGAGCGGTTTCCCCTGAAAGCATTACTGCATCAGCACCTTCACGTACTGCAATGGAAATATCCGAGACTTCTGCCCTTGTTGGGGTTGGGTGATCTATCATGCTTTCAAGCATGTTTGTGGCTACTATTACAGGTTTTTGCATGCTCCGACACCTTCTAATAATGTCTTCCTGCGGATACATGCAATAGAAATTTCTCAGTTCTGACAAAGTTCCAAAAAGATTCGAAAGGGTTTGGGGAGGAAGGAATTTCTCCAAGAGAAAAGATCATGGACGATAGCCAGAAGGAATGCAGTTCAGTGGTCTGTAATCCTGTTTCAGTAATTCTAGCACTTTTACTGTGTTAATAAGAGAACCAAACTGATTATGTTAATAAATAGAAACTATGACCTCCTAAAATAGTGAATGTTTCTCTGTTGGTTTCTTCCAATTACATCAGGAATAAGAACCATCACTCCCTTGCAACAAAAGAATCATGATAAGTAACCAACCTTTGACAAGAGTATGATAATACCAGAAAACATTCAGTTCGGAAAAGAGGTGAATGTATTTTGCAAGTAAATCATGCTGAATGAAAGAAAGGAAAAATTGAAGAACAATAATTCTCCTATATTTGCAATGGGTTTTGGGTTGCTGCATAGGCACCCGGGGGTTAAAAGGCTGAATGAAACAGGACAGGTTTGTTTCGATGGGCACCACAGCTGTGTATATCGGAGAAACAGGTAGACAAATTGATACGGAGAAATAGTTCAAGGTAACGGGAAACTCCACAGTTCAGTAGGTCGACTAACATGCAGATTTTTCATAAGTGCCAGTGCTGCGTTTCTCCTCCCGAATTACTAGGGGTTTGATAGCAAATCTATGCAATTGAGTGATATTATAAAACATTCTTGTTCAGTTGCCATGGGAATATATCTAATTGTAAACCTACGGGTATTTTGAACATGCTGGTTAACTTGCAATGGGATGATAGCAACATAAACTTTGTGAAAAGCAACAGTAGTACTAAATAATTGTATTCAACGATTACTCACCTCCCTTCTCACTTCTATAATTTAGTTATATCACTTAATTTTGTCCACCATATTGAACAAAGTGCAAATATTTAACCAAGATGATGTGATCAGTGATGGAACATATGAACCTTTTTCAGCAAGAACTGGTATTTTAAAGATCTCACCATCTCCGCACTTGATAACAGAGGTAGTAAGCTATTAAAAGGCTCATGAAATGAAGCTGTATACAGTAGCATTGAGATTACCTGCAGCAATGGGACTTCCTCAATTGGAAGCTCAGCTCCAAGATCACCGCGGGCAACCATTGCCTATCAACAGTTGCATAATATAACTTAGAAATATGTTCGAAATATGTTCAAAAGATGTTAAAAATAATTGCTGTTGTCATTTAAAAGATCACACCGGAATGTAGTAAGAGTAACTTGGCTTAGATTGGAAGCTTGATCTGCTAAATAAAGCAACCGACTTCACCAGTAGAATTGTCAATCAAAAGCTTTGAGACACCACCGATTAGTACAATGAGGGTTCTGGGAAAGCAACTAGAACTACAGAAGAAGATTGACCATCCCTTCTTCATAAGTCTACAACTATGTTTCTACAGAAAAAAATCCTACTTCTATTAATAATTTCTACTGCAGCCAGAAATACTTCAACGCACATATACCAAGAAAAGCGAAATAAGAGATCAAGTGTTTCTAGTCAAAGTCATAGGGAGTTTCCAGGAAATACAAATACGGATCCACAGAAAGCCTTACAGACAAACAAGATATTGCCTAGATGTTGAAAATGCTAAGGGAGAAGGATTCGCCGCAGAGTAGGGCTTCTTGCAGCCATCAACTGCCAAACTAGTTATAAGAAGGAATGTCGAAGCTTTTGAAAGCTAGTAGTGTACTTATTTCCTCTACTTTTCTTCTGCTTCCTTCCATCCAAATGAAGTTCGACAGTTCAACGTGAACTTTTTACATATTGTGCATCATAAAATGAAGCAGTTCCTTTCTTGTTGTAGATGGTTCTCTGTTCGGATGGGATGTCTAATGAAGAAAAGATTAAAAGGCTCAGAATTTTTAGTATGCATGTCAATCTAAGTTGCTCGGACTCGGGTGCGGGTATCCGATGTGGGTACGTATCCGAGTGTAGGATTCGGCAAAATCTAAATTTTAAGATTAGGAGGTGCGTATCCAGATAGGATACGGGTGCGGGGATTCGGCTAAGAAAATTCAAAATTATAAAAAATAGAGCTATAAAGATATATCGTTGCTACTGTCTACCATCCAAACTCAGAATACGACCTTGAATTCTTGGTTTCTTTGAAACACAAAGCAGCAAAAATGAGACAAAAATACTACTCACGGACCATAAAAAGTGTCACCTTAGCCAAAAACACGCATATTAAGAAAGCAAATGCAATGTGAAGTTTACCAAATTACACCTATATAATAAAAATAAATTACTTTTTCTTTTTTATTAGAGCATGCACAAGTAGTAAACTTTTTGACATTGGAAATCCAACAATACCAGGTTACTAGGTGGCTTTTCCAATCATCATTTAGATGTTACTTTAACTTTTCAGTTTTTGTCTAAGGGTAGAATTGGAAAAAACTAGCCAAGTTATGTCTTGGTTTCCTAAGGTGACACTTATTATGGGACAAAATTTTTTGGCTAAGGTGACACTTATTATGGGACGGAGGGAGTATAACATTGAAGGTATGCCATTTCATTTATCTTAAATCCGTTTTATCTTTAATTTTGAGAAATCAAATCTCAATTTTCCTCCCAAATTCTTGATGTACTCCGGTCAAAGTATCCAAAGTTGGTTGACCGTATCTGAGACGTATCCCGCACCCGTATCCCCCGTATCCGGACGGGTACGGCACCCAAAACGGAGAGTCCGCACAACTTAGAAATCAATACGATATTTGACTTTCCTTTTTTATTTACACTACTCTAATCAATTGATTAGACCCTAGTGGTCCGGCCCTTCCCGGACCCCGCGCATAGCAGGAGCTTAGTGCCCTTTACTCTAATCAATTGATTACCATGGAGTGACTACTGGCACACCCTACTGTATGTGTTCCTTGCTCTTCACATCTTCATAAAAGGGGCTTACCATTCCTTTGGAATCCATTTTAATTTTTCACAATATTTTCACTGCATCATGCTTCACTCGATACATAATAGCAAGACAATAATAATACTGCTATTTTTTTCAATTGGGAGCCTTACCCTACACACATACACTCACACACTAACATAGCAAAAATAGCATGAATACTGAAGTAAAATAATTAGGCAACATTTTCAACACACTGAACTAACCCCATCAGATGCAGATAAGATCGAGTGGAGATTTGGGATGGAGTCTGCACTTTCAATCTTTGGAATAACATGAATATCTGCATTACAACCTGCAAAATAGCTCTTCCAACTTTAGAGAAAAAAAAGAAGAAGGAATGCAACCATTAAAGCCTTTGACAGGTGACATCCCTATATATAATAGGGAGAAGAACCTTATCCCAAAAAAAAACATAATAGGTAGTAGACACCTTACTTTTAAGGTAATCTTTCAATTCATGGATGACCTTAGCATCCTTCACAAAGGAAACAGCATAGAAGTCAACTTGATTATCCACGCCAAACTTAATATCATCCCAGTCTTTCTCTGTATGAGATACAAAAAAAGATCAAGCTAAAGTGTGGTCTTAGAAGAAAAAATGATTAAGTAAAATATTGTAGGGAGGTGGGGTTCCAGAAATTGAACAAACCTGTTATTGAAGGCAGGGTGGCACTTTTTCCTCTTACATTTAGATGCCGTCTTGATTTCAGTTCTCCACCATCAATAACTTCACATTTCACTACGTCGCTGGTTTTTGACTTCACAGCTAATGACATCATCCCACCTGGATGAACAAGAGCAGGTAATTGAGATTATGGGACAAAAAGTTTCTTCTCCCAAGAGATGCAAAACTTACTAGCAAATCTGAATCCAGAGACCACTCTTCTCATTATTGAATTTTGTTTGAGATGCAACCATGTTCCAAAATAATCACAAAATGATATTTAATCTTGCAAGAACAATTCACAATTACATAATACAATACCAGTATTGTGTTCTCCAATTAGTTAATAAACCAAGAAAAACTCAATTAGATAATACAATTCCAGTAGTGCACAGGAACTGTTAGATAAGACAAGCACCTCCCATGTTCAGCCCAAAGGCATTTTTTCAAGTCTCTCGCACTGAAGCAAGTCCCAGATTTGTCTTCTTAAAACATTATTTGTGCTATAGCAATGTTTTAGCTAAGCGAATAGTGTTTATCAAGAAAAAATGAATTAGAAGAAATTCAATTACCATCGACGAGTAGTATGTCTCCGGCCTCAACATCATTTATAAAATCGTCATAATTTACACTAACAGTGTCTTCTGTGCTGACTCCTCTTTTAATGGTAAAGTTGAATTCTTGACCCTCCTTAAGGAGAATTGGTTGTGGCACATCTCCACTTCTCACCTCAGGTCCCTGCAAGATATAGCATAGGCAACAAAAGAATATAACAGGAAGGAGCTTGTTAGCGTAGTGTGTAATTGTCCTACAACTTATGTCTCATCTTAAAACACTAAATAAACAAGCTACTTTCAACATCACACTTGGAAAGTGGAAGACTATCGTGACAGGTATCATAATCTTATAATAAAACAAAGGTCAAGTATGACAACACATGTTTATGCACATTGTAAATGGCAACTGGATAAATATCCACAATCCATTAACATGTCTATAGAACAACATGTGACATTAGCAATTTTTTACAACTGAAGATGACAATAACAAGCAAACAGAAGATGGATCTTAATTTTCATTTCCTTTTGGTCGATAGCTCAGTTCAAGCACGACTTTCATATCAGTTGAAAAAAACAAAATTAAATTGCATCACCCCTTTGCAAACTTGTGAATCCAAAACCAAATGAACAGAATATCAGCATTTAAGTTCCACATACCCAAAAGTTATAAGTCTATTTCTTGGTGATGCTATTGATAAGTGGTAGCTACAAGAACGGAAACGGACAGGTTTTTCAGTGTCCACTCTGTTCTCTTTGGTAGAACACGAAAAAGAATATTAAGGATATCAGTCACCAACTCACCATGTCCATCAACCCTCAACATACCAAACAGATCACCTGAAAAGCAGTTTTACCATCTAGTCGTCCTAGGAGTAGTTTATAAGAGAAAGGAGCACAAGTCTTTGTTTGATATATGCAAAACTCCCTTCACCTTGATTACTCTACTACCACCACCACCACCCAACCCTTCTCACACTGTTCCCAAGGATTAGCGAAATCGAAATAGTGATATTCTTCAGTCATCTCAATGGGCTCAAAAGCCACTGAAGCTACATGTATTTTCTAATGATATTGACACTCCAAACAGTAGTGGCAGGACAACTGAATACCAAAAACATTGCTGGACTCAAACAACCCAGTTCAATCGGAAACATATTAGACCTATGCTATTACTGATTCTTTTTTTTCTTTATAACATTAATGTCCGGGCCAACTTGTGCACACCTCAACTGTTCCATTGGGTGCCCGCTACTTCCCACCAGCACATGTATCGGGTAATTCTGCCTACCAAAGCTTAGGCAGATGAGAAAAATCACCTAGTTTTTGTCTCTAACCCTGGTTTCCTAGGCTTACACCCACTTCATTGACACTAGGTCACGCCTTGGGTGCTTGGACCTACGCGAACATTATTCAAGCAGACACTAATAATTGCAGCTATAAAGCTAATAATAAGCATTACCTTAGTGTCCAACATTATTGCTATAACCTTGTTCCCAGATTGAGCATTATATTCTTTAACAAGGTCAATTGTTTTCTGATGTGATGCATGGTCTCCATGTGACATATTCAGACGGGCAACGTCCATTCCAGCCTCTGCCAATTTCCAGATCATCTCCCTTGAGCTTGTAGAGGGACCAATTGTGCAAACTATCTTGGTTTTTCTTGGAGAGTTCAGATACACACTTTCTTTTCCCAGACTGTAACCACTGGACTGAACCACAGAAGAGAGAAAATTACCATAAGTTGCTTTTAAGGTCAAAGGACTCACTAGAATATTCAAAGTATGTGATGTTACAGGAAACAAATTGATGAAAAGGGAGAATTGTGATAACGAAAAACAATACATCAATACAAGTTTTCAGTTTGCTCAAGTTAGAAAACATGGAGTATACTAGATGAGCATCAATTGCTAGATAATCTAGAGAAATTCACATCCTTCCATTTACTTAATTAGTTTAGCTTGAGTAAAATTCATATACTTCCGCATTTATTGCACTTTGTTTAGTGGAAAAACCTTGAGACGTTAGTAAAGATGCTTCTTTAGTGAAATGCATAAGAAATATGCCCACCCTCCCATGTCCTGCACTAGCCTGGAAAGCCTTTCATGCATGGCTAAGCACTTTTTAAAATTTTAACTACATAACAAATGCCAAAGTAAAAACCAACAACAACAATATACTCCCTCCTGATAAAAAAGAGTGTACACGCACCCCTTAAGAAAATACTAATTTCTATATCCTTTAATAAGGCTAAATATGAAAAAAGTAAGATTAATTCTTCTTTAATTTGATAAATGAATACTTTTTTTTATCAGGAGGGAGTACCAATTATAATCACACCAAAGTGGGCTGAACTAAGGATGGACCTAGGCTCAAGAAAAGATGCAAAAGACAAGAATAATAATAATAATAATCATAGGTCATTAATCAATATAGTGAATAAAGGAGCTGAAAGAAGAGGTACATCAATAAATATAGTTTATAACGAAATCGAGACACTTACTGATGACGTAAGAGGTAGATTGAAATTAGTGTTATAATTGGAATGAGCATTGCCACGAATATGGTCAGGTGATTTAATAGCCACGATTTGATTCAATGCGTTCACACGTTTCCTGTGGCAGCGAGAATCTGAGAATAACAAATCACCCACGTTCTTCGCTGATGAAAGCCGATCCAACGATGCTGGTTTAGCCACGTGGGATTTCAATGCGTGTAGTCCAGTAGGCAGATTCAATGTCGACATTGAAGAGATGTAGAGTTTGTGTAGTGTAAGTACGGAGAAAACGAGAGCAAAAAAATGGAGGTGTTGTGTTGTGTTGTGTGAGTGAAGAGAAGAAGTGACTTCCAAAGAGAGCGGCAGAGACAGTTGTGTTGTGTTGTGTTGTGTTGTGACTATGAGATTTCCTTCTCTTCTTCCACCTTTTCTTCACACTCCACTCATTATTTAGAAAACGTCCCCACATAAACGATTAATTTTGTCCCTCCTTTCAATTGAAATTAGGGGTGATTATCGATAGATTCGATTCAATTTTATTTATTATTATTGATTTAATTTATTGATTTTGGTTTGTAAATACATTAAATTAATAATTAAATCGATAAGATATTCATTATTAGTTTCAATTTATTATTTTTTGATCCTTAACTGTTCGATTTTCAATTTAACCAATAAGAAAATTTACCATTTCATATCTATTTTACTTTTATTATTAATTATTGTAAGAAATTATTAGTGGCGGCACAACTTTTAAAGTATATTTATTTAGATAGATTTTTAATAATTAGGAATTATATAGTAAAAAATTTATTTATTTATTGTTTCTTAAGAGATGTGCCAAATTAAACATGGACAAATAAAAATGGACGGAGGGCATACCTATATTACCCTTGTTATTAGTAATACTTTATTTTCAATTCATTTCTAGTATCTCAACACTAGATATGACTTATACTGCTTAATTAGGAGTGATCTAGCAAAATTTTGTAGGAAATGTGTCCACTCAATCATGAACGGAGAGAGTAAATCATAAATAATGGGATTCCAACGTCAAATAAATGAACTCCTCCTATCTAATTTTTTTTTTTAAATATGTATAAATTTACTCTTCAATTTTGAAAATATTACTTAAAATTATCGATTATGTTTCATTGGAGTCCAGGACAAAATGAAATTGTATTTTCTAACAAAGGGAGTAGTATCAGAATAAAAGTTTAACTGAGAGTAAAATTACTTAATTTAAAAAAATGTGTGGGCAAGTTTGATCGTTCCCACCTTTCCTTATTACAAAAAGATGTTACAAAAATATTACAATTTCTCATCTTTATAGTAATATTTATATTTTCGCCATTCGATATATTATTTGAATATACTTATTAGATTCATATTATCTTATATTCTTAAAATACATGTGAAAACCAAATAGAAAACATCAAAATGTAAAAAGGGTAGTCTGTACACTAAGTTCCCGCTATGTGCGAGGTTCAGAGAAGGGTCGGACCACAAGGATCTAATGGCAGCAACTTTACCTGTCAAAACATCCAAATGTAAAAGAGAAAAATCGAATCAAATCAATTTATTTTAATGAATTGGATACCCTTTTTCAGAACTCAAATTTAAAAATCAAAATCGTATAATGCAAAATCAAATAGAAAAAATCTAATGCACACCCTTTGCATTTAGGAACGAGTTGCAATTTTTCATTTTTCATTTTGGGGTATGTATAGAGAAAATGATATAAATGATCTCTGAACTATAAAGGTATGTTTAAAATAGTCTCTTAACTATGCACTTAACCGTTTTTTATCCTTCAAATTTATCACAAGTTAACAAAAGTGGTCTCTTAACAATGAGAATAGGTTAAAAATAATCCATTAAGTATGCACTTAACATTTTGGTCCTTTAACTTTGTCAAAAATTAACACTTTTAGTCTCCGATAAAATATGCATCGAACTCTATTTGTTAGATTTGACTAAAACTGTGAAGAAAAAAAAGAGAAATTAACAAGAACTCACATTTAGAGGTACACATTACTAAAGTAAAAGTCAAATATCTCGGAACAAAATCAACAAATATCTATCAATTATAGGAAAACCTTGAAAAAAAATAACAAATTTGATAATGTCATAAAATAATATTTATCTAAAAACACAAAAATCGGCGGACTATGTCGGTTAAACCGGAGTACTCGCTCGATATAAACAAGATGTGTGCTTGAAGAGCGGGTCCCAAATTCTGATATTTCTTTTATAGTACTACCAAATTCCGATATTCTAGTATATATTTGAGAAAATATTTGAGATCCCTGATTTGCTAAGAAGTTGACAAGTAGGATAAGGACAATGGGTTGTGTAAGTGGGGGAGCATTGTTGATATGGGCAACCACATTTCGTTGAGCAAAAACAAATATATATATATATATATATATATATATATATTGTCGGCGTTACAAAGGATTGCAGGAACGGAAATTACAAGTAAATGCTAATGTAATAATTAAAAATTACAATTCAACTAGAAAAACTGAAAATTACAATGATGAACAAGAAAAACTGAAAAAACTATTTTTGCTGAGTCGAGTGTGGCACTCTGTCCTTAAGACAATATTTCCCCGTATGTATCATTTATACGTCCTGGACAATTTGTCTCCCAAGATAAAACAGCAATGGAACACTTGAGCAAAGGAAACTCAAGAGCTACCTTGAAGAATATTGAGCAAGAAATGATGCAAGGAAGGTGTAGGAAGAAATTGTTTTTGCCTGTGTATTTTCGTGTATATTGCAAGTATATTTTTTCTATGCCTCAACAATGGTGTAAGGGGTGTTTATATAGGTGAGGGAGGGCAGTTTAACTGCTCCCATAACAGCCATTATTGGCCAAATAATGGCCATTATGGAGGTAGTAAAGCCACCAAAATAAATGATAAAAGACCAACGGATTTGGCCATTATAGGAGGAGTAATTCAGCCAAAATAAATGGCTGAATTGAGTGCTTTGGCGTTTCTGCTTTGACCTTCGAAATTCTGACTTTTTGAAAACTTCAGGGACCAAACTGTACATCTTGAAACTTCAGGGACCACAGCCCGTGACCCGTGACCCGTGGCCCGAGACCTGAACCAGACCGGACGGACGGGCGGCGGCGGCGCACGTGTGGTCTTTCCTTGAACCGAAGCACATCTAGGTCCTCCCTCCTTTAAACACATGGGATACCCCTTGGGGTCCCAAACCCCAAACCAATTTCGAGTCTTATATACATAACAATTCTTTCTTCCTCTACCGATGAGGGAGAATTGAACACAACACCACACTTTCCATGCTTCAAACACCTCACTTCGTAGACCAATATCTTTTTCATTTCTCAATGAAATTTGACGATTCTTGGCCCTACGGTTATCTACGTACTTAGTAGATCATGCATGTGTGAAGAACCGAATTCTCCAACATACGTAACACTATTGTTTAAGCCGTTAAAGTTGGTCGGTCGCAACTTCCACCAAAGGCAAATTTCCAACATATATATATATATATTTCTTTAACAAGGGAAACACTACCACGTCCAAAGGAAAACACTAGGGTCACATTTCTTTAACAAATTCTTTTTTTCAAACTTTTTACATTAAATTTAATAACAGTTACTAGCATAAAATCTTTACAGCTTTTGGGTCTCGTTTCGTAATTTATCATATAATATCATAATGTATTTATTTTGATAAATATAATATTTAGAAAAACTATTTCATTTTTCTATCTGTTCTAAACAAACTTATAATGTTACAGGCTAAATGTGTTGGGTATAGGGTAGAATATTATTAAAAAATAAATTAAATTCAAATTAAATAAAATTATTAAATAACAAGTATACTCTTCAACTTTGCGAATATACTCTTTAACTTTGAAAATTAGAGTAGATATACTCTCGTTAAAAAAGTGGTGCATATTACCCTATCGTTACACAAATGATGCAAATATACTCATGTCATTACACAAATGGTGTAAATATACCCTTAAACGAACCAGACCAACCTATCATATAAAAAATTCCACGTGGTTTTAAGAAAATAAGTCTACTTAAAAAAAGGTATATTTATTTTAAAGCCAAGTGGTATTTATTTAATTAAAAAATAAAGTAAATAATTTTTTTAAAATATTCTGTCAACAAAAATTGTATATTTGCATCATTTGTATAACGACATCGATATTTATGTACCATTTTTTAATGAGAGATATATCTACTCTAAATACTAAACTAATAGATATATTTGCACATTTTTCCTATTAAAAATAAAGGTGGCGATGGTAGGGCTCTGCAGCGGGTAAGTGCAGCGGAGTCGGGAGTCGGGCGGAGACGGAGAAGGGGTCGGATCGGGGTCGGCGGGGTCTGGCGGGACTTGCTCCAGTCCCGTCCCGATCCCGATCCCGTCGTTATCGGGTCGGGGCGGGCTCGGGGCGGGGTACGGCGGGTTTTCCTTTTTCTTTTTTTTTAAATAACATATGTATAAAAAAAACTCAATAAACAAAACAAGATAGTGTAATAAAAACACCCCAAGGCTGTTTTTGTGCCTCTTATATTATTTAATAGACATATGATTTTTTTGTAATACAAATACAATTGTCTAAAATCTAAATTGAAACTTTGTGATGTTGTCCAAAAGTTGCAAATTACATAATAAAATTGCAATTAAAAAAATTACATTCTCAAAAAAACCTGTTCTAATTGCTTGATGATTTCATGTGGTTCTTCGGTTGGAATTGGTATTTGTTGGTCAAATTGATCCACGTCGCTTCCACTACCTTCGGTTAAGATTTCGTTGTAGTTTTCATCATCTTCTTCGTTGATCTCCGGTTGACCGCACCTTCTCCGCTCCGCTCGTATCTAATCTCTGAATAATACTGCAATTTACAAGCATCTCCGGCTAATGAGTGTCTGTGGTCTCCTATTTGATATCACTGCGAGAAAAGCGCTTTCAGACGCAGTTGATGACGCTTGAATGTTCAAAACATCTCGAGCCATCAATGAAAGTGTCGGAAAGGTCTTCTCATTCCCCCTCCAGTATTTCAGCAAGTCTTCATGTCCATCTTCATTGATAACTTCTTGATACGGTACAGAACCCTGCAAAACAAAAATATCTAACTCGCTAATTTGGTTAGTAGTAGAGGTACGGCCGCAGATTCTATTTCTGAGGCTTTCAATACTAGCCGCAGAAATAACATGTCTTTTGTGAGGTTGTGTTGAAGATGAAGAAGATGGTATGAAAGCCGGTAAGTTACTAGCATTTTCTTGTTGATAAAATCTATATATATTTTTGCATTGGTGTTCTACGCTAGACAACACTTCTTCTTTAGTTTGTTCAATAGGTGGTGGGTGATTTAGATTTTTGGGACTTGGAGGTGGTAGTACTTCTATACAATCGTAAATAGTTTCAATTAGTGATTTAGTACCGTATATTTTAATAATAGGATTTAATACATAACCAATAATATAAATAGAGGGAATATGAATAAAATATTTTTTTATTTTGAGAAACATTTTTTTAATAGCTGCCTTATAAGCTGGTTTTTCCATATATTCACTAAGTAATAAAAATATTAGAGTTATATAAAATAACATAGTTGAAATAGTAGGATAATATATACCGGAAAATTCTTTTGTTGCTTGAAAAAATTTCTCTAAAAATACAATAAGTTCGGAAATTTTTTTCCAATCACTATCTAAAATCATATCAGCTGGCTTTTTATTATGAGAGTTAAAAAATAAAGTTATAGGTAATTTATAGTCATAAGCAATAAGTAGTTGCTCGTATAAAGAATTTCACCTAGTGGATACTTCTTGTGGAATTTTTCTATAAGGTAATCCACAATCGTGACAAATTTTTTTATATTCTTTTCTACGTTGTACTTTATTACTTTTAAAAATAAAGTTTATAGCAAATTGTATTTTACTAAGAATGTCTTCAAAAAGTGATAGACCATCCTTTACAATTAAGTTATATATATGGCACACGCATTTTATATGAAAATGGTCTGAAAAAGATGGAGTTAAACTATTTTTTAAAATTGTAATTGCGTAATTGTTATTAGAAGCGTTATCTAATGTAATAATCATAATTTTATCGGTAATTCCGTAATAATCGCACACTTGATAAATATTTTCTGCAATAAAAGTACCAGTGTGCCTATCATCTATATATCTATACGCTAAAATACATTTTTGCATAGACCATTTATAATCTATCTAATGACAAGTTACAGTTAAATAATCATGGCCGTTAGTACTACGACCTATATCAGACGTGATAGATACTTTGCCATTAAAATGATATAATGAAAAACGTAAATATTGTTGATATTCATGCGCGAATTTAAATACATCTCTCTTAACAGTTGATCTAGGAAAACCGTTAAAAGCATGATTATATATATCTCTAATGTAATGAATAAAACCGGGAGATGAAGGAAATGAAAAAGGCAAACCCTCCACAGCAACTAATTTTGATATTGCTTCCCTATCTCTATGTTTATTGTATTTAGAGCCTACAATTCCCCCCGTCATAGGGTTAATTTGACCCTGTACTTGGTTCGGGACAATATCAGTATGTGAACCTTGTCCCGATGGAGCGGACGTTTGCGCACCCGGTTTTGAAGCCTGGTATTGGGCATACCTAGCTGGATGAGCACTTACTACGTGTCTAATTAAACCCCCCGTCCCACCGTGACCTTTTCCAGTTTTAAATTTTAAAACATTTTTACAAATTTTACATATGGCTACTTGATTCTCTACGTCCCTATCAAAAATGTCCATGCATCTGATTTTAATGGTCGTTTTGCTGGACCTCGTCTCATACTAGGGGGAATAGGAGGTATTTCAGTTGAAGGTGCACTAGTGGGTGTGTTGTCATCAACATTAGTGGGTATATCATCTAGATCATCATCTAAATTAAAGTCTTCTTGAGTTCCAGAAAATAGCTCCTGGTCTAAATCTAATGGTATTGTAGGAAAATGTTGAGTATCAACAAAATCATCCTGTGTAGGAATAAGATGACTAGAAGAAGTACCCTTGCCCTGGTTGCCCCTACTAGAAGAAGCACTCTTACCCTTACCCTTAAACATACCTTTTAATTCTTCCATTTTAATTATGATAATAAATAATTAAAGACAATAAAATTAAGTACGCTAAATAAAATAAACAGACAATGATAATTTAATGAAGGAACGAATATACCAAACGTCGACGTAACGTCGACGTGTAATCGAGAGGTTGAAAATTGAAACTTTGCTCGATGGAATATCCTCAAGCTAGTTGCCAACTTCACTCCCAATTCCCAAATGAATAAATAAAATTGAATATTTAGCAAACAATGTAGACTTGTAGAGAGATATATTGAGAAATTAGAGAGATTGTAGGAAGATTTGTGAGAAAGATGAAGAGAAAATGAGTTATTTATAGTTGGAAAATTGGGTTAAAGTGTAAATATAATAACTTATGAGTTAAAAATAAATATTAAGGGGTAGGGGGGTTGGGGGAGGGGGGCCTAAAATGGCCGTTGGCCAACAGCCATAATCTAAAATGGTCGTTGGTGCAACGGTCATATTTGCAAAGGGGGGAAAAGGGCGGGGTCGGGGTCGGGCTCGGGATGGGGTCGGGGCGGGGTCGGGTCTAGCGGGTCTGGGGCGGGCTCGGGTCTGGCGAGACGAGACATCGTCCCGTCCTGAGTTCGAGTCCCGCCCCCGTTATTTTATTTTATTTTTTTAGCGGGGTAGTGGCGGGATCGGGGCGGGCTTGGGACGGGGTCGGGTCGGGGTCGGGCCGTCCCGCCCACTGGCCAGCCCTAATTAAAAATAACAATACAAAACAACGTAACAACAGTCCAAATAAGGTGCTAAAGAAACACGTATTCTTTTTTAGTAGTTTTTCTTTCTTTTTTTGTTTTCTTTTTAGGATAATATATATTTCTCATTACTACTATATAAAAGACTCTAGAAGCAGGCAGTTGGTCGTCGACATGGCAATTTGGTCATTTCCGTTAGAATGTAGTTAGATGGTTGGCCTAAAAGGAATATTATTGTAGCTGTTATGTATATATTTGTATGTCTTTAACTAAATTGCCCTTTTGCTTACGTCATATTTCATCATCCATCAAAGCTGCCCGCAACATACACGTATTCCCTCCATCATTACGTTTCACTGACCACGTCTTCAATTCTTGCATATAGTTGATAACTTACAAGATTGTTTTCATTTTCCCTGTATAGTTGATAACTTACAAGATTGTTTTCATTTTCCCTGTATAGTTGATAACTTACAAGATTGTTTTCATTTTCCCTGTTTGAGTACTATGAGGGGATTCTTACTATCTACATAAATAAAATGTCAAGTATATAAAGTTGTTCTACATTAAATGCAGGTTTTGAAAAATTCAAGCTTGAATCTAAATTTTTTTTTCATGTAAATTAATTATATAATAGTTCTGACAAATATAAAATCCATTACATAATTAACTTAAAACTACACATACAAATAAAGAGCTTGTTAGCATAGGCCCGGTTCCTCAGGCCCAAGTTAGCAATGACTCAGATCCAACTTGAAGTATGCAGATTTATATTTTAGTGCTTGTAATTATTTGTGTACACGGTTGTATATAAGGTGGGAAGTTTTTAGATTTGCCCACTTAAACATTTTTTTCTTGTGTAAATATTATCGCCGACCCTATTTTCTCTCTCTATAAAATCTAGGGTTTCATATTCTTTATTTTCCGCATCATTTCGATCTCGTATATGATAACATGGTATCAGAGCGGGTTTCGACATCGTCTCGATCCCCTCTATCGAATGAATATACCCTTGAAGGTTTTCTATGATATTTTCCATCACCGACATCGTGGTTTCGCCGGAGTTTGGGTTTTTGACGAGTTCATCGGGATTTTCACAGTGGTTTTGTTCGTCTCAAGCACCGGTGGTAGATATTTCTGAGTTTTGCAAATTTATCGTCCTAGGGTTCCGATACCGTCCTAGTGTTTCGATATTGTCGATCTAGAGTTTCGATCTGTTTTGATCTTTTGTTTTTCAAGAACTTACTTCTTCAAGTTGCGAAAAAGTGTGGTAGCGAATTTCATACTCATACTCTTATGTACATGTGGAGCTTTACCCAAATTCATTGAAGAACAAAAGTTATTTTAGTTTCTCAGTGGATTAAATGAGGGCTACTCCACTTGCAAATCCAATTTACTCATGATGCCTGATCTTCATCTCTTAGCAAATCTTACTCCATGCTTCAACATGTTGAGAAGCAAAAGGAAACTTATGTTCCTATACCTAGTTTTTCAGGAGATTCAGCATATTTCCATGTGAGTTCTACATCTTCTCAGAACTTTAATTTTGGTAGAAATGGTCCTCAAAGGGCATCAACTAACATTGGTAGACCTTTCAACCAAAGAGTTCAGTTTGATTCAAAGAAGTACAACCCATACAACTCAAATCTATATTGCAAGTATTGCAAGAGATCTAGACATATCATGGAGAAGTGTCATAGGCTCCATGGCTTTTCTCCAGATTTCAAATTCACTAAAAACAACAACTTTGCTTCTTGTGTTCAGTCTGGTTGTCATATTCCAGAACCTACTGTTAACTCTTCTAAATTTGAAACTATTGATCATGGTTTCACCAATGCACATGTTTTCACCAATGCACAAGTGCAGCAGCTCATGACTATGTTCCAACACCATCAACTGTCCACAAATCAACAACATCTCAATCTCAATCTCAATTTCAATGATGATAATGAAAATGCATAGTAGGCACATTTTGCAGGTGTGTACAATTATCCTAAAGTTAACTCTATTGCTTTTCATGCTAGTGTAGTGTCTCATTTAGGTGTAAATACTTAGATCATTCATTCTAATGCTACAAACCACATGACACCACACAAACATCTACTTCACAATGTCATTTTACTTATTACACCTTTCCTTATTGTTCTACCAAATGGATACAAGGTAAAAGTCACATCCACTGGATCTTTGCATCTAAGGAAGGATATGACTCTTCATCATGTACTTTTAGTTCCTTCTTTTCATTTTAATCGCATATCAATTCATAGACTGCTCACATAATTTGATTGCAATGCTTTTTTTTATCAAAATTGATTGTACTTTACATGGCCTTTCTCTGAAGAGGAAATTGGTAATTGGTAGAGCTTCAAATGGGCTATACTTCATGAATTCTGATATGTCAAATTCCTTCACTTGTAATATTTCCAGTACTTCAGCAGTTACATCTACTCTTTGTCCTATGTTTAGTTCTTTTGCATCCCATTGTAATATTTCCCATTATGTTGCTTCACATTGTTCAGTTTATACTCTCATTGATGTTGTTAATAAGAATGATATATTTTGGCATCAAAGATTAGGTCACATGCCTTTTCATAAAATGAAATTTTATCTTTTTTATCTAGTCTGCTTTCTTCCAAGCAATCTTTTCACTTTGATGTCTGTCCAAAGGCCAGACAATAGAGATTGCCCTTTCATGGTAGTAACATTCACACATCTATTCCATTTCAACTTGTACACGTTGATGTCTGGGGACCCTATAACACTCAGATATACAATGATTTCAAGTACTTTCTCACTTTTGTTGATGATTTTTCAAGAGTAACCTAGACTCATTTGCTATGCTCTAAATCAAATGCCTTCTCAGTTCTAAAAGCTTTCATAGTTATGGTAATGTTCAATCTTGCGGATCTGATAATGCTATTGAGTTAGGCAGTAGTATTAAAATTTAAAAAATCTTTTCTGATATGATATTTTCCATCAAACTACCATCCCACACACACCCCAACAGAATTAAGTGGTGGAAAGAAAACATAAACACCTTTGAAAGTGTCCAGGGCTCTACTTTCAGTCAAAATTATCACTTAAATATTGGGGTAATTGTGTACTTACAACCACATACCTCATCAACAGATTTTCCTCTCATTTACTACAAAATACATCACCTTTTCAACAATTACATGGCTCCCCTCCCACATATGATCAGTTAAGATCTTTTGATTGCATATGTTATGCTGCCAGTCCTAAACAAGAGAGGAAAAAATTCTAAGCTAGGTTCATTCCTAGTGTTCTTCTAAGTTATCCCTTTGGAAAAAAAGGTTACAAACTCCTCAACTTGTCTACTCATTCTATTTTCTTTTTCAGGAATGTTGTGTTCCATGAACACATATTCCCTTATCATTCTCCATCCCCTTCTATAATTCCTTCTACTGCTCCTGATTTTTCTAACTGTCTAGCACCCACTGTTTATCCTTCTCCAGTTTCCTCATCTTCTATTCTTTCAGCCTCAACTCCTCATTCTCCTAATACCAATTTTCTTGCTCCATCCTCACATGACACACTTCTTCCTTCCACACTAGTTAATCCAACTTAATCTATTTCTTCAGTACCACCAGTTCATGTCCCAACTCCTCCTCTTCCAATAAGATATAGTTCTAGATAATCTAATAGACTAGCTCATCTTAATGATTACCTTTGTTATTCTATTTTTCCTTCTTCTCTTACTCTTCCAGTCAATTCCAAGGTTTCAAATGTCACTCTACACTTGCATGAACCTCAGTTTTACCAATAGGCTGTATCTAATCCTACTTGGTAAGAGGCAATGCTACAAGAATTTAAGGCTCTTGAGGCAAACCACACTTGGGACATTGTCCCTCTACTCTCTCATAAGAAGGTCATCCCATGTAAATGGGTGTACAAGATCAAACAGACTTGTCATTAGAGGAGACAATCAAAAGGAAGGCATAAATTATACTGAAACATTCTCTCCTGTTGTGAAGCTCACTACTGTTAAATGTCTCATATATTTGGCTGTTAAGAGGCACTGGACAGTGTTTCAGCTTGATGTTAATAATGCTTTCCTCCATGGTGATTGTTGCACCCGTTTTTAATCCCCCACCGCGAAGAAGAGGGATCCAACATGGTCATGACGTATTGGTGATTCCTAAATTAATTAAATCTTAAGGAGTTGCCACCTAATTATTCTACGGTGAATTAGGGCACCTAAATATTGACATAAATGCTGGAAAATGAACTCCGACTAATGATCTGCTAATCTATGAGATTCTGGGTAAGAGTTTTTTATTATCCTAAAGGGAAGAGGTTAGGCATCCTTTAAGATCCGCTAAATACGGTTATCCGGTCAAACTTGGGTTAATTATTATGCTAAGAAAAAATGCATGTTCAAAAGTATAAGGTTAATTGAAAAGATGTTGCAAGTAGTTAATTAAAAGATGCATTTTGACAACGTAACGATTTTTTACCACTTATATTCTTTTGAGGAGTCTCGCAAAGGTGATTTACAGTTTTGAGGCATAAATTCCCGGTATAAAATCCGAAAAGGTATGCATGCCGTTGTTTATAAAAAATATATGTAAAATTGATTTTTTAAAATAAAATCATGCATTTGTATGGCTTTGTCCATAAAATGCCTATTTTTGGTAATTGATAGTAAGGAGAAAAGTAAATTGTTTGTAATGCAAAGAAGTGATTTAAATGAAAGTCATTTTTAATCGCGGATTGGATAAAAATCAAAACCTTATTTGTATGATTAATAATGCAAATAAAGGATGACCAAATTGTTTTGAAAAATTTTAAACATGCATGACGAGCCTAAAATAAATAAACTAGCGGCGGATTTCCAATTTTAAACTACCCTTTTAATTTATCAATTCAAGGCCTAATTATTCTAAGTATTCCCATGATCGCACATAGTTGAGTGATTAAACTACAATAGAAAAAATAAAAAGTGGCGGGATTAAGGAATTAAAGGCAGCGACTAGGGCGGATAACGATATCATCCTGCCTTGTTTGTTTAGAAGTCACGAAGCGGGAGGATGCAATGAATGTGGATGCGGGTCTTTGCTTGACAATAGTCATGATGAGTCTCATGATAAGACTCTTCATTGCTCCCGATGCATTTCATGTAAACGAAAGAAAAGAAAAGGATTAGTAGACGGAACATGAAAATATATACATATATCCAGTCAACAATTTATATAAGAAAAAAAACATAACCCAACAAAGGCTCAATCAAAAATTGTCTATACTATTGGGAGTCATGGGCCCTATCTCAAGGAGAAGTGAGAAGAGAAAACATGCCCAAACTCATGCTCAAGTAATTTTAAACAAGTGTATTCACATAGGCTAGTTTATTGACCCAAAGAAAACTCATATGTATATTCTCAAATAGACAGTCTAGACATGGATGATTTCAGTAACAAGAACATAGTGTACACATACTTCAAATAAGCAGTTTGAACATGTATATGTGCAACTCATCAAAAGAAATACACCTTTCCTATACAAAGAGCTTAGTCAAAAGAATATCTATCCATATTATAGACAATTATATATCCAGTCATATCCTTCTCATGCAATTAAATTTCAAACGAGGTGCAAACAAGGACCTATAGCTTAGCATGGTAATAAACAATTTCAAATAGATGCCAACACAGATATCGACAACTTAATGAACAAGATAAGATGCAAAAATGACTAAAAGACTTCACATAATGATATCGTGACACATTAACACTTAGACCTGGCAAGGTAAGCATATTATTTGGGTTGACAAGTAAACATAAGAACAATTACATGACTAATCAATAGTAATATTTCAGATATGCAAAACCAACTAAACTAATTCTAACTTTCATAGTTGCATCCATGTTGTGCACTCAGACATGATGACCCTCAAATAGGTAGGATAGGCACATGACATGATGGGCCATGCTAACACAAATATGATTTAAATAATCTTAATAGTCACAACATGATCTAGGGAGTAACATAATGCTATTATGGGACATTTGTATACTCAGACAAAGCAAAGCAGATATGTAGCCAATTTAGAAAAAACATAAGAGAAGCTCAACATAGACAAATGATTATCTTTCCTTAACAGTTCTTCAAATGCCTAAGGTCAGTCAAGCCAAGGAACAAAATATGCAAAAGAATCTTATTCATGCTACTCATTAGGCATAGTGATGTTGGAGTAAGTAAAATAAGACATGTGACCAGACTAATCAACGTATTAACATGAAGTTTTGATTAGTACAATTATGGTACTCTGCCAATCTGGGGTTGTCAAAACTAGGCTAAACATACATCCTACTCAAATGAACAAAACATGATATGGCATGACCCGGAAGATTCCTATACTAGCATGGTGACAGTCTTATACTAAAAAAGACAAATGCACAGTTGGTTCAAATAGGCAAAAAGGACAATCAGACATGCTTAGTCAACCTTTTGAGAGCTCCATCTTAAATATGCAAGAGCACACATAATACAGACATACTCAATCACATTTTGGGCTTTGTTATGCACTTAAGCACTTTAAAATGGACATGGTATAGTTAACATGGCTACCAAACAAGATATATGGTAGCCAAATCAATCATCCCATAGTCAGAATCACATCCAGAGCATGTTGTACTGAGCTCAAACAAACTAAAGAAGAACATACATGCTTCAATACTAGTTCAAACCATAAATAAAATATAAGCAGGTCACAAAGGCACATAATTAGACTCACACAATTACTATGGCTTTACCACTACTTAAGATAAGTCTTAAATAACTCATAAGATAGGCACAAACACATATTGAGGACTGATCAAAACATTATATGATTTTCAAAGCAAAACTCATACTGATGAACTAACAATTCATACTATCCAGCATAATTAACAACCACATACACCATATAGGATTAAATTTGGACCTTAACGTGATATATATATATATATATATATATATATATATATATATATATATATATATATTGCAGGTCGTTCAAACCAAACACCCTATCCCTTCTAAAAGACAGAACATATTCAAGCTTGAAGCTTTTCAGGACTTTTTATTAAATCAATACTAGGCCATGTGATATTTAAGTAAAACAGGTCAATATTTCAGGCTCAGGTACAGTTCAAATTAAAGTCATGTAATCTTAACAAATTACTAATGACACTCTTAATATGGAGGCAGATATACATAATCTTAATAATCAAACTACTTAAACTAGTCATAATTAATCAAACCATACTGAATCTAAATAAGATTTAACTACACCTATTAAGCACATAATACACATTATAGACTATATTAAGTTAATCAAAACTAATCTACGCATTTATTAACCAATACACCTAGCACAGTGGGTAATAAAAATAAACAGAGGAGTTCGAACTTACTGACCTTCTCCAGGCAGCGAACCGAGGCGTCGTCTCGAATCGTCGAATCCGCTCGTTAACTCCGCTCGGACATAATTTGTGATGCGAGAAAGGAAAGGATAAAGATTAAGTTTGTTATCTTAAAAACTACAGGTAAAGAGAGGATTTTCTGAGAATTTAAAAGCTTGTTCAAATCCCTTGTGAAAATATTAAGGAAATGGGGATTTTCTCCCAAAAAAAAGCTCTCCAAAACACAACCCACAGTCCTGTATTTATAGCCGGATTTTGAGAACTTAACAGCTAAAATTCAAAATTCGAATTCAAAGAAAAAAGAGGGAGAAGTGACGATTTTGAGAGATTTCGAAAAGGAAGACCAGAGTTCTTACTTTTCAGAGTTTATTGGAAATGATGGAGGCGTTTGATACTGTTGGAAGCAGAAATTTAGTGGCTCAAGCTCTGCAAAACTCGAATCAGTCTCTTATCCGTCGAGTCTGAGAGGAAACCACTTCGAATTCGAAAGATCTACATGGCCCTTCCTTCTCAGAGGTTGAAATGACCTCTCGGTCCAGAAAAAGTGAATGTGACGACGTGATGGGTGATGGGAAAAAGGAGACTGATGGCAGTGGCATCGAGGTTGCGTTTATCCAATGAACAAAGGTATAATCGATGGGTAAAATGTGTAGCGGTGATGAAGTGATGGAGATGGATCGTTTGGTTTTGGTTCTGCTTAGATTTTGGACGATGGGGGATTCGGGGTTTTAGTTTGGAGTTTGGGCCGGTTCGGTTGGATATTGGGCTGGTGGGTGTGGCGAGTTTGGGGTTTTATGGTTTTGAGCCACGATTTGGAGGAGATGAGAATTTGGTGGCCCAACAGATGAATCAGCAATTCGTAACTAATCTAATTCTTTTAAATCTTTTTCTATTTTAATTAATTGAAATATGCTTCTTTGTCCTAATTAATTTTCAAAAGTGCATACATATATAAATTATGATACAAGTGAATTAATATACGTATTTAGTTTCAGAAAAATAGAATATTCATATAATAAAAAATGATTAATTTAGTAATTGGTGAAATATTATAAGAGAAAATCGATCATCAATACCGATGTCGGAATATTAAAATTATTTTTCTGGGCCGAACTGCGATGCGGAAGTTCTTTGCGAAATTAAAAATAAATGTTGCAGCTTCCTTGCCTCTTTCAACCTGAAGAACCTGTACTCAAAGAAATTTGTGAGTTTGGGGGAGGGGCGGTTGATTCGCGTTGACTTTGTAGTTTTGGCTTTTGATACTTGCACGTCCCACTAGTTCGAACCTGTAACCCCTGTCTGGTTTCCAGTCTTGGCTAGTTGTCAATAAAATTATTTATTGAAAATAATTTACTTATAAGAAAGTATGCATATTAATAAGAATTTCTGTCGAACTCTCGAATAGTGACATGCAGTGAAACAAAGCAAACGTCTTATCCAAAATCCTTTTTCTGACTGAAGACTTAGTTGGCCAATATTTTTCCATGTCTATCGGCGTCTTCTTGCGGTGAACTCTTAAAATTTGCCCCAGTTTCTGGTATGTGAGGATGCTTAACTTTCCACTGGACAAGAACTAGTTTTGTGCGGGTTGCTTTCCTGTCCTATCAAGGCGATCAGATGGACGTATTTCGTTACATGTAAGATAAGGGAGAAAAATTTCTAATGGCGTGACCGAAGTCGATATAGGCCGCCTACATATCTCAACAAGGGATTCAGGTCATAACGTAGTTCGTTACAAGCAAAAGGGGATTGTAAGGTTTTCTAAAAAATGGGACCAAAGCCGATGTGGGCCGCCTACGTATCCCGCCGAGGAAATCAGGTCATAAAGTAGTTCATGTTACAAGTAAATAGGATTTTTGGGGAAATTTGTGCTTTAAAGAGACGAAACCCGACATGGATTCTTTGCATATCCCGCCAAGGGAGCGCGACTTTTACAACATAGAAAATGCACTACATAGAAAAATTCCTAAATGTGGTTTCTTTTCACCGCATCTGCGTTGATAGCCTTTGGCCATACTTCACCATCCATTTCAGCTAGGATTAGTGCCCCTCCAGTTAGCACTCGATGAACCATGTAAGGCCCTTGCCAGTTAGGTGCAAATTTTTCTTTAGCTTCATTTTGGTGCGGGAATATACGTTTTAACACCAGTTGCCCCGGTTTGAAAATCCTTGGTTTTACTTTCTTGTTGAAAGCTTTGACCATTCTATTCTGATAAAGTTTCCCATGACAAACTGCGTTCATCCATTTTTCATCAATCAACATCAATTGCTCATACCGATTCTATATCCACTTGGCTACGCTCAACTCGGCTTCTTGGATAATTCTCAGAGATGGGATTTTTACCTCTGCTGGTAACACAACTTTTGTCCCATAGACCAAAAGATACGGCGTTGCCCAAGTAAAAGTCCTGATTATAGCGCGATAACCCAAAATTGCAAAGGCAAATGCTCATGCCAGTGCTTGTAACTATCAACCATCTTCCGCAGTATTCTCTTGATGTTTTTGTTGGCTGCTTCGACTGCTCCATACATCTAAGGTCGATATGGGGTGGAATTGCGGTGAGTGATCTTAAACTTCTCACATACCCCATGCATCAAATTACTGTTGAGATTGGCTCCGTTATCTGTTATAATTGACTCAGGGATTCCAAATCGGCAAATGATGTTATTGCAGACAAATCTTCTTCATCACTGACTTATGTAACAGTGTTTCTACCCACTTCGTAAAGTAGTCAATTGCCACTAGAATGAATCGGTGTCCATTTGACGCGGCAGGTTCAATAGGACCGATGACATCCATGCCCCAAGCTGCAAATGGCCAAGGAGAACTTGTCACATTGAGCTCGTTAAGAGGTACCCGGATTAAATCTCCATGAATCTGACACTGATGGCACTTTTGCACAAAGCGAAAGCAATCTATTTCCATGGTCATCCAAAAATACCCTGCTTGTAGAATCATCCAAAAATACCCTGCTTGTAGAATCATCCAAAAATACCCTGCTTGTAGAATCATCCAAAAATACCCTGCTTGTAGAATCATCCAAAAATACCCTGCTTGTAGAATCATCCAAAAATACCCTGCTTGTAGAATCTTTTTTGCTAAACTGAAACCATTCATTTGAGGCCCACACGTGCCTCCATGTATCTCTTCAACTAACATGTTTGCCTCTTGGACATCAACACATCTTAACAAACCTAGATCCGGAGTCCTCCGATAAAGGAATTCTCCGTTTAGGAAGAAATGGTTTGTTAACCTCTGAAGTGTTTTCTTTTGAGTGTTGGTTATGTCTTCTGGATATTCGCTTGCCTTGAGATACCTCTTAATGTCGTGGTACTAGGGCTTTCCATCAAGTTCTTCATCTATGTGGAAGCAATAGGCTGGCTGATCCAATAAGTTCACCTTGATAGTATCAATGTAATTCTTATCCGGATGTTGAATCATTGAGGACAGTTTTTCCAGAGCATAATCAAATTCATTTTGAGTTTGTGGGATATGCTTGAATTCTATCTCGCCGAACCTATTGCAAAATTCCTTCATGCAATGCATGTAAGGAAGTATTTTCACGTTCTTTGTGACCCATTCGCCTTGTACCTGATGAATCAATAAGTCTGAATCACTGATAACCAATAATTCTTGTATGTTCATATCAACGACCATTTTAAGTCCGAGTATACAAGCTTCGTATTATGCCATATTGTTGGTGCATGGGAACCTGAGCTTCACCGAGATTGGGTAGTGCTGACCTAATTCCGAAATCAAGACTACTCCGATACCAACTCCTTTGAAGTTTGCAGCTCCGTCAAAGAACATTCTCCAACCCCGATATTCTTCTGAGATATCTTCTCCAACAAACAATACCTCCTCGTCCGGAAAATAAGTCTGGAGAGGCATGTATTCTTCATCTATGGGTTTTTCAGCAAGATGATCAGCTAGCGCTTGTCCTTTGATGGCCTTTTGGGTAACATAGATGATGTCGAACTCACTTAGCAAGATTTGCCATTTTGCTAGCTTTCCGGTAGGCATGGCCTTCTGAAAGATGTATTTGAGCGAATCCATTTTTGAGATGAGATAAGTGGTATATGCAGACAGATAATGTCTTAAAATTTTGTGCAACCCAAGTCAAGGCACAACAAGTGTGTTCCAGTAAAGTATACCGAGCTTCATAAGGCGTGAACTTCTTGCTCAAGTAGTATATAACTTGCTCCTTCTTTCCTGTTTCACCGTGTTATCCCAGCACGCATCCAAATGCATTTTCTAACACATACATATATAACAAAAAAGGCCTTCCGAGTTCTGGACGCACCAAAACAGGCGGATTAGACAGATATTCCTTGATTCTATCAAAAACTTATTGGCAATCTGATGTCTACTTGGTAGCAGCGTCTTTCTTCAATAGCTTGAATATTGGCTCACATATCACTGTTGATTGCGCTATGAACCTACTGATGTAATTGAGACGACCGAGAAAACTCATCACGTCCTTTCGACTCTTTGGAGGAGGCAAGTCTTGAATAACTTTTATCTTCGAGGGGTCCAATTCAATGCCCCTTCTACTCACGATGAAACCTAACAGCTTCCCAGCAGGGACACCAAATGCACACTTTGCAGGATTTAAATTTAGATTGTATTGTCTCAACCGGTCAAATAATTTCTTCAAATCTGTCAAGTGATCTGAAGTCCTTCGCGACTTGATAATAACGACATCCACGTAGACCTCAATTTTCTTATGGATCATATCATGAAAAATAGTAGTCATGGCTCTTATATAGGTGGCACCTGCGTTCTTGAGTCCGAACGGCATTACCCGGTAATAGTATACTCCCCAAGGTGTAGTGAATGCTGTCGTTTCTGCATCTTCCTCATCCATCAGGATTTGGTGGTAACCAGCAAAGCAATCAACAAATGACTGCAACTCATGATTCACACAGTTATCAATGAGTATATGAATATTTGGGAGAGGGAAATCATCATTCGGGCTAGCCTTGTTGAGATTCCGATAATTCACGCATACCCGTATTTTCTCATCTTTCTTTGGCACAAGTACGATGTTGGCTAGCCAAGTGGGGTACCTTGTAACTTGAATGATCTTTGCATCGAATTGCTTGGAAACTTCTTCCTTGACTTTTAAACTCAAATCATGCTTGATTTTCCTCGACTTTTGCTTCATCGGAGGGCAAGATGGCTCGATGGATAATCTATATGAAACAATATATGTGCTCAGACCTGGAATATAATCATAAGACCAAGCAAACACGTCGATATATTGCCTCAAAAGATCCATCAATTCTTTCTTTTGTGCGGTGTTTAGATGGACACTCATTCTTGCTTCCTTCACAGGTTCTGCGTCTTCCAAATTTACTGCCTCTGTTTCATCCAAATTTAGCTTTGGCTTATTCTCAAAATGCTCCAATTCTTCGGTCAATTCTTCCGGATGTGAGTCTTCCTCATATTCTTTGAAGTGAATGAAATGAATTTTGAAATAGCAAAAGCAATGTGGATTTATCATTTAAGCTTTCAAAAGGTGGAGGCAAAACACATTAAATGCATAAATGTGATTAAGGCGTCAATCTGAATCACATTGTTTCATTAAGTACTAATACAATTTCTACCAAGCTTTTCGGAGAAACAGGGTCGGGGCATATGTCTAATTTTTGAAAACCTCTCCCTGCTCTACATCCCAAATGGTTGGGTCTCCAGCGTAATCATCCAGAATCACATTGCATTCCTCTTCTTCTTCAGCAATGAAAAGACTTTTGAGTCCTTCTACGAGGTTGTCTGCATCGTCTTCCTTTGATTCATGAGCAGCGCATGCTTTGACAAATGACTGATTCAGAGGCGAAATAGGCTTTGGCAAGGAAATATCTCTTTTCCTTCAAAGATTGGTCGATAAGACTTCTTCAGGAGTGGGTTCATATTCGAGACCAAAAGTATCCTTTTTGCTGAGCAAATGAATCGGCTCCGCTATACCTTCCAAGTTCAATCTGAGGCCTCGAACGGGCTTAAAGCCATTTTTCAACATTTCCTGGGCCACGATTGTGAGAACCCGGGCTAATTTCAGCTTTTCAGCTTTAGAAGCACATGCAATCTCCCTGATATGGAAAATAGATCCATCCAACCTCTCCATACTTTTAACAACAGATATTTGGCTTTCGGTATATATTGAATTGTTCCCTTCTCCGTGTATCACGACCTCGTGATGATTCTAGACTCGCTCTGAATGCTCAAGCGATTTTAAACAAACGTATTCACATAGGCTAGTTTATTGACCCAAAGAAAACTCATATGTATATTCTCAAACAGACAGTCTAGACATGGATGATTTCAGTAACAAGAACATAGTGTACACATACTTCAAATAAGCAGTTTAAACATGTATATGTGCAACTCATCAAAAGAAATACACATTTCCTATACAAAGATCTTAGTAAAAAGAATATCTATCCATATTCTAGACAATTATATATCCAGTCATATCCTTCTCATGCAATTAAATTTCAAACAAGGTGCAAACAGGGACCTATAGCTTAGCATGGTAATAAACAATTTCAAATAGATACCAACACAGAAATCGGCAACTTAATGAACAAGACAAGATGCAAAAATGACTAAAAGACTTCACATAATGATATCGTGACACATTAACACTTAGACATGGCAAGGTAAGCATATTATTTGGGTTGGCATGTAAACATAAGAAAAATTATGTGACTAGTCAATAGTAATATTTCAGAGATGCAAAACCAACTAAACTAATTCTAACTTCCATAGTTGCATCCATATTGTGCACTCAGACATGATGACCCTCAAATAGGTAGGATAAGCACATGACAGGATAGGGCATGCTAACACATATGATTTAAATAATTTTAATAGTCACAACATGATCTAGGGAGTAACATAATGCTATTATGGGACATTTGTATACTCAGACAAAGCAAAGAAGACATGTAGCCAATTCAGAAAAAACATAAGAGAAGCTCAATATAGACAAGTGATTATCTTTCCTTAATAGTTCTTCAAATGCGTAAGGTCAGTCAAGCCAAGGAACAGAATATGCAAAAGAATCCTATTCATGCTACTCAATTAGGCATAGTGATGTTGGAGTAAGTAAAACAAGACATGTGACCAGACTAATCAACGTATTAACATGAGGTTTTGATCAGTTCAATTATGGTACTCTGCCAATCTGGGGTTGTCAAAACTAGGCTAAACATACATCCTACTCAAATGAACAAAACATGATATGGCATGACCCAGAAGATTCCTATACTAGCATGGTGGCAATCTTATACTAAAAAAAGACAAATGCACAGTTGGTTCAAATAGGCAAAAAGGATAATCAAACATGCTTAGTCAACGTTTTGAGGGCCCTATCTTAAATATGCAAGACCACACATAACACAGACATACTCAATCACATTTTGGGCTTTGTTATGTACTTTAGCACTTTAAAATTGATATATTATAGTTAACAAGGTTACCAAACATGATTTAAGGTAGCCAAACCAATCATCCCATAGTCAGAATCACATCCAGAGTATGTTGTACTGAGCTCAAACAAACTCAACAAGAACACACATGCTTCAATACTAGTTCAAACCATAAATAAAATAAAAGCAGGTCACAAAGGCACATAATCAAACTCACACAACTATTATGGCTTTACCACTACTTAAGATAAGACTTAAATAACTCATAAGCTAGGCACAAAAACACATATTGAGGACTGATCAGAACATGACATGATTTTCTAAGCAAAATTCAGACTGCTGAACTAACAATTCATACTATCCAGTATAATTAACAAACACATACACCATATAGGATTAAATCTGGACCTTAACGTGATACATACATACATATATATATATATATATATATATATATATATATATATATATATAGTATCATAAATGAACTAATAATCAGGCCAACTATTCAAACCAAACACCCTAACCCTTCTAAAAGACAGAACATATTCAAGTTTGAAGCTTGACAGGACTTTTTATTAAATAAATACTAGGTCATGTGATATTTAAGTAAAACATGTTAATATTTCAGGCTCAGGTACAGTTCAAATCAGAGTCATATAATCTTAACAAATTGCTAATGACACTCTTAATATGGAGGCAGATATACATAACTTTAATAATCAAACTACTTAAACTAGTCATAATTAATTAGATCATACTGAATCTAAATAAGAGTTAACTACACATATTAAGCACATAATACACATTATAGACTATATTAAGTTAATCAAAACTAATCTACGCATTTATTAACCAATACACCTAGCACAGTCGGTAATAAAAATAAACAGAGGAATTCGAACTTACTGACCTTATCCGGGTAGCGAACCGAGGCGTCGTCTCAGATCGTCGAATTCGCTCATTAACTCCGCTCGGACAGAATTTGTGATACGAGAAGGGAAAGGTTAAAACTTAAGTTTGTTATCTTGAATACTGAAGGTAAAGAGAGGATTTTTTGAGAATTTAAAAGCTTGTCAAAACCCTTGTGAAAATATTAAGTATTTTCTCCCAAAAAAAGCTCTCCAAAACACAACCTAAAGTCCTCTATTTATAGCCGGATTTTGAGAACTTAACAGCTAAAATTCAAAATTCGAATTCAAAGAAAAGAGAGGGAGAAGTGACGGTTTTGAGAGATTTCGAAAATGAAGACCAGAGTTCTTACTTTTCAGAGTTTATTGGAAAGGATAGAGGCGTTTGAGACTGTTGGAAGTAGAAATTTAGTGGCTCAAGCTCTGCAAAACTCGAATCAGTCTCTTATCCGTCGAGTCAGAGAGGAAACCACTTCGAATCCGGAAGATCTCCATGGCCCTTCCTTCTCAGAGGTTGAAATGACCTCTCGGTCCAGAAAAAGTGGATGTGACGACGTGATGGGTGATAGGAAAAAGGAGACTGGTGGCAGTGCCATCGAGGTTGCGTTTATCCGATGAACAAAGGTGGAACCGGTGGGTAAAGGGTGTAGCAGCGATGAAGTGATGGAGATGGATCATTTGGTTTTGGTTCTGGTTAGGTTTTGGACGATGGGGGATTCGGGGTTTTAGTTGGGAGTTTGGGCCGGTTCGGTTGGATATTGGGCTGGTGGGTGTGGTGAGTTTGGGGTCTTATGGTTTTGGGCCACGATTTGGAGAAGATGAGAATTTGGTGGCCCAACAGATGAATTAGCAATTCTTAACTAAGCTAATTCTTTTAATTCCTTTCCTACTTTAATTAATTGAGATATGCTTTTTTGTCCTAATTAATTTTCAAAAGTGCATACATATATAAATTACGATACAAGTGAATTAATATACGTATTTAGTTTGAGAAAAATAGAATATTCATATAATAAAAAAATGATTAATTTAGTAACTGGTGAAATATTATAAGACAAAATCGATCATCAATACCGACGTCAGAATATTAAAATTATTTTTTTGGTTACTTTAATTATAAAACATAATACCTAGTATTTTCAAAATTATGTGGTAATTGGTGAAAGTATTCAAAATTTACTTTGGAGAATTTTCAAGAATGAGAAGCATAGTAAAACTAATTAAAGATAGAAGGATGACCAAAATGAGGTGTCAAAATATTTTAAATCGTAAAGAAATAATCGAAAGAGTGGGGACAAAATTGGGTGTCAACAGTGATCTCCATGAGGATGTCCGCATAAAAGTTCCTCATGGTCTTCAAATCAGTTCTCCTTCCACCTCTTCTTCATCACCTCTGGATTGTAAGCCTAAAAAGTCACTCTATGGCCTCAAGCAAGCTTTTAGGCAGCGGTTTTCAAAACTGTCTGAAGCATTGCTGGCCGAAGGCTACATCCCAAGTAAAAATGATTATTCCCTATTTACTAAATATTCTGGACAGTCCTTGGTGGTCCAAGTTGTGTGTGTTGATGATATTTTGCTTGGTGGGAGTGATATTTTCTGAAATGTTTAGTTTAAAATCATATTTGGACCATCAGTTCATGATCAAAGATTTGGGTATGATTCATTACTTCCTTGATTTGAAAGTTCTTCTTCATCCATATGGTTATGTCATGAACCATCATAAGTATACTTCATATCTTTTGAAAGAATTTAAGTGTTCACACTTCACCCCTGTTACAACTCATTTGTATGTTTCAATCAAATTATCTTCTGAATTGGGTGAACTTCTGCCTGACCCTAGTATTTACAAAAGACTTGTGGGGAAACTCAACTTTTTTGCAACACACTAGGTCTGATATATCTTTTTCAGTTCAACATCTTAGTCAATTTCTCACTACACCAAGAGTTCCTCACATGATGATTGTTGTACATGTCTTTAGATACCTTCCCACTGCTCCTGATCAGGGTATTCTATTATCTTCTTCTTCTGATTTCTCCTTGGTTGCATTCTCCGACTCTGATTGGACTGCTTGTGCAACTTCTCGGAGGTCTGTCACAGATTTCTATATTACTTTGGGTGGTTGTCCCTTGTCCCAGTTCTTTTTATTGTTTGCATAAGTTATGCACGAATATACATATTATTTTATGTGATATAACATATGAAATAAGAATGTAAGTATTGGTAACACATGGATTAAAATTATAAAATGACTTGAAAAAAATTATACTAGTTTGTAATTATATAAAATTAAACATTTAACACAAAATTATTCTTGAATAATTAATTCTGTTATAATAAACTCATACATAACTAATATTTGTATAACTAATCATCATTGCATTACTAATCTCTACCTAACTTGTTTATAAACTAAACAACCACTTAAAGATTTATGATTTGTTGTGCTTTTTATACGATTTTTCTATATTTTAGAATGGATGGTTTCAAGTTCAACATGTATGTGTAAAGTCAATATAATTGAAATTAAGGGCATTTCAGACATACAAATTAGCTATCTACGTGTCCACGCATTAAAATGGATCCAATGTAGGCCCAAAAAGGCTGTTTGGATAGATAAATAAATAAAAACAGATTGCCGGTAAGGATAGGGACACAACAATAAAAATGGGCCTTTCGGCGGCATCCAACCCAATTTGTTATATGAGAAGCCCAACATTATAATATATATGGTGTCTCCTTTTTAGGTTATTCCTATTTTTTAAAATTATGCAAGTTTTTAGCACTGATAAGTTTTATACTGTGTCCTAGTATTTTCTCAAAAGATTTTCAATTTGTTCAAAATATATTTTTAGACCGTGATATGAAAGGTTCATATATTACAAAAAAATCATGTACTAAATAATTATGAATAATGTAGTGTTTTATATTTGTACGGCAATTGGCAAGCTCCATGATGATTGCCTTATTTATGGTGATTTGACCACATTAAACTTGTTAATCCGCAAGGATACAAATCGATTGGTAGGTGTTTGTGAAATGTCTAATCTAAATCTTTATGGTCGTAGTATTTATTAATTTAAACAATCTTTCTTTCCCTTTTTTGTTTTTTTCTTTCTTGGAATGACATGAGTCTGAATGGAGCGGAATAAATAAGAGAGGTTCATGTAGCGTGCATAAAGTAGTTTGGGATAAACGCATAGTTCGTCTTCGTAGTTGAAAGGTGAGTAACAGTTTGATTCTGTTTCTTTGATATCTTCTTTTTCAGAACAAAAGTAATTACAGAGAATGCAATATCTATCATCAGCAAGCTATGCTGCTTAGATATCATTTTCTATTGTATGCACTCTCAATATTGGGCTCGTGTTGGCACGGACCATTCTCACCTAGTCTTACTAAAACAGACAAGACAGTAAATTTCTTCGGGATGTTGACCTCACTCAGCCAAGTAAAATTACACATTTCTGTAAAAAAAAAAAAAGAGTATACATTTATGTAATTTTGAATTTGTAAAAAAAAAGAGAAGCATTTTCTGTATGTGAAGTCTGATTAATTGGAATCTAAACAGAAAAGAAAAAGACAAACTTTTGAAGCTACTTTAATTTCATACTGTTGACAAATAATATCTATTCAAAAAGATGTGTGAAATCTGTCCTAAAAAAGCAATTAGGCTGCTTATAGTAAAGGATGTTTTTATGTTAAGTTGTATCTCTTCTAAGAATACTACTAGTGAGAAGAACCCGTGATGCGCACGGATCCAATATGTATTCATAAATGTAATTCTTTTAATTAGTGTTGGTTAACTGATTTTTAAATTTTATTATCTAGAATAAGTTATATATTTTGATGAATAGTGATAAATATTATATTAACATTGGTAACCTTTGAATCATAAATTATGCCTTGTTTAAATATTTTTATCAATCTTTACAAGTCCTAAAGGAAATGTCTTTTTATATTTAATAAAAATATAAAAATTAATAGATTAAGAAAAATATCGTAAAAACTAATTTAGAGTTGCAAAAGTTCATTCTTTAGTAGGTGGAGAGTACATGTGTAAATGTTGAATTACGTGAGTGTGGCAGAATTCTCTTGTCATGGGCCCCAGTGGAATTAAACAGAACTTGTCTATTTTACTTTTCAAAATACAACACAAGTATAAAAATCATAAAATACCAGAAATGCCCTCATCACCAAGCAGACATGCCTACTTGAGCTGTATAGGAGAAAGCTGCGTGTATATTCATATTTTATTTACATGACACATGTATTGCAAATTGTAGCAGATCTGTTGAATTAGTGAAGGTAATTGTGATGATCGATTTCGAGTTCAGATTCATGTTGAATCTTAACATGGTATCAGAGCCCAGATCCTGATAGATCTCGTGCTTTAGTTTCGTCCGGTGTTACCCTCGTGGTTTTCTGGTGGTTATCGGAGCTTCGGCGATGAAGTTATTCGTCGAGTTTTAGGGTTTTCTTATATGGCGGTTCATTTCAAATTCTAGGGTTCGATTTCTGGTATTTCGGTGTGGTGTTAATACATACATTGTCTCCAATCGAGTTCCGACGACAACTTTTAAGTTTCTAGGGTTCCGACGAGCGTTGTTTCTGCATTTTCAATTTCAATATTTCGGATTTCTAGGATTCCGACGAGTGTTATTTTCACATTTCAAGGTCGTACTCCTTCTGGTTGTGAAGATGTTGGTAACAATCAACGATCCTCTCAATTTTCTGTTATTTTACTTACATACTACCTGTAGATAATTAGTTACTTAGATTTACTATCATGTCGATCGAGACTGGCACGACTAAGACTAGTGCAAATCGAACTTCGTTCCATCGTGATGATTATACACATCCTTGTCACCCATTCTATGTTCACCCCTTAGATGTGTTAGGTCCAGCTCTAGTATCTGCACCATTCGATGGAACTTGTTATGGAAGTTGGTGGAGAACTATTCTGGTTGCTCTGTCCATCCGTAATAAGTTGGAATTCATCAATGGCACTTCTACTAAACCTCCTGAATTACCCGATAATAGCAAAGATGTAATGATTTAGTTGTGTCCTAGCTAACCAACTCTCTTAGAAGAAAAGACATCTCTAGAAGTGTTGAATAGTCATCCTATGATATGAAAATTTAGCTTGAATTAGAAGAGAGATATGGTATGGGTGATGGTGCTAGGATTTTTGAACTTAAGAAAGAATTATCTCACATATCTCAAGGTCCTTGGATGTAGCTTCTTATTTAACAAGATAAAATAACTTTGGGATGAAATTACCTCAATATCTGCTAATCATCTTACTACTTGCACCTATGGTGGGAGCAAGAAGGCTGAAGATGAGCAGAAAGTGTACCAGTTTCTAATGGGACTTAATGAGACCATTGTTCAAGTCCGGAGTAATATCCTTATGGCCAAACCCCTTACATCCATTAATATTGTTTATGGAATTCTTCTGCCTGATGAAAAACAGAGACATGTATCCTCACTTCTCATTTTCCTCCAATTCTGCATCATTCAATGTGGGATCATCCAAACAACAGAATTTTTCTCAGAAGTTTTCTCCCAAAGTGAATTTTTAACAACGGTCATCCAAAGGTAACTTTCCAAATGGACAGTCCTCCATTTTCTGCAAATATTGCAAAAGGACAGGACACATTATGGAAAAGTGTCGGAGACTGCATGGTTTTCCACCAAATTTCAAGTTCACTAAGGTTTTTCCATCTAAGAAGGTTGCTACTCATGTTGAACTTGAAGGTTCTGGTTATCATGACAATTTTCATGCAGATTCTGATGTGCACAATAGTGCCGGTGTCAATCATGGTCATGATGTCACTCGTAGTCAATCTTGTCACTCCAGTACTACTCCTGCAAATTCTATGTTTGACCATGCTTCAGGTCTCTCCTCACAGTATGGGATTCCTGGCCTAAGTCCAAAAGAGACTTCTCAACTCATGCATTTGCTATAAGAAAAGTTGGTTGACTAATTCTACTTCTGTTACATCTAGCTCACATCTCGTGGCTTCAGCCAATTTTGCTGGTAAGTTACTGATTGAGAACAGTCAATTTAAAATTTGTATGCTTACTAAAATAGATAAGACAGTGTGGATAATAGATTCTGGAACCTCTGACCACATTACTAGTGATATTTCCCTCCTTTTCAATGTGCAAAATCCTTCTTATTCCTTGTCTTGTTTCTCTTCCAAATGGATACAAGGTTAAAGTATTTCATATTAGGTCTTTAACTTTGTTACCTGACTTGACTCTTCTTTGATAAAACAAACCAGACTCCCTTTTGTAGATAGTACTATACAAATAACTATATCTTTTCAGCTTATCCACATTGATACATATGGAGCATATCATGATCCTACATATGATGGTTCAAAATACTTCTTAACCATAGTGGATGATTATACTAGGGCCACTTCGACTCATTTATTGGGTGCCAAGAGTAATGCATTTGATATATTAAAAGCTTTCATTGATCTTGTGGAAACACATTTTCATTCCAAAGTGCAGACTGTTAAGTGACAATGCACTTGAGCTTGGATCCAGTAATTCTGGTTCTAAGTTCGTTCTTGATAATGGATTATCGATTAAACTTCATGTCCATACACCCCACAACAAAATGGGGTGGTAGAAAAAAAAAACATAGGCACTTGCTTGAGACTGCTAGATCTTTAATGTTTCAGTGTCATCTCCCCTGTAGGTTCTGGGGTGATTGTCTTTTGACTGCAACTTATCTAGTTAACAGATTTCCTACTCCTGCTTTACATAACAAAAGTCCTTATGAAGTCCTTTATGGTAAACCTCCTGTATATGGGAATTTAAGAGCTTTTTGCTCTCTTTGCTATTCTACAGTTCCTTCTCCTCATAGGGATAAATTTCTTCCTATATCCTTACCATGTGTCTTTGTTGGTTATCCTTTTGCTAAGAAATGGTACAAGTGGTATAATCTCACCTCCAAATTTTGTTTTGTATCCAGAGATAGTAGTGTTCCATGAAGCTATCTGCCCGTTCCTGCATTTTTCCAAGTCACATTCTTCTATAACTCCTTTTTCTTTTTCCAGTTTTTATGATGATCCTTCATATCCTTCTCATTCCAATTTTGACACAACTTTACCACCACCTCCTTCTACGTCTTCTACTCCTACAGTTCCTCTACCTGGATCTACCTCTCCTGAATCTCCTCCTTCTATTTTTACTACTTGTCCTACCTTTATTCCTCATCCATCTATTTCTAATCATTCCCTAAATCCTTTAGATGTTCCGACATCATCTTTCAGTGATGTACCTCGTCCTTCTACTATTTCACCTTCCACTAGACAATCATTCAGAGTCCCTAAAACACCTGATTACCTTCAGGACTACATTTATCCATCTATTCCTAACTCCACTTCCAAATCTTGTTCCTCTGTCTTAGATAAGCAAACTATTTTTGAACCATACACATTCTCAGGCAGCACCTATTCCTGAATGGCAAGATGCTGTGAGAAAAGAGTTTGAGGCCTTAGAAGCCAATCACACTTGGTCTGTAGTTGAATTACGTCCTGGCAAGAAGCCTATTGGCTGCAAATGAGTCTATAAAGTGAAGTATAGGGCTGATGGTAGTCTTGAGAGATACAAGGCTAGACTGGTGGTTAGAGGGGACACCCAAGTTGAAGGGGTTGATTTCCATGAGACTTTTTCTCTAGTTGTCAAAATGTCCACTATTAAGTCCTTGATAGCAGTTGTTAAACAGCACTGGTCTCTATTCCAACTTGATGTAAATAATGCTTTCCTTCATGGTGACTTAGATGAAGAGGTTTTTATGAAATTGCCACCTGGTTTGTCTATTCCTGCCACTGCCTCTTCTGTTCCTCTAGTGTGCAAGTTACAAAAGTCCTTGTATGATTTGAGACAGGTCTCTAGACAGTGGTATTCCAAGTTATCCTAAGCTTTACACTCTAGGAGTTATCAACATTCTTTAAATGACTACTCATTGTTTACTAGAAGTTCTGGGGCTTCACTTGTCATCTTAGCTGTCTATGTAGATGATATCGTGTTAATAGAGGCCGATTTGAAAGAAATTAATTATTTCAAAGTATTTCTTCATGATCAATTCAAAATCAAAGACTTGGTCCTTCTCAACTATTTTCTTGGCATAGAGATTTTGTACTCTGTCTCAGGTGTCATGTTGCACCAGACCAAGTTTGTTCCTGATTTGCTCAAAGAGTTCAATTCTGAAGTTTGTTCTCCAGTCATTTCTCCTTTTGAACTCAATGAAAAGTTGAAGGTTGGTGTGGGGGAGCCATTGCCAAAGCCTGATGTATATAGAAGCTTGGTTAGCAAACTGAATTTCCTGACAAATACTAGACCAGATTTGTGTTTTACATAGCTTTTCGGGAAATTTCCAAACGAACAATTTCAACGAAATCTTTCAATTTCTTATTTTACTATGTTCAACTATATGTCCAACATTTAAGTCAGTTCATGCAAAATCCACGTGTTCCTCATATGGAGGTTGCATTTCATTTTCTTAGATACTTGAAGGGTACTTCCAGCCTTGGGATATTTTTTAACAACTCTCCTGATATGTCTCTCAAAGTATATTGTGATACTGATTGGGGCTCATGTCCTGACAACAGAAGGTGTGTTACTGGTTTTTGTGCCTTGTTGGGTGGTAGCTTGATTAGTTGGAAGGCTAAAAAGCAGCATGTGGTCTCATTATCTTCTGCTGAATAAGAGTATAGGTCTTTAAACAAGGTTGTAAGTGAAATTACTTGACTAACCAGATTGTTGACTGATTTTGGGTTTCCTCCTTTGTCTTATGTTCATGTACTTTGTGATAACTAAGAAGCAATTCATATTGAAAAGATCCAGTATTCCATGAACGCACATAGCACATTGAGCTTGATTGTCATTTTGTGCGAGCCAAACTTCAGGATGGATTGATCAGCCTTCATCACACCTCCAGTGCCACTCAATTAGCTAACATTTTCACCAAGATTTTTCCAGGGACTGCTCATCATTCTCATCTTAGCAAGTTGAGTGTTTTACACCCTCCAACTTGAGGGGTATTGGAATTACTAATAATGATTCCATTAGTGGTATTGGTTAGTTTGAATCTTTGTAATTCATTGTAATTATGTTAGTTGGTTTCTTATATTGTATTGAGCTTCTTTTATTTATTTAATGAGTTGGGTCTTATATTGGCACTATCCGGCCCAATTGTAACTAATTCATTCATTCTTTCTTTCATTTTACTAGATTGAAAATATCTAGAAGTTTCTTTCTCTCTATTCTCTCTCTACAACTGACTTATTGCTTTTATATGCTTGTTCTTCGATTTCATATTCATGTTGAATCATAACTGTTAATTCCTATTTTATATTGTTCTTGGTATTTTGGCTTAGTGAGCTAATTTCTTTAATTCTAGTTCTAATGATTTACGTTGTTTATTGTCTTCTACTCAAGGATTTAAGTTTTCTAACGTGAGTTGAGTTCTCGTTCTTTCAAAAGTTAAATCCCTTTATACTCTAGTTTTACTTTTACTTAATTTCCTTAATCACCTATTTTTAATTGCTTGAAGGGGATTCTTGGAGTAAAGATTTTGAGCCGTGGAATCAATAATTGATACTTGCGTTAGGATAGGTTGTCTATGCCATGATACCCCTTCCTGAAACCTTTGTTAACACGAGATGCTTCGTGTACCAGGATGCCCTACCTACTTTTAATTCCTTTTATCTATATTATATTTTGGTGTCTCATAATAGATTTATTAGGTATTCCTATGCTCAATTGTCCTTGAATTTGAACCATTAATAATTCATTTGGCGCTTTACAAGTTATTTTTCGACGGAAATATTCATCTTAGCATTTCCAAATTAAAATTTTAGAATGCAAGTTACTAGGACTTGTTCTTTCATAAGGTTGAAAAGTCCGAAAGTATATTTGATTGTGATGTTTATAGTCTATTTTATTAAACGAAAATTTTTGCCAGCTTTAATTTATGCTCGTACTGGCTCTTCTTATAGAAAAAAGGAGAGCACTTGTAAGAGACAAAATATTACGCTTCTTATATACAATTAGAATGACGGGTCATTGATCAAGGACTTGGAGCATCAAGAGAGAAACAATATCAATAGCTATCGATTTACAAAATAGCATCCATGAAATCCCCCTATTTGTCAATAGAAGTATTGGTGTACTTTTATACCGGACAATATCATATAACCTCTTTAGAGTACTTACGGAAAATAATAGAACATTCACATTACCTTGCCCTCGATCGCATGTCGTTTGATACAATTTACGATCTTTGATACATAACCGAGCGAATGATTTTCGTCAGGTACCTCGGATAGCATATTCCAGTGTATGACATCAAACACGAATAAATCTGTTGTGGACTCAAGTTTCTGAAGACTTGGAATAGAAAGCTGACCATCAGAGATATCCGTTGATTAGAATGGAAAATCCATAAAAGAAGATCTGGGGATGGAGACGATTGTAGATATGATAAATAGAGAGTTTCTTATGCTAAGTATAAATTGTTGATTGAGATTACTAAATATAAATTGTTGACATTTCTGTTTAATTTACCATGTGAGATTATATTTTGCAAAATTATGTGTGTAAATATGTATTTGTGTGATATATTTTATGAATCAAGAAAATATTTGGAGCCAATTTGAATGCAGTGACCTTGGCCAAGCCAAAATTCCTTCTAGCAAGCTGGACAATCAAATCCCCGTATTCTCGCTAAAACTTGTTATTCATACCTTTTGGAATAATTCAGTTGGCAAACTTGCGCTTATCCCTTTTCGCAATGATTTCTAAAGGTAAAATTATAGTTACATGAATTCCCTTGTTTAATTGCTAAAAAAACCTCAACTTCGATATTCCTTCTTAAATACCTCGGGGCTAATGAAACTATTTTAGTAAAATTTAATTCTCTTAATTTCCGGGCGATTGCATAAAAAATTCGAGTTTCTTTTGGATTTCCTTCTTGATCAATAACAAATGAAGCATTGTCATCATATCGTATTATCATCCAGTTGTCACGTTTGGGTTTTTTACAGGATTTTATAAGTTCATGCAAATTGTAAATTAGTTTGTGATAACTGTATTGAAAGAAATAATCCCTTCATTATTTTCATTAATTGAAAGGCTATATATACAATTTACATATTTCCATAATAGGAGAATCATATTCCTATTTTACTCCTAAAACCTTATTCTATTTGGAGATTAACTATACAATTATGGTAAGAGTACAAAACTAATTAAGGTACACTACAACTATACAACACTTTGTACAATAATGCATAAAAATCGTGACCATCCGATACCAAATATACATAGGATATACACGTGCATAACATGTATATCTTATGTATATTTGGTATATTTAACACACACCCGCAGTCATAGCGGGGGTTTTCGAACGCTGAGACTGTCCCTAAAATCTTCAAAAAGGACTGAGGGAAGACCCTTTGTAAAGATGTTGACAATTTGATACCTTGACGGGACATGGCAGACGCGTACCTAACCACGAGCAACCTTTTCGCGGACAAAGTGAATGTCCATCTCGATATGTTTAGTGCGTTGGTGCTGAACCGGATTACCAGAAAGGTAGATGGCACTAACATTATAGCAATAAACCAAGGTTCCTTTCTGAATAGGACAATGAAGCTCCAATAGCAAATTACGTAACCAACATGATTCTGAGAACACACTAGCTACCCCTCGATACTCGGCCTCGGCATTGGATCGGGACAATGTCGACTGACGTTTCGCAGACCATGAGACCAGATTATTGCCAAGAAACATACAATAGCCAGATGTAGACCATCTGGTGTCCGGACAGCCACCCCAATCAGCATCCGTATACGAGACAAGTGTGGATGTCGAGGAAGGATATAAATGCAAATCATAGTCAAGTGTACCATAAATATACTGAATGATGCGTTTGAGTGTATTCATGTGCTCAACTCTGAGATCATGCATAAATAAACACATTTGCTGGACAACATACGTAATATCTGGTCTCGTGAATGTAAGATACTGAAGGCCTTGCAAGACTGCGATAGCGGATCGGGTCCTCGTATGGTACGTCGGCCACGACACTAAGCTTGGGCTTAGTATCAACTGTAGTGGAAGTGGACTTACAGGATGACATCTCATCCCTCTCGATGATCTTAGCTGCATACTTTCTTTGAGATAAGAACAACCCACATGTATGACAAGTGACAGCAACCCCCCAAAAATAACTCAAGGGCCCCAAGTCTTTCATAGCAAACTCAGAGTTGAGCATTGTCAGGATAGACTGGTGTAAGGCATCAGAAGAGGCAGTCAGAATAATATCATCCACATATAACAGAATATAGGCTAAGGATGAACCACGACGATAGATGAACAAGGAATTATCCGACCTACTATGAGTGAACCCAATAGTCGAAACATAGTCGGCAAACCACGTATACCAGGCCCGTGGATACTGCTTAAGCCCATATAAGGACTTCTTCAACAAACAAACATGATGAGGATATTCGGGGTCCCTAAATCCCAAAGGCTGATGCATATAGACTGTTTCATTGAGATCACCATGTAGGAAAATATTTTTTACATCTAACTGATGAATAAGCCATGCTTTCGAAAGAGCCAAGATAAGCACAGTGCAAATGGTAGCTGGCTTGACCACCGGACTAAACTTCTTCCCAAATCTACACCAACATGTTGAGTCTTACCATCACCCACAAGCCGCGCCTTATGTCGTACAAATGAACCATCTGAATTGTCCTTATGAGCAAAAATCTACATAGACCTAATAATATTAATACCAGATGGACGGGGCACCAACTCCCATGTCTTATTATCAATAAGAGCATTATATTCATCGATCATAGCAATTTTCCAATTCGGGTCATTTAACGCAGACACAGGATTACGGGGTAAGGGTGATTTAAGAACATTAGAATTTAAATTAAAATGTCTCTTTGGTTTAAAAACACCTCGTTGACTATGAGTGACCGGTCTATGACTCGAGAAAGAATTTGGTAAATTTTGGGAATTTTCTGGACTCGGGACGATCGTGGCGGTGGAGTCTGCTGCCCAACACGGTAAACAGAGCTGGACCGGTTTGAAGTGTTTGGATCGCCTGGCCCGATGACTATCTTGAGCAATCGTAGCTCATGACGGGGCAGTGGTGCCAGCAGGCAATGGGCCCGCTGGAGAATTTTGGGTGCGGGAGACGTTCGAAAAATGGTGAATAATATATTGGGATATATCATCATCCAAAAAATTATACGAACTAGGCACGGGAGTACTACCCTTAGCAAATGAGAATTGGGATTCATAAAAAATTACATGGCGATTAATGATGATTTTATTAGAGGATAAATCAAAGCATTTGTAACCACGATGATTAGACGGAAAACCCATAAACACACACGGAGTAGACCTGGCCTGAAGTTTGTTAATTGTGGTGGATGGGAATAACGAATAACACAAACACCCAAAGACCCGAAGATGTGAATACGAAAGAGGCTTATTATATAAAATTTGAAGGGGGGAAGAATATGTCAAACCTTTGGAAGGAATTATGTTAAGGAGATATGTAGCCATTTGTAGAGCATGATGCCAGAAAGACGGGGGTACGGAAGCATGAATCAATAAAGTTCGGACAATGTTATTTATGGTATGAATTGTGCGTTCGGCTTTCCCATTTTGTGACGACATATGAGGACAAGAAAAATAAAAATTGATCCCATTATTAGCACAGAATTTCCGAAACACCCCATTGTCATATTCTTTGCCATTATTACACTGAATATTTTTATTTTCCGTTCAAATTGGGTTCTAATGAATGCTCTAAATTTTAAGAAGATGGAAAAAAACTTGAGATTTTTTCGCTATCGGAAAAGTCCATAAAAATTTAGAATAATCATCCAAAAAAAGAATATAATACCGATGACCCAAAGAACTAAGAACAGGAGACATACATAAGTCGCTATGAATAATATCAAATGACATTAAAGTATGAGAATTTGAGTCTACAAATGGTAACCTAACAATTTTTTCTAAAGAACAAGACTGACAATTTGGAGTACTACGCGTACCCTTACATGAAATAAAATTATTTTTATCTAAGGAAGACAAAATAGACGACCCCGGATGACCAAGACGAGCATGCCACAAGGAAGGAACAAGGGCTGCAAATGCTGACGGCAAGGCTTGACTCGATGGACCGAAACTGGGTGTGATAAGATAAAGATCTCTCATACTATCACACCTCATGAGAGGACTCCCCGTCTTGAAATCCTTCACAGAGAAACCAAATGGATCAAACTCAATAGAAACGGAATTGTCAGTAGTGAATTTACGGACAGACACTAAGTTTTTAATCAATTTGGGGGCATGTAGGGTGTTTTTCAAGATAAGGGGTGGATGAGGGGAGACAAAGTTTTATGACCATAACCACGAATTGAAATAGAATTACCATTACCAATAATTATGCCACGAGGGTTGCTCAAATTGGAATAAGATGAGAGCGTACCTGAATCAGATGTCATATGGGTAGTGGCACCGGTGTCCATATACCAATTTTGGTCCTGAGGATTTAAACCAAGCGTGTGCATTGCGGCTTCGATGTCGGTAGAAGTGGGTGTCATTGCATGATGGGCCTGCGGGGGCCGAGGCCCAAGTACTCCTACTTGCTGCCTTGGCCCAGAGAGCTGACTGGAAGTGGACCAGGGCGTGTTGGGCCTGGACTGTTGCTGCCACTACATAGGGGTCCACTGCGGGGCCCAGAACAGCTGATGTTGCTGACCGTTGCGAGGGCCACCACCGCCACCGCCACTGTGCCGGCTGCTGCCATTGTTGCCGCCACAATTCTTGCCATTATTTTTCTTATTTCCACCCTTTTTACCGCCATCGTTGTTGCGATTTTGGCCCGAGTTGTTGGAATCGATAGGATGAACCGTGGACTCTGTCATCATGCCCACAGGACTAGCACCGGTAGCCGCCTTTTTTGCCATGCCCGCTTCTTCGGAAGCGGATTGCTTTGCCGAAGAAGCGTGCCAACACCACTATTGGCCTCGGAGAGGTCTGACACCATTTGGAGGACCAAACGATCATTTGAAACTGGCGCACCAACATTGCGGAGTTGGTCTGCCAATTCCTTTAATCTTTTGCAATAAGCCGAAACGTTAGGGAAATCTTCCATATTGACGTGGGAGAAATCCTGCTCAAGAGTAACAACTCTAGAATTTTGATTATCTTGGAATATATCACGCAGTCTATCCCAAGTCGCATGTGCCGTAGCATCAGGCTCAATAATTGTTTGCAAAAGGTCGGTAGAAATTGTGAAATATATCCATTGGAGGACAGTGGCATCAAGAGTCGTCCACAACTTAGGATCATCCTAGTGTTTTGGCACCTCTGTATCCTCAGGAGCCGCAGGGATTATGTGATGGATGACTTGATGCGATCGTGTGTGAATTTTGAACAGTTTGGCCCACGTCGCATATTGGACGTTTTCTATTTCAAGAACAAGAAAGATGTTATTCTTGATGTTAGAAACTCCAAGGGCGGGATGAAACGTGCTCCTTGAAGTAGACATGCTGATAGAACAATATGTGATTGAGGGATTTGGAAGAAAAAATTGGGAGAGAGATGAATCGTCGGTACAAAAACCGAGATGAAGGGCTCGGTTATCGAGGCTTAGGACGAGAAAGAGGAAGAATTTTTGGAGAGGATTTTAAGACCTAGACTTCTGATACCATAAAAGAAATAATCCCTTCATTATTTTTATTAATTGAAAGACTATATACAATTTACATATTTCCATAATAGGGAATCCTATTCCTATTCTACTCCTAAAACCTTATTCTATTTGGAGATTAACTATACAATTATGGAAAGAGTACAAGACTAATTAAGGTACACTACAACTATACAAAACTTTGTACAATAATGCATAAAAACCGTGACCATCCGATATCAAATATACATAGGATATACACGTGCATAACGTGTATATCTTATATATATTTGGTATATTTAACATGTATGTAGTCTGTAGGGGAAGTGAGTATATCAACATTGATGGTCAAAGTCACTTTGAGGTTCTTTTAAGTCCATGTCCATTTATTGCATGTGATTAAGAATACAAACAATTACGTACTAAATACTTGGGCATGGGGCTGGATCAATTATTAAATTAATTTTTTTTAAAATTTCTATAACAGAAAGTTAGTTTTTATTTGAATTTAAAATTTTAATTTGAATAGGCAGACGCATCTGTTTGTGAATATAAAGTTCCCTACAAAGTCCAATTAGTACACGTGCAATATTTTCTTTAAGGAAAGTCAATTAGTACACGTGAATATAAAGTTCCCTACGAATACGAAGTTTTTTCTATCGAATTTGTTTTTGTAGGAAAATCTGCAGAAAACCAGATTATTTGCAGATTTTAGTGTACCATCTCTAGAAAAATTCTCATGTAATTCGTACTTTTTTTTTTGTGGTGACCTTATGCTGGCAAGAAGACAAAAATACCCTAGAAGAAGAGTTAAATAAATTAGTTCGGTCACATGTATAATATGAATGAACAGACCGGTCACGCCAAATTCAAAGTAAGTTCCTATTGGAATTTGTTAAACATTATGGAAACAAATTTATGTTGCTAAAATTTTGTGGAAACCGAAAAGCAGAGACTTCGACCTCTACGAGTCTGTTGGTAAAGCCACCGGCTAATTGAAATTGGTGTAATTACAAATGTGTTATTTGATTGCATAAATGTAATTACATAATTAATTTATTTTAAAAATAAAATTTAAAATTAATATTTTAAAAATATGTGCCTTTATAAATGATAATCCTATTAAATTAGTTATTTAATAACACATTATTTCTTAAAAATATATTAATTAATAATCATATATTTGTAACTAATATTGTAAGAAATATTTGATATATATATATATATATATATATATATATATATATATATATATATATATATATATATATCAAATTAATAATATTTTAATTTTAATTAATTATAAAACTTAAAAGCATACTTTTTTTGTGAGAACATCGTGGATTGGATGTTTGACTAAAAAATATACTTATAAATATAATGTTATAACATTATTCAAATGTTTGACCAAAAAAATCTATCAACTGTAAGCGAAAAATAAACAACATGCAATGTGAAATAACAAGTCAATAGTACTAAAACAAATAAATTAAAATAAAAAATATAACCTAAATTCAAAAATTCAAAAGAAAAAATTTAACATAATACTCTTATATCAAATTCCAACATTACATAAGTAAGTTCCAACGTAACTTAAGTAAATAATTCAAAAGAAAGAGAAAATATAAGTCTATAACCTCATTCACAATGAAATTCTACTTTAATAACGTCACTCATTAAATGTCAAGTTTATTAATAACTCATTATTTCTAATATTAAGAGGTGTAGTTTTAAAAATTAGAATAGTAACACAGTTAAGCTAAATGAATAAAAAAAATACGTGCAATTACATGGAACCACAAGAAGTAAAGGTTGCGAATAAGAAGAAAGAAAATGAAAGAAAAATATATTATAAAAAATAAAAATAATTAAATATTAAAATAATAGAAATAAAAAATAAATTTAAAAATAAAATAAATAAATAAAAAAACTAAAAAGTAACCATGTAATTACAGCGTGTAACTACACCCAATTCTCAACCCCCTCTTAAGAATTGGAGAGTGTAATTACACCCTCTCAATTACACATCAATTCCCGCATAACTGTGTAATTACTTGGTCAAACAAACAGGTCAAACTGTATAATTACATCCAATTACACCCAATTCCAATTACCTGAGTGGCTTTCCAAACAAGCCCTACATGTATGCATCGTTGGGCATTATAACAATATTCATCCTTGTTCCTATTTTCGCATTTTTAATTTTTAGAGTGTTAACCCCGATTAGCAATAGATAGAAGAAACTTTCAACTTATTAGTCGGGTTTAGACCGAATAGGCAATGCTTGGTTACGATTTTAAATATGTTATTATATGTTTTTCTTTAATTTATACATGGGCAATGATTTCAGCGTATTGGGTGTATCTCTTATTTATAGAAGCTTTCATTTTTTGTGTAATCTTAATTATTGGTTAGTATATGCATGGCGAAAGAGGGCATTGAAATGGTCTCAATTACGAAATATTTTTAAAAAATGTACAATATCTATTTTATATCTACGTTAAAATATTCAATTTTATCGGTTTATATACTTTGAGTGACATTTCAATATTTGGTGATACCTTACCGTGTCTATTAGTTATGTGAAAGCATTGGCTTTTCATATTTCACTTTTTTGCGCGGACTTCCCTTCAAAGGCATTGTTCTCTAATTTTTGTCCTTCGCTTAAAAAAATGACTGAAAATACTCCGAGGTCTTGGGTTTGAACCTTCACTCAGTCAAAAATTTAAAAAGAATTCGCAAGATAAAATTTGAATTTTACAAGGCATAATTTATTTGCAAACTCTTAGAGTTTGCCTTCAGGCATAAAATAAATTCTATCTTAAGGTAGAGTTTGTCTTATGCCTGAAAACAAACTATGCCAGAAATCCAAACTATGTCTTGCAATTTTTTAAAAATATTTTTTACTGAACTGGAGGTCGAACCCAAAATTCAAAAATTCCTAAGCGAATGACAAAAATTAAAAAAATTCAATTTAAAAAACAAAAATTAAAGACGATTCAAAAGAGAGACATTTGTGCGAATTGACCTTCATATCTTGTCCTTAATTTTGCTAGGGGCCCGTCAACTATATAGCAAGAATAGAGTGTTTGCGACTCATTCTCTTCCCTTTTATTCGGGCTTCACTTTTGCTATATGTTGGAGTCGGGAACCTAAATGACCCCCAAAAAAATAAGAGGACCAAAAATACCTCAAAAAAAGTTACTAAAAGTACACACTTTTTTTTCTGCGCAATAGGTGGCTAGGCTAACAACCTTCCGTTTAAACCCGTTTATCCGAGCTTTAAATTTATTTATTTTTTAAACAATTGCGTTATATGTGCAAACCCAATCTTAATGTCTAAGACACGTGTTTGCACGACATACCAACGTAGTGTTTGAAAAAAAAAAGGTGATGATTCTTATTCCTATTCAAATGGTGTGATTTCTTTTTGATGATGTCAAATATGTTTGATTATTATTTTATTAGCAATATTATTAGCCTTGTTACTTGATTCCTTTTCCCTTTTCATGAAAATAATATTAATTGGCACACTTCAAAATTTTTATAGTTCATTATAGTCTTATAGTTATTTTAAGTTATAAGATGAATTTTTCTATTGTTCACCTGATAAAAATAATAGGGTGACGTTCAATTATATAATTCGTAAGATGCGGTATTCTTATTGAAATAAATTAGTGTTTTAGATAGAAGAAAATTCAGGATTTCTAGAACATGATGCATTGCTAAATAAGGAGAAAAAAATGCATTAAGTGAGAATTAATCTTTGTTCCTCTTGGTAAATAACTAAATTTTTAAATCAAGTGCATCATTAAGCTTTTTTGTAGCCTGGGTGCCATCATGTAATATTAGATCAATTCTAAAAAATATATAGTTTTGCGAAAAAATTATGCATTCACGTGCCTCAAAATTCATGCATAAATTCGCCATGGCTTCATGTAGTAATGTTAGAAGTCTTGCCAATTCCATTTGTAAAATCTGATACTTTATTCCCAATTAACAGGAGAAAAGTATCACATTTAAAAAATAATAAGTAAACCACATGGAAGATCAAATTGAAAAGTTTTTGCCAAGATAACAGCATTAAACTATGAATAAGTTTTAATGTATTCAAATGTTTTAACCAAAATTTTGTGATCTTTAGTTGTAGGTATACCATCGGCACAAAAGAAAAGCACAATTATGTCCCCCGGTCAAAGCTGGATGGCTAAGGAGGGGAATTTAAAAATCCAGCTGGAGGTCTACAGCGTGGGTTCGGAACCTGGTGGGAGCAATTTGCTCTCAAATTCTGGTCATTCAGGCACATCCCGCGATATATTGGTAGTAGTGATGAGGAACCGGGACTACTATCTCTAGAAAATAATCTGGTGTAAGCCGGGAAGCTGGATATAAAAAAAAAAGAAAAAAAAAGAAAAGCACAATTATTGAAATGTGCGGATGGCATGTCTTAAAACTGCTTAACATATGAACAGTTCTAAAAACTGCTAAAGTGCGTACATTTTATACATATTTGACTAGTCTTGCATTAAGAAATATATTTATTCAATTAAAGTAATATTTCCTCTATCTCAAATTATTTATTATTTTTTTATTTTACACGTCTCTTAAAAATATTAATTAGGAGTGGTATTTGATTAACTTTACTTTTATTTATGTCCAAGTCAAAATTTCTCTCAGTTAAATGTTTACTCTATTTATGTGTCATCTCCGTTATTGACAGAATTTTAGTACCGTTAAAATGAAAAAAAAATAATTAATTGTGCCTTGAAATTATAAAATGATAAATAATTTAAGATAGCTTTTAATATCCACGAGAGATAATTTATATCAAGAAGCCTCAAGTTTGCCTTAATCAAATTTGAATTTTTATTTTAACTTAATATTCATATTCTTGTAAGTAAGTATATATTGACAGAAGCAACTTGTATCAACTTGTCTATTAATTGTAAGTTAAATTAAGAAAATAAACTCATCAAAAATTTAAAATTAAATAGTTAGATGAACTCAGAGGAAGATTATACAAATAATATTGCTAATAAAATATAGTCAAACATATTTGATATCAAAATGAAATCACACCATTTGAGTAGGAATAGGACTCATCACCTTTTATTTTCAAACACTATGTTGGTATGTCATGCAAACACGTGTCTTAGACATTAAGATTGGGTTTGCACATATAACGCAATTGTTTCTTGCGTAACCCGGATTTTAAAAAAAAAATTCGGATAACGAATTTAAATGGAAGGTTATTAGTCCACCTATTACGTAGAAAAAAGTACGTAAAAGATATTTTGATAACTTCTTTTATTTTTATAAGATATTTTGATCACTCTTGTATTTTTATGGGTAGGTTCCGAACTCCTATATGTTGACGGCTTTGAGCTGGATGAAAGCAGCTACATTAGAAGATGTAATTACTTTTTGTAGACCTCAAGTTTGTGTAAACTAGGTGAATTTCATTTATAATATGCTTTTAAATAAGTTTTATAAGCTCGTGTAACAATTGTTTTTCCGTCTTTCTTCTATTAAGTGTCTGCCACAACAAGAAAGCATATATTTAGGTAGGCTTAATAAGTCATCTGCCGCCTTTTAAAGTTGTGCACAGATTCCATTTGGACTCCCAACTCATACTTATATCTATTGAACATATCTATCACTTTCGAATTTGAATCACTTAGACATTTTTTTATTGACATGATAAAATGTGTTAATGCACACAAAATAGGAAAGTGAAAGGGCACTATTTAGCCATTTTAAAAAAATTTCTTCATTATTTCTCTTTGCCTAACAGTCCATCAAAATCCATTACTGAAATTCAAATAGATTGAGAAATTGGAGTTTCTCTCGATCAGATTTGAGATCACCGTTCGAGTTTCTTGTGTTGCGGTTTTGTTTTTCGGTCACTATCAAGAAAATGAGTTCATCGAAAAGGAAATAATATCTAGCTTTTGATACGGTATGTACCAATTACAATTCCGAAACTGAAATTTTTTATACCATAATTTTGATATTATGATATTTGATACGGTATTTGATAGAGATGGCAGTGGATCTTGGACCCGGTCCGGATCTGGTGGATCCAGATCCGTTTTATAGGATATAGATCTTCAAAATTTGGACGGACAGATCCGGATCGGACCCGGATCCGTTTCTGACGGATTGGATCTGGATCTTGTATTTGAAATTCGTATCCGGTCCAGATCCGACCCGTGGATCCATTTTTTATTAAATATATACATAACATATAATGTAATTTTATAAGTATTTTCTTAAATTTTTTCATAATTTATGTATTTTACATTCAGATTTGGACTTTAATTTTTAAATGGTCTTTACATTTAAGCCCACAATTCTCAAAAGGCCAAATAAAAAACTAAGCGAAAACATATTTCTAACAAAAGAATGCAAAATGTTATTGCACTGAGCCATTGATTACGTATCTGTCTTTTTGACAGTATGCAAATCTAATACAGCCTATTGAAATAAGAATGCAAAATGTTGAAGATTATATTAAGGTACTTGAAGTTCAAATCTCATGTTCCTGATGTATTTTTAGTTTGATTCACAATGTCACTGGAAAGAACCCTTCTTTACTGGTAAAGTCAGCTTATGGATTTCAGTGTTCTATCCAATTTTTTTTTACTTCATTATAATCGTGTTCTTGCATAGGGGAAAAAGTATGTGGCTAATAGGTGTTTTGTAAAAGAATGTTGGAGTATAGATGTTCATAATAATCCGATCGATCCTATCTGCGATCCGGTCGATCCGATTCAAAAAATCGGATATCCGATCCATTTTTTTGAGTTTCGAATATTTCAGATCGGATATTCGAAAAAAATCGGATCGGATACAGATCACAATTTCTTTACTTTCGAATATCCAAAATATCCGATTTTTTATATTATTATTTTCCCTAATAGTTAGGCTGCGTTTGTGCTTTTCAATTCTCATGAGCCTCTTGTGATAGAGAAAAATTTGCTTGAGTTGGATAATATGGAAGATGGTTAGTTTTATCTCAATTATTTTTAAAATATATTATTACATTTGTATTTTTGTTTACTTAATGCTAATACTATCTTTTTTCCCGTGATACTTATTTTGTAGGTATGAAAGATTTGACTACGGAGCAACCAACAATTGATCTTGATGAGTCGTTGGATACTTTTGAACGATGTAATAGTCTACTAGACTTATGAGCTATTTTGCATGGTGGTGAAACTTCATGGAATTTTAATTTGTGAACTTTATTTGTATTGGTGTATTAATTTAGATGTTGGACATTGGATGTTTTAGCTAGTAGTTAATGTATTGGACATTGCACCTATAAAGTTCTACTTTTCATTTTGGAGTTTTACTATTTGTTAGGAATTACAAGTTTATATCCTTGAAGAATGAAGACTATATTTGTATTGGTCGGTCACATGTTGGATTGAAGTTATTTCAGTATTTAATTGTGTTTACTTTAAGTGGTATGTGAGGTTTCTGTTGAACAAATTTGCTGAAGAGTGCAGGATATTTATATGGCAATTGCTAGAATGATGAATATATGATAAATTTCGGATATCCGGTTATCCAATCTGAAAATTTCGGATATCCGGTTTTTTTTATCAGATTCGGATCATACTTTTACCGATTCGAAATTTCGGATCGGATAATCCAAAATGAACAACCCTATGTTAGAGTACGCTTGGTATGCCGGAAGTCATTTTTCTAAAAAAAATCAGTATTTGGTTGGCGAGTGGAAAATTTTTTCAAGGCAAAATTTTTTACATGTTGATCCAGATCCGATCCGATCCGATCCGATCCGCGGACCCGGTGGATTCGAATTTGGATATGATTTTTATGGATCAGGATCTGGATCTACGATCTGTTGCCATCCCTAGTATTTGGTATGTATTTTTAAAAAAATTGGTATTCGACATGTTATTCAGTATCTCATAGGGCCCTTCAGTATCTCACATTCACGAGACCAGATATTATGTATGCCGTACAACATGTGTGTTTGTTTATGCATGATCCCAGGGTTGAACACATGAATGCGCTCAAACGCATCATTCGGTATATTCAGGGTACACTTGACTTTGGCTTGTATTTATATCCTTCCTCGACGTCTACACTTGTCTCGTATACAGATGTTGATTGTGGTGATTGTCCGGACACCAGACGGTCTACGTATGGCTATTGTATGTTTCTTGGCAATAATTTGGTCTCATGGTCTGCGAAACGTCAGTCCACTTTGTCCCGATCTAGTGCCGATGCCGAGTATAGAGGGGTAGCTAATGTGGTCTCGGAATCATGTTGGTTACGTAATTTGCTGTTAGAGTTTCATTGTCCTATCCAGAAAGCGACATTGGTTTATTGTGATAATATTAGTGTCATCTATCTGTCGGGTAATCCGGTTCAGCACCAGCGCACTAAACATATCGAGATGAACATTCATTTTGTTCGAGAAAAGGTTGCTCGTGGTAAGGTCCGCGTCTGTCATGTCCCGTCCAGGTATCAAATAGCCGACATCTTTACGAAGGGTCTTCCCTCGGTCCTTTTTGAAGATTTTAGGGACAGTCTCAGCGTTCGAAGACCGCCCGCTATGACTGCGGGGTGTGTTAAATATACATAATATACACACAATATATATGTGTATATTATGTATATTGGCTCTCGGATTAGGTGAGTTGACCGTGTATATGGTGTATAGTTTAGGTAAGGTTTTAGTCTCCTAATTTAGGTAATGTTGTGGTGTAATTAGTATTGTACACTTACCATAATATTTGTATTACCATAATTGTATAGTTAGTATCCAAGTAGAATAAGGTTTTAGGAGTAAAATAAGAATATGATTCTCATATTATAAAAATATGTAAATTGTATATATAGTCTTTCAATTAATGAAAATAATCAAGAGATTATTTCTTTCAAACCAGTTGAGCAAGAGATTAGGTATATGTTTTACTACAAGAGTAACATCAGATCTCTGGATAATGAATCAAGAAAAATGAAAGAGGAAGAGGTCATGGCAACCTATGGTATGGGAGGTGTAGGAAAGACGACACTTGTTGATGTAATCAGAAACAAGGAAGGTTGTTTGATGAGGTTGTCATGGCAAATGTTTGTCAAAAACCAGACTTGAAAAGAATTCAGGGTGAGATCACAGGAGGAGTCGGTATGACATTATAAGGGGATAATATATGGAGTTGCGGAGATCAGCTGTGTTCGAGGTTAGTGGGTTCAGACAGTGTCTTTGTAATCCTTGATGATGTCTGGGAGGCTCTTGATCTAAAGAAACTTGAAATTCTCGCTAATTAAGTTATGATTACTTGGAAAGTGATTAAATCAGGTACCTCTTTTTGCTTTGTTCCTTATTCGAGGAAGATAGTTATATTTGGCCTGAAGATCTAGTTAGATATGGAGTGAAGCTTCGGAAATTAAAAATTTAGAAGAAGCAAGAAATTAAAGTGGGTTTGTCATCTGTTAGAAACACTGAAAGATCGTTTCTTGTTATCCGAAGGCTCCACCAAACATTTCTTGGTATCCGAAGGCTCCAACGAAGGTTATGGTCAGTGACATGACGATTTTGCTATTGCTTCCCTATCTCTATAGTTATTGCAATTAGACCCTACAATTTCCTCTGTCGTGGGGTTAATTTGACCATGTAATTGGTCCAGGATAGTATGTGAACCTTGTCCCGATGGAGCGGCCGTTTGCGCACCCGGTTTTGATGCATCGTATTGTGCATACCTAGCTGGATGAGCCCTTGCTACGTATCTCATTAAACCTCCGTCCCACCGTGACATTTTTCAGTTTTAAATTTTAAAACATCTTTACAAATTTTAAATCTAACTACTTGATTCTCTACGTCCCTATAAAAAAAAATCCATGCATATGATTTTAATGGTCGTTTTGCTGGTCCTCGTCTCATACTAGGGGGATATGATGCATTTCAGTTGAAGGTGCACTAGTGAGTGTGTTGTCATCTACAATAGTGGGTGCATCATCGTCTAAATTAAAGTCTTCTTGAGTTTCAGAAAATAGCTCCTCGTCTAAATCTAATGGTATTGTAGGAAAATGTTCAGTATCAACAAAATCATCCTGTGTAGGAATATGATTCTGTCTAGAAATAAGATGATTAGAAGAATTACCCTTGCCCTTGTTACCCCTACTAGAATAACTCTGACCCCTACTCGTAAGCATACGTTTAAATCATTCAATTATAAATTTCTAATTATACTAATATTTAATTAAAGTAAATAAAATTAAGTGCGCTAAATAAAATAAACAGACAATAATAATTTAATGAAGGAATGAATGTACCAAACGCCGACGTGTAATCGAGAGGTTGAAAATTGAAACTTTGCTCGATGGAAGATCCTCAAGTTTGTTGCCAACTTCACTCCCAAATGAATAAATAAAATTCAATATTTACTAGACAATGTAGACTTATAGAGAAATATATTGTAGGAAGATTGGTGAGAAAGATGTAGAGAAAATGAGGTATTTATAGTTGGGAAATTAGGTTAAAGTGTAAATATAATAATTTATGGGTTAAAAATAAATATTAAGGGGTAAGGGGGTTGGGGGAGGGGGAGGCCAAAAATGGTTGTTGCAAAACGACCAAAATGTAAAATGGTCGTTGGTGCAACGACTATTTGTGCAAATGGGGAATTTCGGGCGGGACCGGGACCGGGTCGGGCCTGGCGGGCCAGGACGAGACCATGTCCCGTCCCGGTTCGAGTCCCGATACCACAATTTTTTTTTAAAAAAAGTCGAGGTCGGGGCGGGACCGGGCCGATTGGCCAGCCATACATTGAGTGATTGAACTGCTATTCATTCACCTACAGCTTGTTTGGAAGGTTGTTACCTATTGTATTGTGTTGTTACTTCTAACAAAATATTTATTCTAATTGTTACTTAAATTTGATTATATTATATCATAAAATTTATCGTTATATAATGATTAAAAAGTATATTTTATGTCACGATTGATTTGGTACGGTGGCGTCGTTATCTTATTTTTTTTATTTTATCTTTATTTATTATCTAATAATTCTATTTTATCATTAACCTATCTTCTTGCAATAACTCTATCCCATATTCTATTTTTTTAAGGTTTATTCTTCAAATTTGTGACGAATGACATTATGTAACGATGAGAAATGATACAATTTATTCAAACATTATATTTATCAAAACAATAGTACAGTAGATACAAAACAACACAATAGGATATAATATTAAATATTACACTCTCTCTGTCCCAATTTGTGTGATACACTTTTCTTTTTATCTGTCTAAAAAAGAATGATACATTTATGTATTTAGAAATAAATTAACTTAAAACTTCTCCTTTTTTCAACCACAAAAATGTCTGTAACTTATTTAGGCTACAGTTTTAAAAGTCTTCCTTTATTTCTTTCTTAAGCTACGTGTCTAGTCAATCTGTATCACATAAATTGAGACAGAGAAAATAGTATGAAACAATATGCAACAAACATCCAAACTGAGTTTAAGAAACAAAATCCTAAAGAGAATGAAAATTATTTTTCAAACTTAAAAGATTATATATTCAATTCACGATAAAATTAAAACGTTTAACCCTCAAAATTCGAATGGTATCATTTAAATTGAGACATAAAAAATAATACTATAATATTGTAATATGAAACAATAGCCAACCCTCAAAAAGAAACAAAATCCTAAATAGCGCACACACAAACAAAAAGCAAGCACAAAATAAAGGAGCGCCACATATAGGAAAAACAAAGCCAAAACCTTCCAAATTCCCATTTCAATGGCTTCTTCATTAGTTTTTCCATCTCCTTCTTCAACTTCTACTACTTCTCTCACTCATAAAAGTTTCGTTCCTAAACGAACCCGTTTCCCGTGCTATGTTGTAAGTCCCCTTTACATTCCCTTTTTTCCTTCGTTCTTGATTTTTTGTTTGGTTACCTTAAACGAAACCCCTTTTAAGGGAATTAATCTGGGTTGGACTTCTTTTTTTGTTTAATGGAAAACAATGCCTGATGCATGTTTGATAAAATGTCCGTGAAAGATTGATTCTTTATATTGATTTTTCAGTATATTACTCATAAAGAATTGAATTTACATACTCACTCCGTCCCAATTTATATGATGTAGTTTGATTGGGAATGAAGACTTTTGAATATTTGTGCAGTTATAAATTATCTAAGCTTAAAAATTAAAGTTTAAAGTTAAATTGTTGCTAAATAAAGAATTGTGTCATATAAATTGGGACAGACGGAGTAGTATTTTTGTTCTTTTTCCTGATAAAAAAGAAGTATTTCTGTACTTTTATGTCTCAGTTTTATCAGTTCAGACTTTGCTAAAGCTTCATTTTTGGTTGGTGAATAGTTTATGCTGCTTATGGGTATTTGTTTGTTTTATTAACATACCTTTACTATATGTTTTTTTCCTTTTTAATGATATTTTTTACTTTTCCTTTTTCATAGAAGCTTTTATTATAAGTAGCTGATAAGAAGAACTGCTGAAGATCATATTTAGTGCTAAAACTGATTTTACAAATAAGTATTTATGTGGTTGGATAAAAATGTTGAAGGATGTGTGTGGTTAAAATGATTATTATGCTTTTAAAACTATTTACAGATAATATAAATTATAAAGTGTCTTTACAAGGAGAAGGATGAACGTGGAAATGGAACGTCGAAGGAGTTAGGGTTTGTTTTGGGGAAGAGTACAACAACAACAACATACCCAATGTAATCCCACAAGTGGGGTCTGGGGTAGGTAGAGAGGCTGTTTCTGACCCTCAGGATAAAGCAAAACAAAGAGAAGAAAGGAACAATAACTAAAGCAAAGCAGTAAGCTAAGCGAATAACAAGAGACAATAGATAGTAATAGAAAACGAAAGATAAGAAGCTACAGGGGAAATACTATGACTACTAGTAAGTAAAGATAAGTGAGGCACTGTTCCACTACCTACTAACCTTCTATCATGTCCTCGATAAGCTGTAACTGCACCATGTCATGTCTAATCACCTCTTCCCAATACTTGTTCGGCCTGCCTCTACCTCTCATGAAGCCATCCATAGCCAACCTCTCACACCTCCGCACTGGGGAATCCACACCTCTACCCTTAACATGCCCGAACCATCTCATGACTTGGTCAAAAGTTATTAGGGATAAAATTATAAAAGTCTTGGTGAAGCCAAAGTGCTTGTAAGCTAAAGAGTTATAAGTTTGGCTGACCAACTCATGACTTCTTAACGGATTTTAGTTTATCAACACTTTTGGTGTTTCCTAAATGTGGAGATAAGCCAAAAGGTGTTTATAAGTTGGTTTGACCTGCTTATATGTTAACCTGGACGCCCTCTTAGATTTCTGTCTTAAGGGGTCGTAGTATTCTTGTACTGTTAAGTGAAGGAGAATTTGGAAAAGATAAAAGTGACTCAGAAAAATTGACCCTTTATATGAATTTTGCAAATTTAGCGCAAATTAGGAAATTGAGTTTGACCCAATCAAAAAATCAGTAAATTGAGTTTGCTCTGCCTTTCTGGATTCAGTGTTATGTGTTGAAAGTTTGTTCAACAGCCAATTTTGGCTGGTGAAATGTTTATGGCGCTTCATACTTGCTTTTTTATTATAATACATGGACATTTTGTTTTTCTTTATCTATATCATTTGTTTGGGTATCAGAATTGTGAAATAAGTGAACCAGTTAATGGGAAGCCTCGCGTGCCAATCATCAATGATGGAACACTTCCAAACTTCTTGCAAGCAAGACGCCTACAGAATGCAGTTAGTAGAAACAATAACAGGCTGAAGATATTCACTGGAACTGCAAATCCTTCGCTTTCTCAGGTAAACCAGACGATTGTTAATGGAGTTATGTGTATATACTGTGTTTTCTTTAACGCTTCGAGCCTGCTAAATTCAGTTTAGTATAACATCCAATCATATCTGATTAAATGACAATCAAGATCTTCGTATTTGCTTCGTACAGTGTGAACAGTGAAATATTGAAATTTTCTTCCCGAATGTCACAGTTTTGTGCTTCCCCAACTTCAAAATAATAGTTTAGTGGTTTAAATTTGTTGTTAGTAACTAATTACAGAAATTGGAATAGCCTTACCACTTGCCAGCAGGGGAAAAAAGCAAATTCTTGGTGGACTGCCTCCACTTGTACATTGTTCTTGACTATTCTAGCCTACTGAAGGATATAGTTTCGGGATTTGGGACTATGGAGAACGGTTCGCTTTCAGGCTGGATGTTTCAGCTTTAATTTTTTAGTCCTCATCAATTATCCAGAATTTCTTCCTTTTAAATATTTCATAAGAAAATGGAGGCTTGCTTTTGGAGTGCTATGTGATAAGAAGGTGCCACCTAAACTTAAAGGCAAGTTCTACAAAGTGGTTGTTAGGCCGACTATGTTGCAAGGAACGGAGTGTTGGCCAGTTAAGATCTCTCACGTATAAAAGATGAAAGTTGCGGAGATGAGAATGTTGCGATGGATGTGCGGGCACACTAGAGAGAGATATGATTAGGAATGATGCTATTCGGGACAAGGTGGGAGTTGCCTCGGTGGAGGGCAAGATGCGGGAAGCGAGACTGAGATGGTTTGGACATGTGAAGAGGAGAGACACAGATGTCCCCGTGCGGAGGTTGGCTATGGACGATTTCAAAAGAGGTAGGGGTAGGTCGAAGAAGTATTGGGGAGAGTTGATTAGATAGGTATGGACGATTTCAAAAGAGGTAGGGGTAGGTCGAAGAAGTATTGGGGAGAGTTGATTAGATAGGATATGACGCAGTTACAGCTTACCGAGGACATGACCTTAGATAGGAGGTTATGGAGGACTCAGATTAGGGTAGAAGGCTAGTAGGTAGTCTCGCTTAACCTTTCATATTAGTAGTCTCAGTATTTCTCTATAGTTTCTTGTGTTTTGATTTCTGCTACTATCTGGTATTTCTTGTACTTCAATTATCCTATTTTATTTGTGGTAGCTATTGCCCCCTTTTCAAACTGTTTTATCAATTCTTAGTCGCTTTCGTTATTTTCGTTTCCATACTGCTTTGAATTTCTTTTCCTTATCTGACCTCTTTTTATGCTTTCTCTTGAGCCGAGGGTCTTTCGGAAACAGTCTCCCTACCTTGGTAGGGGTAAGGTCTGCGTATACTCTACCCTCCCCAGACCCCACGTTGTGTAGTTCACTGGGTATGTTGTTGTTGTAAATATTTCATAAGAAGTAGGTATAGAATTTAATACACTTATGTTCTTTCCTCTGTTTCTAGTCTTAATTTCTAGCATCTAAAATTACCACTGGAAGAAATATGTTTGTTTTAGTAATTATTTACTTTTCTCCTCAATCTTCAAAATATAAGAAATCATTGTTACTTTAGCCGTGAAAGCCATTAGACTTCTTTTAAGTTTATGCTATATTTCTCTTTTCAACTAAAGCTGCATTGTTTGTCACTTAGGAAATTGCTTGGTACATGGGCTTTGAGCTGGGAAAGGTCAACATCAAGCGCTTTGCTGATGGTGAAATTTATGTCCAGTTGCAAGAGAGTGTTCGAGGCTGTGATGTCTACTTGATTCAATCCACCTGTCCTCCGGCCAATGAAAACCTTATGGAGCTTTTGGTAATGATAGATGCATGCCGAAGGGCTTCTGCCAAGACCATTACTGCAGTGATTCCATACTTTGGATATGCCAGAGCTGATAGAAAGGCAAGCTAGATTCCGCTGCAAATTATATGCTTGCAAGCTTCAAGTATTTGGAGATGAGAAGCCAATTTTTTATGCAATTAATTACGTTCTAATAATCATAAATTTTTTTATTACAGACTCAAGGTCGTGAATCCATTGGCGCCAAATTGGTTGCGAACCTTATAACTGAAGCAGGTGCGGACCGTGTTCTGGCTTGTGATCTGCACTCTGGGCAATCCATGGGTTACTTTGACATTCCAGTGGACCATGTGTACTGTCAGGTAATCTCTTCTGTACTGCTGAAAATGCTTAAGTATTGCCTATTTTAAATTGGCAAATAAACAGTCTCCATTCTTCGCCTGCACAGCCTGTTGTCCTTGATTACCTTGCTAGCAAGAAGATTTCTTCCGATGATTTAGTAGTGGTCTCTCCTGATGTTGGCGGAGTTGCTAGAGCACGTGCATTTGCAAAAAAGTTATCTGATGCACCTTTAGCCATTGTGGACAAAAGGCGGCATGGACATAACGTCGCCGAGGTAGATACAAAGCTAAACTTTGGTACTGCAGTTTATTGCATTGATATGCTTTTCTGTGGGTTTTCTTTTTCTTTTTTCCTCGTGGAAACAATGTTTAAGTTCTGGTCTCGCAATAGATGAGGTGAAGCTCGCTCTTTAAAAATTCTATAAACTGTAGCAATGTTTTGTCCTTACAGTTGTTTACCATCATTTAGCGAGTGAATTCTACTCAATGGTTAATTCCCCTCTTTGGGTGGACTAACCTACCATATGCTTCAAATACCCCCCCCCCCCCCTCCCTTTCCATGTTTTTAGGGGGAATGGTTGAAGGCGAAAAGGTCCTTTGAGAGTAATCCTGTCTGAAAGTGCTGTATAGGTTCAGGACTGCTTATTACGGCTTGCTAGTGACTAGCAGTCTCAGAAAGTTCGCTTCTGTAAAGTAGGCCGAATTTCCGTGTTCAGTCTTAATCTCATAGTTTATAAGCTTTCCTCCCAAGTCAAGTAAATTGTTACAGATTCTTTTTTTGGAACAAGGTAATTCATAGTAGAGTACAAGAAGGTACTGCAAATGTACGAGTTCTAAGGACCTAACTCCTTTATATGATGCTAAATATTGGCCAAGGCATCAAATAATTATTTTTCGTGGGTCACTGATTGTGTTGTGACATGCATCTATCTGTACTTTTTTTTTATTCTGCCTCTAACATGATTTTGGTGCTTTTAGATATAATTTGCTCTATGTGGGGATCATCATCTTAATTATTCTTTTTAATTTATCACTTACATCTCTTGATTAAGCATCCAATTACAAAAGGGAAAAACTCATAGCAGATATGCTTGAATGCAAATGAAACAATGTTATAGAGCTGTTATATTATACAAAGTATTAACTGTGTTTGCATTTCTTCTTGCAACATCACTTTCAATGCATTCCTATTGTGTTCTCTAGCCATTATTTTGTTGCATTGCAGGTTATGAACTTGATAGGTGATGTTAAAGGAAAAGTTGCAGTTATGGTGGATGACATGATTGACACAGCAGGTTAGTTATATTCATGTCAATCAAAGCCTGGAAAACATAAATGGTTTTATTAGTCTTCATTCTTTCTAGCATGGGCACTAAGCCACTAACTGAGGCGGTGAACTAAAAGAACTGTGGTGATCTATTGAGATCTATTGAGTATCCTCTATCTTGAGTTGTTCGCCGTGATTTTTTTAGTTTTTATGTTACCTTTCTTCCATTTGCATATCTTCTTAAGATTATGAAATTTTGTCTCAGCTAGACACATGCAATGTGGAGCTTCTTTCGCTTTTGTTAGGCTCATTCTCTTATTGTAAGGTCAGGTTAGAAAATGATTTTTAACTTTCTGCTTATGGGTTTTAGGGACTATTGCCAAAGGCGCAGAGCTTTTACATCAGGAGGGTGCGCGTGAAGTTTATGCATGCTGTACGCATGCTGTTTTTAGGTAACATTTCCCATTTAGTGGACACATTATACTGCATTAAGTACTCTATATGTATACCTGGTTAGCTGGGTGAATATGGATCCACTTCAACACACACTATCTTGTGTGAAAATCGTTCCATTCTTTTGGTAGACCTTCAATCATTTCTTTTAAGGTTTAATTTTTTTTCAAATGTCTTTTAAGGTTTCTGGCACACTCATTAACAAAATCATTTGATAACATTGATTATAAGGTTTATTTTACTAAGTTACTCTTTACATCTCTTCGAGTGACCTTTTATCCGTCGATGTTTTAGATCATTTTTCGGAGAAGGGGTTGACTTGAAAAATAATAATTAATGCCTTCGTGTTTTCCTAAAAAAGACGCTTATTTTGGACCAAATTTGAAAGGCTAAACGTCATTTAAAATGGACCGGAGGTACAATCTCGATAAATTCGCCGATGCTGGTCACAATTTTACTCATATTGTGTTTACTTGAATAGCTTTTATATAACTCACGATTAATATTCTTGTCTGACAGCCCCCCTGCAATTGAGAGGTTGTCAAGTGGTCTTTTTCAAGAGGTCATCGTCACAAACACAATTCCCGCGATAGAGAAAAACTATTTCCCTCAGCTGACTGTTCTTTCAGTTGCAAATCTTCTCGGTGAAACAATTTGGCGAGTGCATGATGATTGTTCTGTGAGTAGCATTTTCCAGTAGGTAGGAGAGATAGTATCAACCCCTCAGGTGACCAGAGCTCTCGTTTAGCTTTCTGTATTTTTTATTCTTCAAATAATCTTACCTCGTTTTGCTCTTCCATCAGTTGACGCCTCCATTGGCATGTTCCTTTACCTTAGAGGTCACTGACATGCAGAGTGAACATATTCTTTCTCTTTTTTTTCATGCTTGTTTTTCACCTTTTTTTTAAGAGTATTTTGTTCTTTAAGTTAGATAGTTGGAAGGATAGGAAGATGGGAAGTCATGTGCTTATTTGCAGTTGGAATTGATTCCTGCTCTGACATCTGATGACTATCAAGACATAGTTATCTAGAAAATGCTGCTTTTTGGGGTTTAATCATATGGTGTCTGAAGTTCACCGGCTCAAATAATTCAAATTTGCGCTGGGTAGGCCCATTATGGGGGGTAAAGCGCTCTCTACCAACAAGTTCTCCATTCGTAGGGCTCGAACTTGAGACTTAGTTAAAAGATTCCGACCACCCCCACCACTTCCCTTGGTGGTAGCAATGCTGCTTTGCCATTGTGCCTCGTCTTTGCTAAAGGTCGATGGCGAGCTTCAATTCCTGCCTAATTCGGATTCTTGGAACTCCTGTGGAGCTTTATTTTATTATGACATTAATTTTGTTTTATTACATGTAAGAAACTGGTCCAGTGAGACCTATTGGAAGGACACGTTGATTTAATACGATGTGCCTGAATGTGTTCAGATGTTCTTGTTATTTTGTTTCTCAAATTTTCCAGTTTTGGTTGCTTTTAACATTCAAAACAAAAGAAGGAACACTTGCTGTTTGGTCTCATTGGACCATGCATGAATTAGCTGCTTCCTTGATCAACAGTCATAGCAACTTTTTGACCCTAAATATAGCTTTTCCCCAAAGTTTTCTTCCAAAAGGATATTATTCGATGATTAAATCAGAATCGAATCCAAACGCCACTTAGTGCAACCTTCTGAATCTTGTTCCACCAGTTTATAGAATTCAAGATGTTGGCTGCAACTTCATTCGACCACTTTAACAGCTCATAATTGGAAGTTTAAAACCTTAATCCCATGACCAGGTTCTGATTATACCAGAGGGAGAATCATGCTACCCGAGCAACGTATGCTTTCATAGTGCTGTACGTCGTGAGTAAATACTTGTACCTTAGACAGTTTCAACATGGAAGAAGCCCCAGTGTTTTGCATGCCCGATGGAGATTACCAATTCAAAATCTTAATATGGAATTATGGATTAAGAAACCAATGGTTCGATCAGTCCATTGAGATGGAGTTTTTCTCTTTATCATTTTAGACAAAGCTCTAAATTGGACTAAGAAATGAGCCTTTCCCAATGAAAGGAATGCAATTAGTAATTTATTCAATATATATTGATCTGTTCAGTTAATCAGTTACAAGCATAAAACTTCTTGTAGATGGGAACTTTGAAATGGCTACCTAGTCTGAATTTACTTTACTATACAGCTTTTCCCTTCTTTTCAATGGGAAATGTAAACAAACAATGAAACAAAAAAGAGAAATGAGGAAAACCTTTGAATGAACTAAATTTCACACAATCTGAAACAAACCTATGAACTAATACAGTATAGGATGTCTCAGATCAAAATATAACAGAAAAATAAAATCACTGAAAAAATACAATGACTAATTGATTTATACAAACATTTGACATTTTTTCTTGTAGCCAGCTTTTCGTCGATCAAGTATATGATGTTTATCCTTCAACATGAACATTTTGTGGCTCATTAGCATGATGCAAGAATTGCAGTCTTATCTTTGTAGTTCTTCTCGTCCCGAGTTCTGTTTCTCCAATGAAATAATCATCTGTCAGAAAGAAACCAGATAACAAGGTAATTATCAAAACTAAATTCGCTCCAAAATATATGATGTTTAGAAAACAAGAAGCACTATTACATTTTCCCCCAAATTGTGTGGTGCTAATTAAGTGAAAGATAAAAAGTAGTTTAGACGAATACTCTTCTGATTAAGGCTAATGTTTCCTTAAGGAGTGTGCAAGAACGTTAAAAGATAGATAATATGGACCAGGAGGTAGTAATTTTAATGGCATCAATGTTAACTCACCTAATGTCCAGCTTGATAACAAGTTATCTGCAGAAGCTTCAACTCTTACTCTCCTATTTCTAGCAGAATCTCAGGATGAACTGCAGAACTTTTAACATTGAGAACTCTCTGTAGCTTTCTGAGGTCAAATATTTCCACTTCTACCGAGAACATTGAACTTACAGGCCGATGATCTGATAGTCTTAATTCTGCGCGCTTGTAAAAGAGCTGTTTTATACCTTTTCCCAACCATAGTATACGATCACACCTGCATAAGGTATAGAAATATTCAGTTCCATGTAACGATGAAATGTCATGCTTCACGGGATTCTTGTCCATTCATTGTATAGTTTTCACTTACCATGCTGGTGATCTCTTCTTATCTCCTTCTCTCGGTATTTCTCCGTTGTATCGATCACTGTTGAATTCGTACTTGTAAGTTGGTGCAAAGTTAATCAACCCTTCCTTCCAACCAGCAAACACATGCCCTTTTCGGAGTTCTTTGTTTAACTGCTCATTTAACGTAACACTAGTAAGCTTAATTTTTCTAGGAACTTATGCATACAATGAAAACTTAGAGACAAATTTTAGTTATAACTCACCTGATCACTGTTGAGAAGTCCGTCCCATTGCTTATTGGCAACAAGCTTCCGTACCTCAGCATCCGCCATACTGATTCGATAATTCAAATCTCCAAACCAGAATATCTGACTGTAGATATTAAAGGACAAGTTATATATGTTATACAAACTCTTAACAGTTAAAAATGTTAAATCCAACTTAAAAGTACAGCTGTAGTACTTACTCATGAGATGGAATTGTTTGTGGTTCATCTGTATCTGTGTCAAATATGGATGAGAAACGAGTACGCCTCATGATTTCATTGACATCAGAGTTACGCCTTTGCTCAGCTCCATCCTTTTGTCCGGATGACAAATGAGAACAAACAAAGCATAGCCGTGACTGGAAAAGAGACATGCTCACAGAAACAGATCCCTGTATAGAACCATCAAATAAGTCAGCTCTTAGTTTTATTCAGTAAATCATGGATCACTTGATAAGCCAAAGCATGCTGATATATTAGATGCAATGAATATCTATAGACTGAAAGAAGAAGTATTACCTTATTGCCCATGTATCCCATAAGTCCAATTCCAACAGCAGAGACTTGCAAGTTGTTTATATGCCTTCTCAATCTTCGACGTACCCAAACTGATACATATATACCAACCATCTGCTTGCTGACAATACGGACATACATTGGACGCGACTTCACTGCATTGTCCAGAAGTGAATTTTCTTCTTTAACCTCAGGAAATTCCTTAAACATGTCATTTTCCTCATCACAAAATTGATCATCAGAGCCATCAGAAAGAGTATCAAGATCTACAGGTTCTTCTTTTTTATGATCCATCCACATCAATCCTAAGTCTCCCGAGCTTTGGTGCACCCTTTTTAACCCTCTACTGTCCAGAAGATTGCCTATGTTACCAAAACCAACTCTCGCGGTACTACTCAAGACTCTCCTCAACTTAAAATTAGAAGAAAGAACTTGAGGTGTCGCGTCCAATGAACGTTCAGGCCAATCCAATCTACTGTCACAATCAATGCCATATATCCTCTTTAAATGGAGATTCTTTCCTAGGCTGACACTATTATTTTCAAAAATCAAAGCTGCGTCTAGTGATGCCTCTGCCATTTGAGCTAGTGCAGGAGCATCGACCGCATCAGCCATTATGTCATCAGCGGAAGAAGTTCTTAAAACTGGAGAGGGAGGAGCGCTATAGCTCTTGAGCTTTGTTTCAGGTTCCTCCGTCCTGTTTAATGTTCTTCGGATGATCGCCTCCCATTTTGGAACTGGTCTTCTGTTTTCTGCTCCCAGTACATTTCCAGCATTCAGAGGAACCACCTCTTGGAATCTGTAAAGAGCAGACAAATTCAGTATAGGTTGAACTCATTTCTGTAATCTAATTTTCAACAACCAAATTATTTCAAGTCATATAGAACTACTATATCATATAAAATGGATAGATTCAGCAATTTGTGCATACCCAAGAATATAGATATCTGCTGGTTCTTGCATACAAAGCCACTCATCAATATCTAGATCCTCATCTGGAAGTCTTCCTGCCACATTCCAGGTACCTACTGTAACTCTGCAGAAAAATAAGGCTTATTTAAATCTCTCTAAACTCTTCCAACTGGATTTCAGGTTCCAAAAAGCAAACTAGCATGTAGTCGATTGTAAAGACAAACCTCACTTCTTTCGTGTTAATATACTGAGCTCTCATAGTTTCTGATTTCCCTCTCCGGTGTCTCGGAGCTGAAGGCTTCCCTGAGCAATTAAAGTTTCAACTAGTCAATATCATAATTCAACTTTAAAAGTGGATTCCACAGAGATAGAAAAAGTACTGTGAACTCAATTAGTACTAATCTTTATATGGTCTGGAAGATTCAAACATTGAAAATATTAAGGGATGAGTGAATAACTAAAACTGGACAAGTTTGTATCTTGCCAGCCATATATAAACAAAAATTCACATATGCGTATGATAAGGTAATCTAGTTTTGGTGTATCACAAATAAATGAAAGAAGTGTAAGAGGTTCTTTTTCTTTAGACAAAAATCCTTCTAAAGAAATTGAATCTCTACTTAACTGGCGAAAATTCACATAACACTGATCTTCAGCTCAATCAAAGAGATTTTTTCTGAACTATGCATAAGAACTCGAATGAAGAATCTTTCCAAGGAACGACCCTAAGTAGAAATTAGAGAAGAAATTGATCTTTTCCTGAAGGATATAGGATTTAGGATACAAACTTAATGATCGAACTGATGAGTCTCAGTTGAGTTTAGTTTACTTGATAAGTCAAGCTCAAGTATAAGCAAAAATAGTAAAATGAAATTTTGATTAGTACATGTAGTTTGAGTCTGGCATTCATTAAGCTTCCCCGGTTTTCGATGTCCATGATCTTCAATCACCCTTTCATCTTTGAGTGAGCAAGCTGGAAATTCACCAAGAAAACAACCAATCAATCCTAGAACATAAACCAAGAAACAAATTCTCATGTATAACGTAGGAAAATTTGCATACCATCATCCTCACTCTCCGTTTCGGTGTCAACTTCATCTTCACTAAAATCATACACCTTAGGAGCAATATTCAACCATTTCTTCATCACAATGGATGGCCAAAAGGCCTGCACACACATACACAAAAAAAAAACTTAGGTTACCATTGAATTGAAATAAACTACAGAGCAAATACTAGTACTAGACAAAACATGGCAACACACCTGAGATCTCCTTCCTCTTCTTGCTTTCATTAGCATAACACACAAAAAGATGTTGAAAAATAAAGAGTACTAAATGCTTCAAGATTTGTTCCCAAGTATGCCAACAGTGGCACAAAGGCTTAAACTGTTTGCAAGTGTTGTATTTTGAGTTTAATATGTATATGTATTTAAGGGGCCTAGAAAACAGGTTGTCAATGGTCAGACTTCTCTCACACAAAGAAGATTCTTAGTAACAACAAATGGAAAAGACAGAAAAACTAAAGGGCATCCCGATGCACTAAGCTTCTGCTATGCGTAGAGTCCGGGGAAGGATCGGACCACAAGGGTCTATTGTACGCAGCCTTACCTCACATTTCTGCAAGAGGCTGTTTCCACGGCTTGAACCCATGACCTCTTAGTCACATGACAACAACTTTATCAGTTATTCCAAAGCTCTTTCTAAAAGACAAACTATTGGCCTAAAACTTAATACATATATGCTGTCCAACTTGCATATCAAAATAAAAAAATAAAAAGAAGAAAGAAAAAGAAAACTTGAATGGTCCTGAAACTTGTCCTTATATTGAAAAAACAAGCTTGATATTATTGTTAACTGAAGTTAACACAAATTAAAAAAAAAAAAGCAAAAAAAATTCAGGGAAGTTGGAAGTCATTATCAATTACAAGAAATCTCCAGTACTAATATTGAGTAATGCTTTGCACTCCAAATAACTCTCAACAGGGAAAGTGGGCAAATATAAGCCAGTGACACCAAAAGTTAGGACAGATTTTATACTAATTCCTCCGTCCCATAAAGATAGATACTTTTTACTTTTTCAGAGTCAAATGAATTGTTCTTTGACCATAATTTTTTAAATATTTTAAATTATTAATTATAGTGACTTATAGTACTTTTTAAGTAATTTCCAAATATGTAAATTTTATTTCAAAAAATTTAAAAATTCTATGTTCTAACACACGGTCAAAATTAGAAAGTTTGACTTTCGAAAAACGAAAATTGCAAATCTTTTTAAAACGGAGGGAGTAATAAAAAATTCCAAATGCAAATCAGCTGCTTTATTAATATTGCATGGTTGTAACTACAAGACAAAAGTAACAAAATTTTAGAATCATACTGACCATGTCAATGAATTTTAAAACAAGATTAGGATCTAGTTAAAAAAATGTTGATCACTTGTTTAATTAAGGCTTTATTTAAATTCACTGTTGAGTGATCAAGCTACAGGTCTTGGCTCCTCATTGCAGCTAGAGCTCAAATTAGCTTGACCAACTAATGATAATTAGGCTGCCTACTCTTCTTCCTCTCCCTCATAATGATTGAGTTAGGATCAGTTCTGTGGGTTCAATCTGATATAATAATGGCTTTAGAAGTGGATGGTCTTGAATTTTTGACTCTGCTTGTCCCATTGATAAAATGTCAAGTTCAATAAATTTCGCTCCATGAACAACACTTTCAACTTTTAACCTTGAATGTTCGTTCTTGGGTCAAGCAGGATTTTTTTAAGACAATCCATTTTCAAGGTCGTTTGGACATAATTTCCTGCAAAATAATGGAAACTGAACCAATTGCTTTTAACTAAAAAATGTATTACATATGCAAAAAAAGAAAGAAAAGATGCAAAATGTATACATATAAGTTTTTTTTTCCATTCGGTGTTTGGTACCAAATTGGGGCCCCAATTTATCGGAATTTATTGCGCGTTAGGCCTATTAAAGGGGAAAGCACTATGTACCAAAAAAAATTCAATGCCTTGGGCTCGAACACCCCGACCTCTAGTCAAGATAGGAGGAATTGTATACATATGAGTTGATTACACTCATTATGTACTCATCATAATATAAGTAAATATTAAAAGTGTATTTTTTTAATAGTTTAAACTGACTCTAGTTTCTGCAATTGCCCCAATGTAGCCCTAACCACAACATTTTTTTTGAAAAAAAAAATCAATTCTTTTAAGTCAATTTGCTAAGTGAAGCTGTGACTGATAACGAACAAAACCTAAAACATGGAATTAAGAACTGCAACTTGTAGAGAAAAGACACCGCCTGACTTGTAGAGAAATAAAGAAAGATAATCAGTTAAATCATGACTTCATAGCCAAGTTTCCAAGACCCCACGACCAAAAATATGTAGTTACCTTGTTATGAAAGGAAAAAAGAAAAAGAAATTCTTGGACTAAAAAATATAACAAGATTAATAATAAAGAATTAGATTTCATTTATAATTGTACATCTCATATATTAGGTAAAATTAGATTTATCTTGTAATTAGGATTGATTAGTTACCTAGTTTGTAGCAAAGTAAATATTTCTGTAACATTATATATATTGTACATCATTAATGAATAAAGACAAGGAATAATATTTCCTACATGGTATCAGATTCTAGGGAAAGATCCTAAACCCTAAAATTTTCTATCTCAAACCCATCGCCCCCCCCCCCCTTCTTCCTTGCGCCGCCGACTTCCCTTCTCCGACCGACATCCATGTCTGACTCGAAATCCAATTTTTACCCTGCCCTAGTTGTCTCCAACATCAAATCTCATATCTCCATCACTTTTGAGATGAAAAACGTCAATTATGCGACATGGGCGGAACTCTTTAAAACCCATTGTCGCTCACACCGAGTTATCCATCACATAATTTAGTCAAAGAAAGGCAATGAGAATGAGCCGAATACCGATGATGAGAGGGATTATGGTTGACCCTTGATGCAACGGTCCTCCAGTGGATCTACGCCACAATCTCGAGTAATTTACTACATACTATTATTGAGCCTGATTCCACGGCTATGGAAGCTTGAGAACATTTACGTGACTACTCCAAGACAATAAGAATTCCAGGGTCGTCACACTTGAGCAGGAATTTTCCACCACTGATATGGTGGATTTTTCCAATGCATCCGTATACTGTCAACAACTCAAGTTTCTGTCAAACCAACTCAAGAACGTCGGGGCGCCGGTAACTAACAGTTGGCTCGTGTTACAAATGGTTGTCGGCCTTACTGACGCACATAGTGGAGTAGGTACGCTCATCCGCCAAAGCAATCCTTTTTCGCCATTCTACCACCCGTTCGATGCTCATCCTCAAAGAAGCGAGTTTTACCCAAAAGACAGCCATCGTGTTGAATTCCACCTTAGTTGCCGCTCCATCCGATGAGAGCATCACAATTTGAAAATTTTCCGCCAAATCGTGGCCAGAAGTGTCGAAATGGCGGCAACGGGAGCAAAAACCGCGACTGTGGCCGCGGTGGTAGAAAAGGCGATGGCAACCGCCGCAGAGGAGGTGGCGGCATGAGCGGCGACAACAACGACCAACCCGATGGCGTACTTGACCGATGGGCGGTGGCGAATGCGTGGGCCTGGTAGGGGTGAGCGGGTCCGGGTACCCTAACTTTTTTGAACTACCCGGACCCTTCCCAGTAAATGACCGGTTCCTAAATCTACTACCCAGAACCTACCCATAGCAATCATTACCCGGAACCTACCCGAACCTTTGCAGTTCCGGGTAGGTTCCCGAGTACCCTGTAAACCATTTATGTCATAAATACAACTCTGCATAATCCAAAAAGTTTACATAATCTGGAAATTTGGATTTGCTTTTGAGCTTAAAATGGAGGAAATCAGTGACGGAAAATTATCATATTTTAAATAACATTTACTTGTAAAGTAGAAAAACAAAAGCAAAGGAAGACCGCAACCTTTGTATTGAGTCATCAGACTATTCAGACTAATTCAGACTATTCTTTATTGAATCATCAGAAAGATAAACTATTTAACACACACAAGATCAGATCTATCTCATGCAGTTTCGATATTAAGTCAATACATGCAAAAACCTAATGTTTTTCACTATGCAACAACTTTAAGGGTTATTCATTACCTTTAACAAGATCCAGAGAAATTAGAGCGCAACGCTGCAACCTTTGTCAAGCTTCTGGAGTGAGGAACAATGACAACAAGAGAGAGGAGATGTTGCGAGTGCGAGGCTACTGCGAGTTGCGAATGGCAAGGCTGCGTAGTGCTTAATGATAAATTGGAAACTGGAAAGTATGAAAATTAGGGCGTCGGTTGTGTATTGTGTTTTAGTTTAGAAAGAAAAGTGGACTTAGGGGTTGGTCGGACCCTATCAACCGGACTGGGCCAAAAAATTAAACGCCCCAAAGCCCAAAACTAAATAATTTAAATAGGGGGTGGGTTCATAGGGTCCGGGTATCGGTTCCAGGTCCGGGTACCCGATCTCTATTTTTCAGAACCAGAACCGGATACGACATTGATCGGTTCCTAATTTTACTATCCGAAACCTACCCGTTATTATAATATATCTACCCGGAACCTACCCGTTAGTGTCGGTTCCGGTCGGGTATCTGGGGTACCCTGTACCCGTGCTCACCCCTAGGGCCTGGAAGTGGCCCTGGGTCGTGCCTCCCTACCTATTCCCAGCAGGAAATTAGGCTAGGCCCAACCCCTGGCCAACAACCCAGGCACAACAGACCAGTAGCTAGTAGGCCCAACAACCAGGGGCTGGAATTCTTGGGCCACTGCCAAGCCAGTTGCAGCATGCCCACTTGGTAGTGGCGACCCCGACAGATATCGAGGCCGCGATGCACACTCTTGGACTTACTCCACCCAACGCAAATTAGTACATAGACACCGGTGCAACGTTTCATATGACCTCCTCACAAGGTAATCTCTCGTCCTATTTTAATTTGAGCAATAATCGTGGTATAATTGTCGAAAATAGTCATTCAATTCCAATTCGTGGTTATGGTACTACAAACTTGTCTCCCCCGAACCCACCATTTATTTTGCATCCACTTTTACAGCTTTAGCTCCTTCTTTATGACATGAACGTTTAGGTCATCCGGGATCACCTATTTTTGCTTCCCTTAAATAAAATAAATTTATTGAGTGTACTAGACCTCGTAGTTCTCATATTTGTCGCTCTTGTTCTCTTGGAAAACATGTTAAGTTGCCTTTTGTTGCTTCTAATTCTCGTATTGTTATGCCATTTGATATTATTCATAGTGATATTTGGATATCTTCTGTTTTGAGCTCTTTGGGCCACCGATATGATATTTTGTTGTTGGATGATTACTCTAATTTTTTGTGGACGTTTCCTTTGTCTAAAAAGTCACAAGTTTTTCCTTTTGAGCATACACCCGCACTCAATTTGAATGGGATATTAAAAATATTCAGTGTGATAATAGTAGAGAATTTGATAATGGGCCTTTTTGGGATTTTTGTAAAACTAATAGTTTCTCGTTTCGTCTCTTGTGTATATATACATCATCTTAAAATGGAAAAGCAGAAAGAAAAATTCGAACCATTAACAATATTGTTAGAACCTTACTTGCCCATTTCTCTCTACCACCATCATTTGGCATCATGCATTATAATGACAACCGATCTGTTGAACATACTTTCGAACAAACAAGTAGCCTACTAATCCCACTCAAAATTTTATACCTAAGGGACCGATCATATTCTCATTTACGGGTTTTTCGGTGCTTATGATATCCCCTCTTTTCTTCTACTACCATTAATAAACTTCAACCCCAGTCAACTCCGTGTTTTTTTTGGAATATCCGTTAAATCATCGTGGTTACAAATATTTCGACTTATCCTCTAATAAAATCATCATAAGTCGTCACGTAATTTTTTATGAAATAATATTCTCTTTTACCAAATTACATTGTTCCGGGCCTCTAACCTATGAATTTTTTATCGATAGCATACCCTCATACTTGATCCATAAATTAGCCTCCCAAACAGGCCTCAGTTTCTTGGTGTCTCGGCCCAATCACCGAGCCCTGTGACTGCTGGCCTAGTTGAGTCTTTCGTTGGCAGCCCACTGCTGCGAGGCTCAGTGGCTGCCAGTCCGCTAGGTCTCAGCCTAGCTTCTGACTCAAGCAGCCCATTACCCGCAAGCTCACTAACCGACAGTCCAGTCATTGCCAGCCCATTGCAGGGAAGTCCATCCTTCCCGCTTGGCCCAACTCCAATTCCGTCCCAACGGCCTGTCACTCGTAGTCAACACGAGATTTTTAGGCCAAACAAAAAATACGGTCGTCACACCCATGTTTCCAAGTTATAATTGCCTCGTAATCCTATGTCTGCCTTTAATGACCCGAATTGGAAAATGTCTATGGATGATGAATTTAATGCTCTTATTAATAATAGGACATGGGATTTGGTGCCCCGTCCCCCTGATGTTAATGTGACTCAGTCTATGTGTATTTTTAGTCATAAAGAAAAATCTAATGGTACATTTGAGAGACACAAAGCCCATCTCGTCAGTGATGGGAAGATTCAACAAGTTGGTGTGGATTGCGGTGTGATTTTCAGTCTAGTGGTCAAACCGGCAACTATCAGAACGGTCTGCAGTATGGCACTTTCAAAGGCATGACCGCTTCATCTGCTTGATGTCAAAAATGTCTTCCTGCATAGAGACCTCAATGAAACAGTGTACATGTATCAGCCCATGGGGTATATAGACCCTACTTATCCTCATCATGTGTGCCTGCTGAAGAAATCATTATATGAGCTCAAACAAGCTCTTAGGACCTGGTACACGAGATTTGCAGATTATGTTTCACATATTGGGTTTTCTAACAGCAGATCTGATCATTCTCTATTCATCTACCGTCGGGGTAATGATATCGTTTACATTCTTTTGTATGTGGATGATATTATATTAACTGTCTCATCTGATGCTTTTCGCAAGTCTATCATGTCACTGCTTGGTTCTGAGTTGCAATGAAGGATATAGGGTAACTGAGTTACTTCTTGGGTATAGTTGTGACACGTCATGCAGGTGGTTTATTTTTATCCTAAAAGAAGTATGCATCAGAGATTGTTGAACGAGTTGGTATGTCATAGTGTAAACCGTTCGCCACTCCAGTTGATACTAAACCGAAGTTGAGTGCTTCGTCCAGCAAGCCATATGCTGATCCATCACATTACCGCATCCTTGTAGGGGCCTTGCAGTACCTCACATTCACGAGGCCCGACATCTTTTATATTGTGCAATAGGTTTGTCTATTCATGCATAACCCGATGAAGGATCGCATACATGCTCTCAAACGCATTGTGCGTTATATTCAGGGTACTCTCGAGTATGGTTTGCATTTATATCCGTCTTCTACAACCACTCTTATTTCATACACAGATGCTGATTGGGCTGGTTGTCCGGATACCAGACGCTCCACGTCTGGTTATTGTGTATTTTTTTGTGATAATTTGGTCTTTTGGTCCATAAAATGGCAAGCAACCTTGTCCAGATCCAGTGCCGAAGCAGAATACCGAGGATTTGACAATGTGGTGTCTGAATCTTATTGGCTACATAATCTTTTTTAGAGCTCCATTGTCCAGTTTCGAAGGGGACATTGGTTTATTGTGATAATGTTAGTGCAATTTATCTCTCAGGGAATCCTGTTCACCACCAACGCACTAAACATATTGAGCTGGATATTCACTTTGTTCGCGAAAAGGTTGTTCGTGGACAAGTACGTGTCCTACATGTTTCGTCACGTTATCAGATTGCCGACATCTTTACAAAAGTTCTTTCGTTGGCTTTATTTGAAGACTTTCGAGACAATCTCAGCATGCGTTGACCTCCCACTTTGACTGCGGAAATGTAATAGAATTAGATTGCATTTATAATTGTACATCTCCTATATTAGGTAGAATTAGATTTCTCTTGTAATTATGATTGATTAATTACCTAGTTTGTAGCAAAGTAAATATTTCTGTAACACTATATATATTGTACATTATTAATGAATAAAGAGAGGAAAGAATATTTCCCACAAATAAGTCAATGGGTCATTACTAATTTAAAAGTTAGCGTTTACATTGAAACAATTGTAGAGTTATAGGCTGGATAGTGGACGGTATATAAAACAAATAAACATACGTTCATACATACAAGTAGACCTGTCCAACGGGTCGGGGACCCGCCCTGCCCGACCCGACCCAACCCGAAAAATCCAGGGCCAGGGTCGGCTTATAGCTGACCCGCAAGCCACCCGACCCGAAAAAATGGGGACCCAATCTTATGTAGGGTCGGGCCAGGGTCAGAATATTTTACCAGTCTGACCCGACCCTGACCCGACCCCAACCCGCGTATTTTCTTAATATAATTTTTATTATTTTTCCTTCATTAATATTTATTTTGTACTTATATATTTTTTTTCCATTAATAAGTGATATAATGCATGTTTTTATAATATATGTATTGCTCTAATCTACATTGAGCTCGATATAAAATAAGATAAAAACGATAGCTGATTATTAATTATATTTTTATATTATTAGTCGTTCTGTTAATATCACGGAAGCATAATGTAGGGAGAGAAAGTAGTTGTAAATTGATGAAACTTTAAGTAGTCATAACTCTGCGCTCGGATGTCCGTTTTACCCGATTTTTTTTATTTTGTGTATTTTTTTGAGACAGGGCCGGTCAAACAGCCGTAAGGCGGTTTGGCGCTGCCACTTTTTAGAAAAACGTCTGTTTTCCCAATCAATTTGTGTTTTTTCCCAAATTGGTTTCTAATTTTCTTTTTCTTTAGTCAAGATCTCACGATATACAATCAATTTCAACGTCGAAATTTCGTGGTCATGTAGGGGTGAATGCCAATTTCAGTTTTAAAAATTCAATTTAAAAAAAAAACATCGACCCGACCCGGCCCAACCCGACCCTGGCCAGCCAAAAAATTCCGACGGGTCAGGGCCGACTCGTGACCCATAGGGTCCCCGAAGGGTCAGGGCCAGAGTCAGATTTTTTTAAAAAAATAGGGTCAGGATCGGACAAGCAGAAAAAAAAATACCCGACTTGGCCCTCACCTGGCCCGACCCGACCCGACCTGACCCGACCTTTGGACAGATCTACATACAAGTTACTTTAATGTATAAAAAATTTGCATGGTGGATGCTAACTATCTAATCACAACCAATGACCAAAGGGATTAAATTTACAAGAAATGAATTATTAAATTAAGTTGTGGATCAAGAAAATTGTAAATGTGAGCATGATAAGTGTGGCTTAACGGTCAATGAAGTGAGTCAGAACTACTGGTCAATGGGCCGGGTCGGCCCGTTCCCGACCCGACACCACCCCATTCCCACCTTGAACCCGAGTAGTTAAAAAAATAATAATTGCGGTATCGGGACTCGAATTGGGACGGGACAATGTCTCATCCCGGCCCGCCCCAGTCCCGCCTGTCCCGGCCCGATCTCGATCCCGCCCCGGTCCGGACCCGATCCCGCCCGAAATCCCCCCTTTTGCAAAAATAACCGTTGCACCAACGTCCATTTTACATTTTGGTCGTTGTGCAACGACCATTTTTGGCCTCCCCCTCCCCCAACCCCCTACCCCTTAATATATTTTTTAACTCATAAGTTATTATATTTACACTTTAACCCAACTATAAATACCTCATTTTCTCTTCATCTTTCATACAAATCTTCTTACAATCTCTTAATCTATCTCTCTACAAGTCTACATTATCTACTAAATATTCAATTTTATTTATTCATTTGGGAATTGGGAGTGAAGTTGGCAACTAGCTTGAGGATCTTTCATCGAGCAAAGTTTCAATTTTCAACCTCTCGATTACACGTCGACGTTACGTCGGCGTTTGGTACATTCGATCCTTCATTAAATTATTATTGTTCGTTTATTTTATTTAGCGCACTTAATTTCATTTACTTTAATTATTTATTAGAATAATTATAAATTTATAATGGAAGGATTTAAACGTATGCTTACGGGTAGGGGTCAGGCTTTTTCTAGCAAGGGCAATAAGGGCAATGATACTTTTTCTAGTCATCCTATTCCTACACAGTATGATTTTGTTGACACTGAACATTTTTCTACAATACCATTAGATTTAGACGAGGAACTATTTTCTGAAACTCAAGAAGACTTTAATTTAGACGATAATCTAGATGATACACCCACTAATGTTGATGACAACACACCCACTAGTGCACTTTCAACTGAAATGCCTCATATTCCTCCTAGTATGAGACGAGGTCCAGCAAACGACCATTAAAATCAGATGCATGAATATTTTTTGATAGCGACGTAGAGAATCAAGTAGCTAGATGTAAAATTTGTAAAGATGTTTTAAAATTTAAAACTGAAAAAGGTCACGGTGGGACGGGGGGTTTAATGAGACACGTAGTAAGAGCTCATCCAGCTAGGTATGCCCAATACGAGGCTTCAAAATCGGGTGTGCAAACGCCCACTCCATCGGGACAAGGTTCACATAGTGATACTGTTCCGGACAAAGTACATGGTCAAATTAACCCTATGACGGGGGGAGTTGTAGGCCCTAAATACAATAAACATAGAGATAGGGAAGCAATAGCAAAATTAGTTGTTGTGGAGGGTTTTCCTTTTTCATTTCCTTCATCTCCCGATTTTATTCATTACATTAGAGATTTGTATAATCATGCTTTTAACGGTTTTTCTAGATCAACTGTTAAGAGAGATGTATTTAAATTTGCACATTAATATCAATAGTATTTACGTTATTCATTATATCATTTTAATGGCAAAGTGGCTATCACTTCTGATATAGGCCGTAGTACTAACAACTATGATTATTTAACGGTAACTTGTCATTGGATAGATTATAAATGGTCTATGCAAAAACGTATCTTAGCGTATAGATATATAGATGATAGGTACACTGGTAATTTTATTGTAGAAAATATTTATCAAGTGTGCGATTATTACGGAATAACCGATAAAATTATGACTATTACATTAGATAACGCTTCTTCTAACAATTACACTATTACAATTAAAAAAAATAGTTTAACTCCATCTTTTTCAGATCATTTTCATATAAAATGCGCGTGCCATATATATAACTTAATTGTAAAGGATGATCTATCACTTTTTGAAGACATTCTTAGTAAAATATAATTTTCTATAAACTTTATTTTTAAAAATAATATAATACAACGAAGAAAAGAATATAAAAAAACTTGTCACGATTGCCAACTACCTTATAGAAAAATTCCAGAAGAAGTACTACTAGGTGGAATTCTTTATACGAGCAACTACTTGTTGCTTATGACTATAGAAAACCTATAACTTTATTTTTTAACTCTTATAATCAAAATCCAGCTTATATGGTTGTAGATAGAGATTGAGTAAAATTTTTTGAACTTATTGTATTTTTAGAGAAATTTTTTCAAGCAACAAAAGAATTTTCCGGTATATATTATCCTACTATTTCAACTATGTTGTTTTATATAGCTCTAATATTTTTATTACTTACTGAATATATGGAAAAATTAGCTTAGATGACAGCTATTAAAAATGTTTATCAAAATTAAAAAATATTTTATTCCTATTCCCACTATTTATATTATTGGTGTTGTATTAAATCCGACTATTAAAATAAACGGTACTAAATCACTTATTGAAACTATTTACAATTGTATAGAAGTTCTACCACCTCCAAGTCCCAAAAATCTAAATCACCCACCATCTATTGAACAAACTAAAGAAGAAGTGTTGTCTAGCGTAGAAGACCAATGCAAAAAAATATATAGGTTTTACCAACAAGAAAGTGCTAGTAACCTACCGGCTTCCATACCATTTTCTTCTTCTTCAACACAACCTCACAAAAGACATGTTGTTTCTGCGACTAGTATTGAAAGCCTCAGAAATAGCATGTGCGGCCGTACCGCTACTAACCAAATTAGCGAGTTTGATATTTCTGTTTTGTAGGGTTCTGTACCGTACCAAGCAGTTCTCAATGAAGAAGGACGTGAAGACTTGCTGAAATACTGGAGGGGGAATGAGAAGACATTTCCGATACTTTCAATGATGGCCCGAGATGTTTTGAACATTCAAGCGTCATCAACTGAGTCTGAAAGCGCTTTTTTTGTCGGCAGATATCAAATAGGAGACCACATACACTCATTAGCCGGAGACAGCTTAGAGATTGCAGTATTATTCAGAGATTGGATACGAGCGGAGCGGAGAAGGTGCGGTCAATCGGAGATCAACGAAGAAGAAGATGAAAACTACAACGAAATATTATCCGAAGGTGGTGGAAGCGACGTGGATCAATTTGACTAACAAATACCAATTCCAACCGAAGAACCACAAGAAGTTATCAAGAAACTAGAACAAATTTTTTTAAGAATGTAATTTTTTTAATTACAATTTTATTATGTAATTTGCAACTTTTGGATTACACCACAAAGTTGCAATTTCGACAATTGTATTTATATTACAAAAAGTTCATGTCTATTAAATAATATAAGAGGCACAAAAACAACATTGGGATATTTTTATTACACTATCTTGTCTTGTTTAATTATTGAGTTCTTTATACATATGTTATTCAAAAAAAAAGAAGGAAAACCCGCCCGGATCCCGATCCCGCCCCGACCCGATCTCGACTGGATCGGGATCGGGACTTTGGAAAATCCCGCCAAACCCGATCCCGCATGACCCGCTAGCCCCGATCCCGCCCCGACCCGTTCACTCGTTGCGCCCCGACCCGACCCTGCCAAACCCGGCCCGCCAGTCCCGAGCCCGGCCTACTGGCCATCTCTAGTCAGAACTATGCAAATCGGAGTTCAAATTCTAGCAAAAATGAAACGATGTGTGAGTTTTTCCCTCTAATAGACTTTGGGGTTGTTTGATTGGAAACAAGTTATCCCGAGATTATAATACGAGAATAAATAATTACAGGATTATTTAATGGAAATTTAGTGTATTAGACTACAAATGAGATATACATGATTAATATAAAATATGTGTTTGATTTAAACAAGATAAAATGAAATAAACTTTTATTTTCAATTTTAATTTTGTCTTTCTCAAAAAACTTTGGGAGAAAAGCTTTGAAAAAGTGCAATTTAGCCCTGGATTAGTAATCCGAGGATTGTTATCCCACATAGAGTGTTGTGAAAAAATAAAACCATAATTAGGAATCACGTTTAGTTGGTTAACAAAGTTATCCGGGGATTATACCGGCATTAGTTAATACCCATAGCTAGCCAAACACTGGAAAATTAATATCCTTATCTCGGTAATCAAACCATCCCTTTTGTATAAATAAAACAAGGATTTCTAATCTCAAAATCAGAATTACACCAAATATAAAATAAAAGAATATCATAATATTTTTGAGATTATAATTCATCATCCCACGAATCAAATTGACCCTTAATTATCCGATATTTGTGCTTATTAAGTATATTAAAAATACTTAGAAAAACAGTCGACATGGTACAAACTACAAAGATAATATTGCGAAAATCGAATATATAGAAAGTGAGTAAATCACCACTACTATATCTATAGGCAACTAATAAATAGTAATTGAGACAACAATACAAAAAAGGAACATCAAGAATTTACGAGGTTCGACAAAATTGTATTTTTGTCTAGTCCTCGGACATAGGGCTGGCAATGGATCGGAGGTGGATCGGGTGGAGCTCAATCCGCCTCCACCCGCCAACGATCCATCCATCACCCGACCCGTCCATTACCCTATTTTTTTTAATCCACATCCGATCCACCCATCATCCACGGGTGAATCGGGTGGATCGGGTGCTTCGCGGATGGAAGCGACGAAGACTTATGAAAATTGATCGATACTCAAGTCTTGTAGGTAATTTATGACAGTTAATAAATATGTTAGTTCAAATTTCACAAAAAATGAACTTTACTTTGTTCATTTTATTGGAAGTAGAGAATTGTACGGATTAATTCAAGAATGACAAGGTCTGATAAGCTCACAAAGTTGCATTTGATTATATCAACTGTTAAGATAAAATAAATATCATCAATCCTCCTAGTACCGTGAGTTCATATTTTTATGTGAAAACGATCAACATTTATTTTTTCCCTTTCTTATGTTGTTCAATGTACGTTTTACTTTATCAATCTTAGAATGGTATAATTAGCAGATAAAAATATAATTTGTTCAATCTATTTAAATTTGGACAAGTTAGCGACCACATATTTCTTAACTCAAGTTATTTTGATTAGCCTTATTCAGTCAAATTAAAAATAGCATTTATTAAGCGTTTGGACATGCAATTTCATCTCATGAGATGAAATTTCAAATCATCCAAAAAGGCATGATTTGAGATTTTAAATTTTAAATGTAAAAGTTGACCACAAGTTTATATTTTGTAAAAATAGATCCATAAATTGATAGATATAATTAGCAATCATATTTATCTATTATTTATATCAAATATTAAAAGATCTACAAGAGGGGTGAATTGAAACTAATTAATTTATAACGGGTGGATGGGTGGGTCGGGTGGTGGGTTGGATGTATGTCCACCCGAATCCGACCGGATCCGTCACCCGATTACATCCATATTTTGTCAGATTTTCATCCATATAATCGGATCGGGTGGATTAGATATCCATCGGGTTATGGTGAAATTGTCAGCCCTACTCGGACACAACCAACTTAAATTTTATTCCACTCTAAAATTACAAGTGAATTTTTACAAGAGAGAAACAAGATTGAAATGTCTTAGAAGATGAGAAGGCAAGTGAGGGATGTTTTCAAATGAACAAAACTCTTGCTATTTATAGAAGGGAAATTACCTAACTATTGTCATGCATGGCATAACTTAAAATGTGAACATGCAATGTAAATGCATGAAAAATGCATTTACTAATTTCATTATAAGAATGAGGCTTCCAATGTTCACATTTGTTTATATCAATTTTGAGGCTTTCAATGTTCACATTTGTTCACATGAATCTTGACAAATTTAACAAATTTCCACCTTGGCAAGATTCTGCATTTTCAATTTTTTCTGAATGACAAATTTTGATTGTGTCTTCAACTTCAATCTTCAATGTTCAATAATGTTGATCAAGTTCAAACAATTTTGAAACTTGACCATAATCACTACAAGTCCGAACTTTTTGCACTGTGACTCCAACTTCTTCTATAATGTTTTTGTATAAAGTGATACTGAGCATCAATATACTTAGTCCTTGCATGATAAACTTGGTTCTTTGCAAATTGGACAACACTTTCACTGTCACAAAATACTATAATGCTTTCTTGTTCAATACCAAGCTCTCTAAGCAACTCTTGAAGCTAAATTACATCCTTCACAGTTTTCGTAATTGTCATGTACTCTATCTCAGTGGTAGACAAAGCAACCATTGACTGCAAAGTAGATTTCCAACTTACTGGTGCACTTGCAAGAGTGAAAACATAACCAGTAGTTCATCTTGGTTTGTCCAAATCACCAGCATAATCTAAGTCGCAGTATCCGATTAGATACTGACTTTCTTTCTGCTAAAAAATCAAACCAACCTCTACAGTATTACAAATATACCGTAGAGTTCATTTCATAGCTTGCCAATGCTCTTTTCCTGGATCATGCATATACCTACTTACAACTCCAACAATATGTGAAATATCTGGTCTTGTGCAAACCAGTGTATTTATAAAGCTACCAACAATATTTGCATATGGTACTCTTGACGTATATTCTCGTTCAACTTCATTCTTCGACGACATAGCGGCACTAAGCTTAAAATGAGGAGCAAGCGGAGTGCTAACCGACTTTCTTTTCTCATTCATTCCAAATCGATTTAGCACCCTCTTCAAGTATTCTTTTTAAGATAAATAGAGTTTCTTTGAATGTCTATCTCTTTTTATCTCCATGCCAAGAATTTTCTCCGTCTTACTCAAATCCTTCATCTCAAACTCCTCTCTTAGTTGAATTTTTAACTTCTCAATTTTATCTTGACTTTTGAAAGCTATCAACATATCATCAACATGAAGGATCAATCTTCAAGCTTGTGCAAATACACACTTGTATTTACTTCTTCTGTACCTCTGCTATAACATAAACTTGTCAAATCATTTGTACCATTGTTTAGAAGATTGTTTTAATCCGTACAATGATTTTTCGAGTTTGCACACTATATTTTTCTTTCCAGCAACTTTAAATCCTTCTAGCTGAGTCATATAGATTTCCTCTTCCAAATTTTCATGTAAAAATGCAGTTTTTAAATCCAACTGAACTAGTTTCAAATTCAATTGTGCTACCAAAGCCAACAAAACTCTAATGGAAGAGTGTTTCACGACTGTAAAAAATACCTCATTATAATTAATTCCATCCTTTTGAGCGTATCCTTTGGCCCCTAATCTTGCTATGTAATGAACAACTTCTTGGTTAGGAAATCCTTATTTCTTTGCATATACCCATTTGCACCCAATTACTTTCTTGCCCTTAGGGAGATTGGTCAATTTCCATGTGTGATTCTGATGAAGGAATTGCATTTCTTCGTTCATGGCGATCCTCTACTTATCTTCTTCTGAACTTTGGATTGCGTATTTATAACTGGTCAGAATACCATCAGCTACAGTTGAGGCTGCTCAAGCTACCATATCAATAAGACGAGCAGGTTTTTTTATTGTTCTTTTTGGCTTGCTGGTTGCTATTGATTCAAGTAATTGTTGAGGTTCCTGAGTTGGAATCTCCCTTTCAACAGGCTCTTCTTTCAGAGGAAAATCTTCTGTTGTTTCCTCATTTTCTCCTTGTGTTGGAAAAATTAATTTTCCCTCAAACTCCACATGCTTTGAAGCAGCATCAGTTTGTTTGACATCTTCAACTATTACCTTAACTGCTATGACATATTCATTAAAGGTAACATCCCCGCTGAGTATATTTTTTCTCATCTCTAGACATAATAAGCGGTATTCTTTGACTCCAGAAGGAATCCCCATAAATATACCTTTCTTTGCTCTCGGATCCAATTTTGACTCTTTCACATGATAATATACAATTGAGCCAAATACATGCAACGAAACATAATCTTCAGCAATTTTTTCATACCATTTGCATGCATATGTTATTGCCTCACCTAAAATTCTTTGTCCAGGCCAGCATTGAACAACATACATCGAACCTTCTCCAGTAAAGTCTGGTTCATGCGTTTTGTCACTCCATTCTAGTATGGTGTATTTCTAACGGTGAAATGTCAGACAATGTCATTATCTTCACAAATCTTATTGAAAAGACCATTTTTGTATTCTTCACCATTATCGGTGCGAAGATACTTGATCTTTATGCCTATTTGAGTCTCGATTATCGCCTTCTATTTGAGAAAAATTTCCAACACTTCATCTTTAATTTTCATCGTATACGCTTACACACTTCGGGAAAAGTCATCAACAAGGTTACATAATCGTGTTTCCCACCTAATGAAGGTGTTTTAGAAACACCCCAAACATCAGAGTGAACATAATCCAAAATACCTTTAGTATTATGAAAGGTTGTTCCAAATTTAACCCTTATTTGTTTCCCCTTGACACAATGCTCACAAAACTCCAAATTGCAAGCTTTTAATCCTTTTAACAATCCTTGATCTGATAAAGATTTCAAGGATTTTCCTCCAGCATGTCCTAAGCACATGTGTCATAGCCTGACTGTTGTTGCCTCATTGTCATCACTGAATGTCACTGTCGATGTCCCAATAACTGTACATGTTATTATTTTTCCGAATTTCCTTCATTACCACTAGTGCACCACCATATTCTCATTATCCCATTTTCTGCAATGACTTTGAACCCTTTTGACTCTAGGGCTCCTACAGAAATGAGATTTTTCCTAAAATCTGATACGTATCGAACATCTGTTAATGTTCTAATCGATCTATCATGGTTCTTTAATCGTATTGAACCAATATCATATGCGGTAAGAGGACCAGTCCCGGTTGGAACACATATGATAGCTACAAGCTGAGTCCATCAGCCTTATGTTAGATAGTCTGGATGGCTCCATTGTAACTAGTGAGAAATCAGAGTCGTCACAATCATCTACATTTGAATCCATGACAACCTTCCCATTGTTAGGTTTGGCTATGTTTTTCAACTTTGGATAATATTTCTTCCAGAGCCCTTTTTCTCGACAATAAACATATTCATATTTGTTGAGTCTGGATCTTGACTTGGATCTTCATTTCTTAGTTCTTATTTGGTTTTGAGAACGACCTCTTACGATCAGTGCTTCTTCTACTCCACCTTTTTATTTTTCTCTCTTTCGTTGTTCATAATTGTACAAGGCAGACCAAACTTCTTTGAGAGATACTTCATCATTCCCATGAAGTAGAGTAGTTTCGAGGTGCTCGTACTCATCGGGAAGTGAACTTAACAACATTAAGGCCATATCTCCATCACTAAAAGTCACGTCCATATTCTGTAAATCTGTCGCCAACTTATTAAAGTTGGTGATATGATCATTCACTGTGGTACTAGGAACATATGTGAAGTGTAACAACCTTTTTTTCATGTAGAGTTTATTTTGACTGTTTTTCTTCAAGAATTTATGCTCCAATGCATTCCACAATTTACTTGCAGAAGTTTCCTTCATGTATGAATACTTCTGTTCTCTTGCGAAATAAGATCGAATGGTACAACAAGCAACACAATTGATAATCTTCCAATCTTCTTTTTCTATACTGTCTGATTTCTTTTCTTCTATGGCAATATCTTGCCCTTGTTGAAAAAGGACATCAAGAACCTCGCCTTGCCACATCTCGAAATGTCTTGACCCGTCAAAAATTTCAACTGCAAATTTCGCATTTGACACTTTTTTGTCATAAGCGAAGATGTCAATGACGTATTAGTGACACCCGATGTGGATTCTTTATTTTTCTTATCTTCCATTTCTACTACAAATACTATTTATTAGCTGACAATACAGAAGACCAAAGTAATTCTTTTCTGATGTGAAAGTTCAGACTGTGCTGCAACCACAGAGCATACTCAGACAGAACATTGGTTTTGATACCAATTGTTGTTGAAGCTGAATGTATAGAGAGTGATTAAATCACAACTACTATATATATAGGCAACTAATAAATAGTAATTGAGACAACAATAAAAAAAAGGAACACCAAGAATTTACGAGGTTTGACAAAATTATATTTTTGCCTAGTCCTCGGACACAACCAACCCAAATTTTATTTCACTCCAAAATTACAAGTGAATTACTACAAGAGAGAAACAAGATTCAAATGTATTAGAAGATGAGAAGGCAAGTGAGAGATGTTTTCAAATGAACAAAACTTTTGCTATTTATAGAAGGAAAATTATCTCACTAATGTAATGAATGACTTTACTTAGAATGTGAATATGCAATGTAAAATGTAAATGCATGAAAAATGCATTTACTAATTTCATTCTAAAAATAAAGCTTCCAATATTCACATTTTTTCTTATCAATCTTGAGAATTTCAATGTTCACATATAACACCGGGTAGAAAATTGTATATGTGGATAGTGGGACCAAATTAGAGGACACTAATTACAAGAAACAAATGATGCTACGGGTTGAAGGAAAGTACTGGAGATATGGGTAGTGGGACAAAGTAGAAAAGCACTAAATGTGGAGGTAAATGTTGAAGAATATCATGAAAAATAACAGTTGTCTTCGAGGGTGACTTTAGATTGCAGCCATGGAAAACCATAAAGTGGCTAGAAAGGTACTCCCTCCATTAGTCCCAAAATACTTGTCACATTTTTTATTTACACATCTCTTAAAAAATATTTATAAAAATTGTATTTTAACTATTTTATTCTCTTAACATATTTCATTATGTATTCTCTGTTCAATAAATATTTACTCAATTAATGATAAAAAAAACTTTTAAATATTGTTAATTAATACAAGGGTAAAATAGAAAAAGTTATTTAATTTTATCTTGATTAAATAAATGATAATTATTTTTAGACAAATATTTTTAATAAAAACAATAAATATTTTGGAACGGAGAAAGTAACAGTTAAGTAGTAGATTAAAAGATTTTTGGCCTATGGACCATATAGGGCGTGTGTGCGAAAGGTGAACCTTTCCTTTAAAGAGCGAAAACATTGACAGGAGGAATCATTGAGATGTAGCTGTTGTTATGGGACAGGATAAACACACTATTAATTTATTTATTGCTGGATTTTTTGCACTCTGAAATCTGAAATTTATCAGCAATATTAGTTATGAGGATGTTGTTTTTAAAACGAAAAATATGGGCGCCGAAATCAGAGACTGTATTGTTGACTTGTTGTAGTCAGTCCTTTTTTTCATGACTTTAAGCAAAACTAAATTTTTATTAAGCTGGATTGTATTAAAACTGGACGGCATAAGCAGCAATAATAATTATTACGTCTTAATTTCAAATAAGTTAAATCAAAACACGGAGAAATAAAAAAATAAACCCCTTCTATGACAATTCCACCGAAGAAATAAACATATTGTTTAAACCTTTTACAGTTTACTACTTGACAAAATAAACATCCAAGAATTAAGGAAAATTGTGAGTGGTAGAGGCTAAAATAAATAATTGGAGGAGCTGTTTATTAATTTAGGCACATGATACCTTATTAAATATAGGGATGTATTTAATTAGGATTTTAAAAGACTATTTTGGGATAAATAAGTTTTGTGGTATTCAATTAAGACTTTCAAATAATCTAAACAAGTCTTGTGGTATTTAATCAAGATAATTAGAATTTTTTTAGAAGGGTGTCCAAATCTAATGATATTCCATCAGGATTTTAAACAAGTAACAAAAAGTCTTTTGGTATTCAAAAACTTGCTAATTTCGAAAGATTTTTTTTAATTAGGATTGTGTGACTTTTTAACGAGAGGTATAAATACCAAATCCTATAAAAAAAATCTCACCATAACCGATCAGACTTTTCAGTGAGATTTTTTTTCTGCCAGAGGAGATGAACAACTCTTTGTGAAGATAAACAATTTTTTTCGTGAACAAGGTATTATACCGGCGACAACATGACCAAGCAGATGCAAAGGATAATTTTGATTATGGATATCAGGAAAATGCATTTGCTCATAACCTCTGCTTTCTTCATCTCTTGCTCTGTTAAATTATTTATATATAGATTTTATTTCAGTAAACGAAACCCCAGCATTTACTCATAACATGTTCGATGAATTTCCAAATAGAAAATGCATTACCTTTAGGTCTTAACACGACTCGTATTTGGAAAGCTAATCATATATATGACATTTTAAAATTATGGGTATCAGGAAAAGAGCATCCCGGGGAATTTTGGCAATAATGACCGCATTTGCTCATAAGTTGTTCGATGAAATTCCTAAAAGAAATTGCACAACCTTTACGTCTTAACACAACTCATATCTGGAATAGTATTTTAAAATCCATGCGGTCCTTTCAAATCTTTATAAATCTTATGATAAATCTTTTAAAATCAGAACATAAAAAATCTTGATTGTAATTTTTTTTTTAAAATCTTTAAGTTATTACAATCTTAAATAGTCTTTTAAAATTCATTGAACTAATTTATCTATAAATAGTCTTTTAAAATCCTAATTGAATACACTTCAATGAGCGTTTGACCAAAAACTTTTCTGGAAAAGTTTGCAAGCTTTCTGCTTATTTGTTGTATTTTTTTCTAAGAGTGGCCAGTGGGCCGGGCTCGGGTCTGGCGGGGTCGGGGCGGGACGGGAGAAGGGGTCGGGGTCGGCGGGGTCGGGTCTGGCGGGACTGGAGCAAATCCCGTCCCGATCCCTATCCCGTCGGTATCGGGTCGGGGTCGGGCTCGGGGCGGGGTACGGCGGATTTTCCTTTTTTTAAAAAAAATAACATATGTATAAAAAAAACCTCAATAAACAAAACAAGATAGTGTAATAAAAACATCCCAATGTTGTTTTTGTGCCTCTTATATTATTTAATAGACATATGATTTTTTTTAATACAAATACAATTGTCTAAAATCTAAATTGCAACTTTGTGGTGTTGTCCAAAAGTTGCAAATTACATAATAAAATTACAATTAAAAAAATTACATTCTCAAAAAAACTTGTTCTAATTGCTTGATGATTTCATGTGGTTCTTCGGTTGAAATTGGTATTTGTTGGTCAAATTGATCCACGTCGCTTGCACTACCTTCGGTTAAGATTTCGTTGTAGTTTTCATCATCTTCTTCGTTGATCTCCGGTTGACAAAGACCTTCTCCGCCTCCGCTCGTATCCAATCTACGAATAATACTGTAATTTCCAAGTCGCTCAGGCTAATGAGTGTTTGTGGTCTCCTATTTGATATTTGCCTGCAGAAAAAGCGCTTTCAGACGCAGTTGACGACGCTTGAATGTTCAAAACATCTCGAGCCATCAATGAAAGTATCGGAAATGTCTTCTCATCCCCCCTCCAGTATTTCAGCAAGTCTTCATGTCCATCTTCATTGATAACTTCTTGATACGATGCATGTAACCCTCGCAAACAAAAAATATCCAACTCGCTAATTTGGTTAGTAGTAGAGGTACGTCAAGACATTCTATTTCCGAGGCTTTCAATACTAGCCGCAGAAACAACATGTCTTTTGTGAGGTTGTGTTGAAGATGAAGAAGATGGTATGAAAGCCGGTAAGTTACTAGCATTTTCTTGTTGATAAAATCTATATATATATTTGCATTGGTGTTCTACGCTAGACAACACTTCTTCTTTAGTTTGTTCAATAGGTGATGAGTGATTTAGATTTTTGGGACTTGGAGGTGGTAGTACTTCTATACAATCGTAAATAGTTTCAATTAGTGATTTAGTACCGTCTATTTTAATAGTAGGATTTAATACAGAACCAATAATATAAATAGAGGGAATAGGAATAAAATATATTTTTTATTTTGAGAAACATTTTTTTAATAGCTGCCTTATAAGCTGGTTTTTCCATATATTCACTAAGTAATAAAAATATTAGAGTTATATAAAATAACATAGTTGAAATAGTAGGATAATATATACCGGAAAATTCTTTTGTTGCTTGAAAAAATTTCTCTAAAAATACAATAAGTTCGGAAATTTTTTCCCAATCACTATCTAAAATCATATCACCGGCTTTTTATTATGAGAGTTAAAAAATAAAGTTATAGGTAATTTATAGTCATAAGCAACAAGTAGTTGCTCGTATAAAGAATTCCACCTAGTGGATACTTCTTGTTGAATTTTTCTATAAGGTAGTCCACAACCGTGACAAATTTTTTTATATTCTTTTCTACGTTGTACTTTATTACTTTTAAAAATAAAGTTTATAGCAAATTGTATTTTACTAAGAATGTCTTCAAAAAGTGATAGACCATCCTTTACAATTAAGTTATATATATGGCACGCACATTTTATATGAAAATGGTCTGGAAAAGATGGAGTTAAACTATTTTTTAAAATTGTAATTGCGTAATTGTTATTAGAAGCGTTATCTAATGTAATAGTCATAATTTTATCGGTAATTCTGTAATAATCGCAAATATTTTCTGCAATAAAAGTACCAGTGTGCCTATCATCTATATATCTATACGCTAAAATACGTTTTTGCATAGACCATTTATAATCTATCCAATGAAAAGTTACAGTTAAATAATCATGGCCGTTAGTACTACGACCTATATCAGACGTGATAGATACTTTGCCATTAAAATGATATAATGAAAAACGTAAATATTGTTGATATTCATGCGCGAATTTAAATACATCTCTCTTAACAGTTGATCTAGGAAAACCGTTAAAAGCAGGATTATATATATCTCTAATGTAATGAATAAAACCGGGAGATGAAGGAAATGAAAAAGGCAAACCCTCCACAGCAACTAATTTTGATATTGCTCCTCTATCTCTATGTTTATTGTATTTAGAGCCTACAATTCCCCCCGTCATAGGGTTAATTTGACCTCAGATTGGTCCTGACAAGACGTCGATATGTGAACCTTGTCCCGATGGAGCTGCGCTTATGCACCCGGTTTTGAAGCCTGGTATTGGGCATACCTAGTCGGATGAGCACTTACTACGTGTCTAATTAAACCCCGTCCCACCGTGACCTTTTCCAATTTTAAATTTTAAAATATTTTTACAAATTTTACATATGGCTACTTGATTCTCTACGTCCCTATCAAAAATGTCCATGCATATGATTTTAATGGTCGCTTTTTGGACCTCGCCTCATACTAGGGGAATAAGAGGTATTTCAGTTGAAGGTGCACTAGTGGGTGTGTTGTCATCAACATTAGTGGGTATATCATCTAGATCATCGCCTAAATTAAAGTCTTCTTGAGTTCCGTAAAATAGCTCTGGTCTAAATCTAATGGTATTGTAGGAAAATGTTGAGTATCAACAAAATCATCCTGTGTAGGAATAAGATGACTAGAAGAAGTACCCTTGCCCTGGTTGCCCCTACTAGAAGAATCACCCTTACCCTTACTCTTAAACATACCTTTTAATCCTTCCATTTTAATTATGATAATAAATAATTAAAGACAATAAAATTAAGTGCGCTAAATAAAATAAACAAACAATAATAATTTAATGAAGGAACGACAATAAACGCATGACGTAACGTCGACGTGTAATCAAGAGGTTGAAAATTGAAACTTTGCTCGATGGAAGATCCTCAAGCTAGTTGCCAACTTTACTCCCAATTCCCAAATGAATAAATAAAATTGAATATTTAGCAAACAATGTAGACTTGTAGAGAGATATATTTAGAAATTAGAGAGATTGTAGGAAGATTTGTGAGAAAGATGAAGAGAAAATGAGTTATTTATAGTTGAAAAATTGAGTTAAAGTGTAAATATAATAACTTATGGGTTAAAAATAAATATTAAGGGGTAGGGGGGGGCTAAAATGGCCGTTGACCAACGGCCATAATCTAAAATGGCCGTTGGTGCAACAGTCATTTTTGCAAAGGGAGGAAAAGGGCGGGGTCGGGCTCGGGACGGGGTCGGGGCGGGGTCGGGCGGGCTCGGGTCTCGCGGGACGAGACATCGTCCCGTCCCGAGTTCGAGGCCCGCCCCCGTTATTTTTTTTTTTTGCAGGACCGGGGCGGGCTCGGGACGGGGTCGGGTCGGGGTCGGGCCATCCCGGCCCACTGGCCAGCCCTACTTTTTTCTAAAAAGCTTTCCAGAAAAAAAAGTTTGGAAAAAAGCGTCTAGGGGCACTTTTTTTTTTTTTTTTGCTCAGTTATACGAAGTCTGTTAAATCAGTACACAAGATCGAAAAGAGAGTTGGGAGAGAGATTCCTCATTTCTAAAAAAAAAACTGAATGAACAAAAAAGTTGTGCTCTATTCTTTTATACAGCGGTATTCTAACCACCTATACTAACAAACTAACCCCCTGACTAAATAGCTAACTAATTACATCATTAACTTCTATTATCTAATCTTAGAATGTACAACATAATTAACACTTTGCACAAGTACAGTACTTCTAAGTTCTAACACTCCTCCTCAAGTTGAGAATGAAATATATTTTTCATTCCCAAGTTGGAAAACAAATACTCATGCTGTTGTTGCCCAAGAGCCTTAGTAAGAATATCTGCTAGCTGCTCATTACTATTCTTGATCAGCCATTCATGCAACTTGTCTCTTATGAAATGACAATCAATTTCAATGTGTTTTATCCTTTTATGATATATTGGATTTGCTGTTATTTGTATGACTGCTTTGTTGTCACAAAACAACTCCATTGGCAACTTGGTCTCCACTCTTAACTCCTTTAACAAGCCTGCAATCCACACTAATTTTGAAATAGTATAAGCCATTGACCTGTATTCAGCTACTGCTGAACTTCTTGAAACTGTACTTTGCTTCTTTGATTTCCAAGATACAAGAGAATATTCAATCTTAACATAGTATCCTGACCTTCTTGACATTAGGCATGAGGCTCAGTTAGAGTCATAATAGGAATAAACCTTGGTTGTTCCTGTGCTAGCCATGCATTAACAAACCCAATCCTGGTTGTTTCTTGATGTACCTCAACCACACTTAATGTTGCATCATAGTGAGATTGTTTGGGTGCTAACATGAACTGACTCAAATATTGCATTGCATTAAATAGGAAATATCGGGCCTTGTCATTGTGAGATACAATAATTTGCCTAACAATTTCTGGTAACCCCCCGTCTTCCAATAATGGATCAGTAATTGCATCTGCTTTTCTCACATATGTATTTTCATCTTCTTTACACATATCATACTCTTTACTTGTCATTTTGACACGTTGCTCAAGTGGAGCATTCTTAGGCCTGGAACCTGCTTGTCCCAATTCTGAAATAAGACTAAGGGCATAGTTTCTTTGAGACATCACAATTCCTTCCTTGGACCTTGCAAACTCTATTCCCAAAAAATATCCAAGTTCTCCCGGATCTTTCACCTTAAAACTTTTTTTGAGCTCATGCTTTGCTTTGTGAATTTCATGGAGATCATAACCTGTCAGAAGCAGATCATCAATATATTCAAGTAAAATAACAAACTTGTTAGCACCAACATACTTAGTAAATAGTGAATAATCATGTTTACTCTGGGTGAAACCTGATTTCAACAAGGATTCTGTCAACTTTGAGATTTTATTGCCTGCTTTAATCCATATAAGGATTTGACCAGTCTACAAACCTTAGTAGTACTCCCCCTGGACTGCCAAATTCTTGTGGCAAAGTCATGTAGACTTCTTCTGTGAGATCATCATTGAGAAATGCATTATGAACATCCATCTAAAAAATAACTGAAGAATGCAAAACTGCTAAGGAAATAATAGTCCTAACAGTTACCATTTTAGCAACTGGTGAAAAAGTATCATGAAAGTCTAGGCTCCCCAGCTGGTTGTAGCCTTTGACAACCAGTTTGGCCTTGTATCTTTCAACACTACCATCAACATTATATTTAATCTTGAAGACCCACTTACATCCAATAGGTACCTTACCAACAGGTAAATTTACTACTTCTCATGTATGGTTTGCCTCAAGTGCCTCAACCTCAAGCTTCATTGCTTGAACCCATCTCTGATCCTTAATAGCCTGAGAGTATGTTGATGGTTCAGCATAAACAGAGAATGCAGAGAGAAAATATTAGAAGGATTTGGAAAGATGAGAATAGAAAACAAAATGGTCAATAGGATAAAGAGAAGAGGAAGCATGAAAAGAGGACAAAAGAGGATGCACATAATCTGTTAACCAAATGGATGGCTTGGGAAGTCTAGATGATTTTTTAGGTGGAGGAGGTACAATATCAGCAAGATCAGAGGCAGAATCAGGTGCAGGAAAATAGCATCAGTGGTAGGAACATAAGAATGAGTCAAAGGTGTAGAAGAAAATGGTAGTGAAGAATGTGTAGAAGGTGAGTCAATAGAGACAGAATCAGTTGGAGTAGGTAGATCAGATACTAGAGAAGGTGGTATATGCTCAACAAAATTAGGATCAATAGAATTGTCAGAGGGTAAAGAAGTAAGAGGAGAAATAAGAGTAGTTGAATGGGAAGATGGAGGAGATAATGAAGTAAGAGAAGGGATATTTTTTAGAAAGGCAGACTAAGGATGTTGAAATGGAAAATATCCTCCATGAATATGACATCTCTACTGACAAAGAATGTGTTGAACTCTAAGTTTAGCAGTCTATAACCCTTTTGAGTGGGTGAATATCCCATAAAAACAGCAGGGATTGACTTAGCAGAAAATGTATCCGAGTAGTTGGGCTTAGTTGCGTAACACAAAAACAACAACATGCCCAGTAAAATCCCACATCGTGGGGTCTGGGGAGGGTAGAGTGTATGCAAACCTTATCTCTACCTTGGTAGGTACAATGGCTGTTTCCGAGAGATCATCGGCTCAAGACAGGCATATGCATAAGCAAAAACAAGAGAAAACAGTCAGACTCAGTCAAGAAATTTAAAGCATTATGGAAATACTGGTATCAAAAGTGAACACGCCATGATAGCGCATTCTGAAAGAAAGAAGCAGTAACTAACACATAGCAGCAGAAATCAAACTACATGGGACTATAGAGCATAACACAAACAACCTAAAATCTTGAGATAATCAAGTTTAGGAGGATGGCCATGAAAACATTCAAAAGGGCTTTTATCAGACAAGGTTTGAGTATGTAGTCTATTGATTATATAAGTAGTTGTAAGTATGCAGTCTCCCCAAAATTTCAAGGGTATGTTTGCTTGAAATCTCAAGGCTCTGGCAACTTCAAGTAAGCTCTTATGTTTTCTTTCAACTAAGTCATTTTGTTGAGGTGTATGTGCACAACTACTTTGGTGATTATGCCTTTGAACTGAAACAAAGAAGAATAATGTTGGTTGAAAAACTCAAATCCATTATCAGATCTAAACTGTTTAATAGAAGCTGTAAACTGAGTATGAATCATTTGAAGGAAATTGTTGTTGAGTTTGTTAATAGGCTTGCGAATGTTGTTTTAAAGCCTAGTAGTCATGGTATGAGAGGGAGGTGGGGGAGGAGGGGGTGGAGTGGGCTGTGTGGCAGCAGAAGTAGAGGAGATAGGGGTGTTTGTTGCTGCCACTGTGGGTAATGTCGTTGGAGTAGGGGAGTTTGATGCAGCGAAAGGAGTTGATGGAGTGTCTATGTTCGTTTCATTAGGAGAATTGAAGGATGAAGTTGGAGTGTGTAAGAGAGTTGTAGGAGCAGCAACTTGAATAGGAATTGGAATAGACATAGGTGGACCACTCTTCAATTAATGTGTCTAGAGAATAATTTAGTGTTATAAGGTCAGAATAGGGGAACTTGTTTTCGACAAAATGAACATGCCTAGAGGTATAAATTTTGTTTGTTTTGAGGTCTAGACAATAATAGGCACTTTGAGTGGAAGTAACCCACAAAAACACATGGAGTGGATTTAGGCTCAAGTTTGTGCTTGGTATAAGGCTTCAACCATGGATAACATAGACCCCCGAAACTACGTAATTTTTTGTAGTGAGGCAATTTTCTGAAAAGCTTGAGATAATGAGAGATATGTTTTAAGGTTGATGTGAGAAGACGATTAATTAAGTAAATTGACGTAGTGCACGCATTAGTCCAATACTCCAATGGCATAGATGCATGAGTAAGAAGAGTAAGATATGTTTCAACAATGTGCCTATGACGCCTTTTGGAATAACCATTATGTTGAGGAGTATGAGGAGGGGTAGTAAGGCGTGAAATGCCATTAATGGATAAATATTCCTTAAGAGCTTCATATTCGCCGCCATTATCTGAGTATAAGATAATGAGAGGGAGTTGGAAGAACTTTTCAACTAAAGCCTTAAATCGAATGAAGACTTCTTTTGTGTCAGATTTTAATTTTAAAGGATAGAACCAAATATACTTAGTATAATGATCAACGAATATGAGATAGTATTTATATCCGTCATGAGAATAGAGAGGAGCAGTCCAAAGATCCGTGTATATGTATTGTAAGGATGCAATAGAAGATATAGATGAATTTGAGAAAGGAAGTTGATGACTTTTATTGTAAGCACAAGAGTTACAATCTAAAGTAGAAATACTAGAGACATTTAAATTATTTGTGGAGATAAGCTGCTTAAAAATTTTAAGAGAAGGATGCCCTAATCTATGATGTCAATCTAAATAATTGGCCATTGTGCTTGCGAAAACTTGAGGTAAAGTGGGTTGGATTTCATAAACTCCCGACCTAGCCGGACCCTGGAAGAGAGATGCCCTTGTTTTGAGATCCTTCACATGAAAAGAATTGGGTAAGAACTTAATGGATGCATTATTATTAATACAAAATTGAGAAATAGATATGATATTTCATGACATTGAAGGAACACAAAGAACATTATTTAGTTTAAGAGGAGAGGAAGAATGAGAGAGGTTAAGAGATCCAATGTGAGATATATATAAACCTGTACCATAACCAATAATTAGTTCCTCGGTGCCATCATACGAAGCATGGAGAGATAGATTTTGGAGATCAATAGTGACATGATGAGAGGCCCCACTATCTAGCAGCCATGATGATGAAGAGGTGGAACCGGGTAGATTTACAGCATGAGCTTGTGGTGCATTAAACTTAGGCGTTGCCTTTGGGTAATACGTCTGATGTGGTGGGACAACATTAGGGAAACGTTGAGTGAACTAAGGGCATTGTGAGACAACATGACCCTGCTCTCGGCACCATTGACATTTATCTAGAAAAGGACGAGGTTGTTTGTTAGAAATAGTATTTGGAATAGGGAGAATACCTTTACCATTAGACCAGCCATAAGTGCGATTTTGTGGATGAGTGGATGCCGCAAAGGCTGTAGCAGGAAGAGAAGAATCATGTTGACTTTGCTGGATGATAAGTTCCTTATATCTTCTCGTGCAATTCCTCGAAGGAAATCGGAGTGTCCCGACCATTGACAGATTCAATGACGGAGTTATAAATGGTGTCAAAATCGAGCAGCACTCGATCAATAAGATCCTCATGCTCAACCGGCTTGCTTAGAGCCGCAAGTTGGTCCGCACATGCCTTAATAGCCTGCATAAATTCAGTAATGGTGCGGTTTCCTTTTGAGATGCAGTTGAACTAATCTTTCAATTGTTTAATATGTCCCCTGGTTGGCTTGGCATAGGTCTTTGTAAGAATATCCCATATATCCTTGCTGGTATGCGCCTGAGAGACAAGCGGAATGAGAGAGTGAGAGAGGGTACCAACTAAGGCACCGAACAAAAGTTTGTCCTGCCTAGTCCAGAATAAAAAATCTGAATTTGGATTCTCAACGCCATCAGTAGAGAGAGTAGACAGAGGTGAGGGAAGGGAACCATCAACATATTTAAACAAGTCATGACCAATGAGAATGGCCTCCACTTGCATTTTCCAGGAGAGGTAATTTGTGGGGATTAGTTTAATGGTGTTGCTAATGTTGACAAAGGTGAAGGGCTTAGATGGGTTGTCGCCATTAGGAATTTGGTAGGAGGGAGTAGAGTTTTCCATTTGATGCGTGAGAAAGAAGGAGAAAGAAGGGAAGTTGGATCACAAGTCTAATACCATATAGAGAGTGAAGAAGAATTGTTATTTTCTCATTAATGGAAAAGCAAATATTTATAGTTACATTCCTAAGAGTGCATAGCTTAATATTAGCAACAATGAATATACAAGGCTAATATCAATGTTAATATCAAGGAGGGAATATTGAGAAAATTATTTACATAAATCAAGCTAGGATCAAGGAGAATATTAGGTATGATTTGCAAGATATCATCAAGCTATAATCAAGGATGGTAAGATATTAGCAAGCTTTAATTATGGTAAATCCTTATCACTAAGTCCACATCAATGGGTTGCATTTGTATTCTTCATCGACCTCCACACTTGTCTCATACACAGATGCTGATTGGGGTAGGTGTCCAGACACCAGACGGTCTACGTCTGGCTACTGTATGTTCCTTGGCAACAACTTGGTCTCCTGGTCTGCGAAGCATCAGGCGACTCTATCCCGCTCAAGTGCCGAGGCTGAATATAGAGGGGTAGCCAATGTGGTCTCAGAATCATGTTGGTTACATAATTTGCTTTTGGAGCTTCATTGTCCCATTCAGAAGGCAACCTTGGTATATTGCGATAATATTAGTGCCATCTACCTTTCTGGTAATCCGGTTTAGCACCAACGCACTAAACATATCGAGATGGACATTCACTTTGTCCGTGAAAAGGTTGCCCATGGTCAAGTCGCGTATGCCATGTCCCATCGAGATATCAAATTGCCGACATCTTTACAAAGGGTCTTCCCTCGGTCCTTTTTGAAGATTTTAGGGACAGTCTCAGCGTTCGAAGACCGCCCGCTATGACTGTGGGTATGTGTTAAATATACACAATATACACATGTATATTGTGTATATTAGGTCTCGGCTATGCTCACGGATGGGCTGATTATTATGTGTAATTTATAGTAAATATTTAGTATCCTAGTTTAGGTAAGGTTGTAATATAATTAGTATTGTATTACCATAATTAGTGTATTACCATAAATGTATAGAATAAGGTTTTGGGAATAGAATATGAATATGATTCTCCTATTATGTAACTTGTATATATAACCTTTCAATTAATGAAAATAATCAGGGGATTATTTCTTTCACGATTCCCAAAGATTGGTCGACAGCCCAATTGTGAAACCGCCCGTTGATAAAATCGGGCAGAGAGGCCTATGACGGGCCAGTGGGACCAACGGGCAGTGGGTCCGCTGGAGAATTTTGGGTGCTGGAGATGTCCGAAAAATGCTGAATAATATACGGGGATATTTGTTCATCCAAAAAAGTATACGAACTAGGCACGAGAGAATGACTTTTAGCAAATGGAAATTGAGATTCATCAAAAATTACATGGCGATTAATGATGATTTTATTGGAGGATAAATCAAAGCATTTGTAGCCACGATGATTAGAAGGAAAACCCAAAAACACACATGGAGTAGATCGGGCCTGAAGTTTGTTAATTGCGGTGGATGAAAATAACGGATAACATAAACACCAAAAAATCCGAAGATGAGAATAAGAAGGAGATTTATTATATAAAATCTGAAGAGGGGAAGAATATGTCAAACCTTTGGAAGGAGTTATGTTAAGTAGATATGTAGCCATTTGAAGAGTGTGATGCCAAAAATATTGGAGTACGGAAGCATGAATTAATAGAGTGCGGATAATGTTATTTATGGAACGAATTTTACGTTCGGCTTTCCCATTTTGTGAAGATGTATGGGGACAAGAAAAACAAAAATTTATCCTTTGTGAAGATGTATGGGGACAACAAAAATGAAAATTTATCCTTTGTGAAGATGTATGGGGACAACAAAAATGAAAATGTATTCCATTAGTAGCACAGAATTCCCGAAACACCCATTGTCATACTCTTTTCCATTATCACACTGAATATTTTTGATTTCACGGTCGAATTGGGTTCTGATGAATGCTTTAAATTTTAGGAAGATGGAAAAAACTTGAGATTTCTTCGCTATTGGAAATGTCCATAAAAATTTAGAATAATCATCCAAAAAAAAGCTTAATACCGATGACCCATAGAACTAGGAACAGGAGACGTCCATAAGTCGCTATGAATAATATCAAATGACATTAAAGTATGAGATTTTGAGTCTACAAATGGCAACTTAACAATTTTTTCTAAAGAACAAGATTGACAAATTGGAGTACGACTTGTACCCTTACATGAAATAAAACTATTTTTATCTAAAGCTGACAAAATAGAGGACCCCGGATGACCAAGACGAGCATGCCACAAGGAAGGAGAGATGGCTGCAAAATCTGATGGCATGGTTTGACTCGATGGACCGGGACTGGGTGTGATAGGATAAAGATATCCCCTACGATCACACCTCATGAGAGGACTCCCCGTCTTGAAATCCTTTACAGAGAAACCAAATGGATCAAATTCAATAGAAATAGAATTGTCAGTAGTGAATTTACGGACAGAGACTAAGTTTTTAATCAATTTGGGGGCGTGTAAGGTATTTTTTAAGATAAGAGGGGGATGAGGGGGGCGACAATGTTTTATGACCATAACCACGAATTGGAACAGAATTGCCATTATCAACAATTATACCGCGAGGGTTGCTCAAATTGGAATAAGATGAGAGAGTACCTGAATCGGATGTCATGTGGGTAGTGGCACCGGTGTCCATATACCAATTCGGGTTCGGTTGAGTCAAACTCAGTGTGTGCATCGCAGCCTTGATATTTGTCCGAGTGGGGCCTGCTGCGTGATGGGCTTGCGGGGGCCGAGGCCCAAGCACCACTGTTTGCGATCTCGGCCCAGACTGTTGTTGGCTGTAACTGGACCAGGATGAAGTGGGCCTGGACTGCTGCTGGGCTTGCCACTACTGCTGGGTTGGCCACTGCCGCTGGGAGGTAAACTGGCTGGGCCCAAACTGCTGTTGTAGGTCCCACTGCCACTGCATAGGGGCCCACTGTGGGCCCCAGAACTGTTGATGATGATGCTGACCACCGCGAGGATCCCCATTGCCACCACCATTCTTCCAGATACCGTCGTTGTTGCCGCCGCGGTTTTTGCCATTTTTCTTATTTCCACCCTTTTTGCCGCCACCGTTGTTGCGATTTTGGCTCGAGTTGTTGGAACATTTAGGATATACCGTGGACTCGGTCATCATGACTACGGGACTAGTACCAGTAGCCGCTCATTTCGCTATGCCTTCTTCTTCTAGTGTATGACACGACCCGACCCGACGGGCCGCGACTAACCACCCTAATGATGTCATTATACTAACCTGTCACACATAATCCAACTAACCCTTAATGAGTCTGAAATCCGGCAGCATAACGTTGCAATAACAACATATGCCAGGGTAGGCGAGCCGACAAGGCTGCCTTTACCCCCGAATGTACCTGCCTCCTGAGGAGTCACAACTAGCCAACACAATATACAGGCAAGCCGACAAGGCTGCCAACAGAATATACAGGCAAGCCGATAAGGCTGCCAACAAATAATATAACATATACACGGGAACACCCCCAACATAGAGTACAATGATAAGGCTGACCAAAACAGAGTTATAACCCTTACCTAAGTACAACCCACCACTGTCTACAGACCTCTATAAGAAGAACAACGACATATGACGGGACATGGCCCCGTCGTGCCCCTAAATACAAACATAAGTCTAAAAGAGGTTCGGTACCAAAATGACAAAGCTCGGGATCAAAGGAGCTTTCCAACCTGCTGAGTAGGAACCTAAACCGGAGGATCACCAAACTGAGCATATGTACCTGCGGGCATGAACGCAGCCCCCCGAGGGAAGGGGGGTCAGTACGAAATAATGTACTGAGTATGTAAACATGAAATTCTGCATATGAGATCATAAGTAGCCAACAGAAATAAGAGATCAGTATAAAAGTCATGATCCAAATCCAACTGTGCCATAAACAATAAAAGTCAGTTGCCTTATAAAAATGAGAGTCAAGTCAAGAAAATATGAGTGTCTGTCCATATACATATATATATCTGTAACGTAACCCGGCCCACTAGTGCGGGACTCGGTGGAATCATATCAAAACCCAGCCCATGTTGGGACTCGGTAAAGTCATATCTCATCTATGGATCCATCCTACGTAACCCGGCCCTCTAGTGAGGGTCTCGGTGAAAAATGCAAGGCTGTGCAAGAACGTAACCCGGCCCGGGACTCGGTGAGGTGAAGTAGTAACACTTAGCACAAGTAGATATCATGAGTAACCATATGCAAGTAAAAATTATCATCTGACTCTCAATAAAATCATTGTAATAATGTCATAATAAACTCTTTGCTGAAAAATCATAGGCACTTCTCATAACAATCCTCTTTAGGAATTAAATTGTATAAGAATCAAGTACGTCCGCCGTACCTTCATTAAATAAAAATCATGCCAAAGAAAGAAGGAATAGTTCACATACCTCTTAGACGAACTAATCAACTCTATATTAGAGTACGTCTCGATTTAGAACTTCAACCTATAATAATGGTAATACGTTCGTCAATTCTATGATCGCTAGCATACTTTATTTCGAATAACGACTTCTTATTTTATAAAAATTCGGGCAGCACTTCCCCTGTTTATACATGTTTCCACAACTTCCAAACGAGGCTAATAATATCAATAAAGAAGCACCAATTAAGGGCACAACCAAGACAACAATAAAGGGAATTTACACACCCGCTTCTCATGTAAATTTAGCCTCTTAATCCACCTTAAAAACAGCCCACAAAATAGCCCATGTTCCAACAACAACGAGGGTAGAATGTGAAGCCTTTCTATGCCTTTCCACACCCTTATTCCTTTAGGACTTACCTTAGCAATTACCACACTCTTATTCCTTTAGGATTTACCTTAGCAATTACCACACTTAAACATGCATAATGGTGACTAAATTTTCAGAATTATAACACCACAAAACAGTCCCTAAAACAGTCCATATACATCACAACATGTCCAACAATTTCATGCAAGTTCTTGGCCACAACATGTCATAATTCCATAACTCTTATCTTAATTCCTATAATCCAATTTCGGATTTTAATACTTTCATATAACTAATTCCAACTAAATCTCCACGTTTTCTTTCAATTTCATCATGCAATTAGTGATAATAATAACAACAATAACCAACGAATCCAACAACACCAAAATCTGTCCCAAATTGGCAACTAGCCCAAAATGGTCACATGCAATGCTTAAATTCCAATTCTTCCTTAACACAAATTCATTACCTTAATTCTAACAACATGCATTCCAATTATATCATAGAAAGAAGAATTTTTATACCTCAAATTCATCAAAACAGTCCGCAAATTTTCTGCCACTGTTTGTCCGAAAATCCCCACTGTTTTGTAATTTTCTCCTCCTTTTTGTTCACTTCTTCAACTCCAATTGACATGCAAGTTTTCTACAATCTTAAGCCATCTTCCCTACACGTTTTTCTTCCAAAATTTCATCCCAAAAATCTCAATTTTCTGGGCAGTTTTCGGCCAAGCAGTGGCTGTTTTGCCACTGTTTTTGGTGTTGTTTTGCTTCTAATTTTTGGTGAAAAATGTAGTCTAGGAAGAGAAGATAAAAACCTTAATTTTGGTTATGGGTGGAGGGTGATTTTCGGATGAGTTTAGAGGAGAGAATGAGAGGAGAGTTTGGTTTTTTTGTTTAAGTGTAGGAAGAAGATGAAGAGGTAGGTGTAAGGTTATATAAAAATCTGATTTTTTTTCCTTTTTACATTTTGGCCCCCAAGTTCTTCAATTAGTAAATCTCAAACCCACTTCTTTTAATTCCCGAGAATTTCATAAGCCTCGTATCCTCAATGTCATAATTTTTTTAATACAACTAGTCCATAACTCCATTGGAATAAATTCAACTACTAGGATTAATTCTCGTCGTCACGTGTATAGCACTAAAGAAAAATTATTCCGGGATAACATTCGTTTATACACTAATTTTCCGTATTAACATATGTAAGCGTTCCTTATATTCAATATCCGAATCTTGCTTCCTTAATGACCTTCTTAATTATCGTCTCAATCTTACGAGGTGTAACAGTGTAAGCATAGAACACACTTGATAAAATTACGGAAGCGGATTGCTTTGCCGAAGAAGCGTTCCCACACCACTATAGGCCTCAGTGAGGCCGGAAACCATTTGGAGGACCAAACGATCATTCAAAACCGGCGCGCCAACGTTGCGAAGTTGGTCCGTCAATTCCTTTAATCTTTTGCAATAAGACGAAACATTAGGGAAATCTTCCATATTGAAGTGGGAGAAATCCTGCTCAAGGGTAACGACTCTAGAATTTTGATTATCTTGGAATATATCACGCAGTCTATCCCAAGTCGCTTGTCCCGTAGCGTCAGGCTCAATAATTGTTTGCAAAAGTCGGTAGATATTGTGGAATATATCCACTGAAGGACGGTAGCATCAGTAGTCGTCCACAACTTAGGATCATCCTCGCGTTTTGGCACCTCCGTATCCTTAGGAGCCGCGGGGATTATGTGATGGATGACTTGATGCGATCGTGCGTGAATTTTGAACAGTTCGGCCCCCGTCGCATATTGGACGTTTTCTATTTCAAGAACGAGAGGGATGTTATTCTTGATGTTAGAAACTGTAAGGGCCAGATGAAACATGTTCCGGGATGTAGACATATTGATAGAACAATATGTGATTGAGGGATTAGGGAGAAAATTTTGGGAAGAAAAGAGGTCTCGTCGGCACACAAACCGAAAGCAAAACGTCTCGGAAGTGGAGGGAAGTCGACGGAAAATTTAGGAGATTAGAGAGAGGATTTTAAGACCTAGACTCTTGATATCATGAAAGAAATAATCCCTTGATTATTTTTATTAATTGAAAGGCTATATATACAAGTTACATAATAGGAGAATCATATTCCTATTATATTTCTAAAACCTTATTCTATACATTTATGGTAATACACTAATTATGGTAATACAATACTAATTATATTACAACCTTACCTAAACTAGGATACTAAATATTTACCATAAATTACACATAATAATCAGCCCATCTGAGGGCCAATCCGTGAGCATAGCTGAAACCTAATATACAATATACACATGTATATTGTGTGTATATTGTGTATATTTAACACTTTCCATGAAAATGAAGGATATACAAAATCTGCATTGATCCAAAACGTGTTTCTCTCAAACTCTTTGTTTTCTATATATTTAGGGCGAAAAAGGCAGAAAAACGGGTATAATGAAAATTGATTTCTACATCTATAGATTACCAAAATAATAGATTAATCAGTAAGTTCTCGACCTTATTTTGATATTTATTTCTTCTTAGTGAAGAAAAGATATACCAATTACGTACGATATTACGGGTACAGTAATTAGGATTCATTTGATCTTCACCTACTTTTTTTTTTTTTACTAAATATAAAGCTCTTTTTCTTATCCTTATTTGTCTTTACTCTTTTTGTTGTTTACTTTATTTTTAATTTTTTTTTCTATCCCTTTCAAAAGCCTTTTCCCCCATTTTATTTATTTATACAATCATTTGGTTATTTTCTAGAACCGTAGTTGACTTTGCTTGTTATTATTTCTTCGCATATGAAAATTCAAAAATTCTTCTCACCGTTTCTATGGCTTTTTTTTCTTTTTCAATACCCTTCATTTCCTCAAAAAAATTTAATGGGGTTGGGTGGAGGGTCGTTGTTTATTTTATGGGAGAGATTTGTGTTTTTAGTCCACAGATATTGATGAATTCTGATTTTAAGTCCTTCGAAGTGTTACAAGCTGATTAAATGAGTTAACAACTAATATTTCGTTCAATTTGTTAGGATTTCACAAGTAAAAAAATCAAAAGTATATATACATTAAATAAATTAAATGTTTTATATTTTTTGACCAAATATCGATCACTAAGGATTCAAATAAAAATTTACTAATATTTATGTGTGTGTCATATCACGTATGTAAAGGTTCCAAATAGAACATTTTGAATAATTTGTAGGTTAGATATGCTTGGTGAAATATCACAATAACTAAAATCATAAATTATTAATAACTTAGGGATCAACTGTGCAATTATTCTAGACCGTGTTGTTGTGATATCGTCTTTTGTTTTTTTTGAACATCGATATCATCTTCATATTACGATAAAAATAATTAAAATGAGTCAAACCGAGCATCTAACAATTATTCGCCTGAGGATTAAAATAACAAAAGATTCATCCATGAAATCAAATGTTGTTTGAACTTTGAAGTGATAAGCATTCTAGTAGTAATACTTTATAAACTAATCCTTTTTATAATACAGTTAAGATGCATTTCATCTTTTATGTAGGTCGATTTTCAATAATCTTATGTCACCAAACCTAGAAGATATTTTTACGCGTAATCGTAGTCATTAAATTTTTAGTTAATCTTTTATCATTGGTTTTGTAATAACCAAGGGAAAAAAATAAAGAGGCTAAGGACTAAAGTGAAACATGTCTTTTGCTAATAGATGGATACGAAGATTTTCACATCATTATATTGGACGAAATATGTAGGAGAAAAGGGGTTGGCCAAAAGGAAAAAAAATTATAGACATATGAGACATTTCAAATAGCTAGTATGCACTATTAGAATTAGAGGTATTTTTCACTGACATTTAGTGACAAATTTGTGTTATAAACATGATTTTCTCACCTCATTCTTACCGGAGCTCCTCACTAGGAAAACGCGTCATGTAAAATATGTTCCCATTGAAACACTGGAAAACTACTTAATTTTTCCGTGTAAAAACACTATCACTTAGGTTTTTTCCACCGACATTCAATGAAAAATAACCACTCATAAATATTTTTCAGAAGGAAATTCAGTGAAAAAATACAAAATTTTTAGTAGTGACGTGGCTATTAGTTTTCAAATATGTTAGATTCAGGAGATAAGTTCGTAGATTTGCACAAAAAGAAAGTATCTAGGAATCTTTTTTAAGAGCTGGAAAATGGAGACAGTTATCTTTAAAATAATTGTCATTTGGACATGAGTTTTGAAGTTTTGTAAAAACTTAAAATAACTTTTCCAAAAACCTGATTTTCAAACATCAAATTTTATATTTCAAATTTTATAATTCAAATTTTAAGTTGATACGATTAGCCAATTTGATAAATAAATACTTAATTAAAATAATCTTCAAATACTACTATTTTAAATATTTGAAATTTTATCTATGGCCAAAGAACCAGACTTTGCCTACCATGAATTATAGGAGGATGTCCTTTAGTAATTTTCCTTTTGGAACTTGGACATTTCAGAAGTTAGTTATTTTTTCAAAAAAAATTATTGTAATGCAGGTCATTGCCAATACTCTGCATATATATGCCCCTTGTGCATGCATGATATTGATAATGCAACATTTTTGGATGCAGCTTATTAGAGTAGGTTTAGATTATAGGAGCTAAAGTGATCACTACTAAAAACTCTATTTTTCCATTAATTTCTTACTGAAAAATGTTCAGTGGCTATTTTTCACCATATGTTATTTTCCATTGAATGTTAGTGGGATAAAACCTAAATAGTAATCATTTCACATGGAAAAACATGAATTTTTCTAACATTTCAATGAAAATCTGTTTTCCACCATGCATTTTTTTTAGTGATCTGATTCAGTGAGAATGAGGTGAGAAAATCATATTTTATAGCACAAATTTTTCATTGAATGTAGATTGAAAAAAACCTTGTTTTCTAGTAGTGGATCTTCTTTCCTAACCTTGCCTAAAAACTTTAAATATACATTAATTAGGGGATACATGGAATTAATATCATATTTTCTTTTTTCCATTCATGTATATGTTTACTTTGTCGCGAGGAAAATGACTTTATGAGCTTCATGCATGCATCTGATAATGAAACGTTCTGAAATAATAATCTATCGCCCTTTCTTATTAATTATTATAACTAAAAATGGCGTAGTTTGGCGTTGGTTAACACATTTTCTGATTTTTGTTGACCAAATCTTCCTAGGGAACAAGCTGAATATATCCTTTTTAGCTAGGTTTGGATTCTTTGTTTCTTTAGATTCTTAATGTTTTCTTTTTGTTCATTATTTAAGCATATGCTACATTTAGTTAACCTTAAAATGTCGAAAACACGTCTATATTATACCCACACCGACTTTTCTGCTACTGAAGCTCTTTTTTAGGCCAATCCTACTAGACAATCTGTCAATGAATTATCTTTGAGGAAATTTTCAAATAAGGGACTGAATTAAAAGAGGCACATGATTGTTTTCTTTTGATGTGGAGGTGCCAAGTTTCTGGTATCAACATCAAAGTATTAGATTCCTAATACAATTTTGTCATCACCTCCATTGAAAATAAAAGAAGGAATTTATTCAAGCATATTTCACGAGAATTAATTAACTCAGCACATTTTACGTTCACTATTAACGTGTATTACTAAATATGATACATATATTTTGTAATATTTAGTGTTGTATAATTATGTTAGATATATGATCCCTATTGTATTGTACACAATATTTATATATTTGTATTAATGAGAAAGACTTCACAAAGAAATTAATACAATCTTACAAATATATATAGTGTGTACAATGTGAAATTCTAATACAATAGGAATTCTATATCTATCATAATTATACAACACTAAATATTATAAAATATATGGACCATATTTAGTAATACACGTTAATATGAACTTCTTCAGCATAGCAGAAATCCATTCTAAAAATAGAAGCAGGATATAAGCGACGAGTCATATTATCCGTGGCGTATCTTTAATTTGTTGAGCGAGAGTCATATTACAGGAAACTTTCAAATAATTATAGTTGAGCTTTGTCTCTGTTGGGCTAGTCGGTTTCACAATCAAAGTACGCTTATATCATTACGCTCACAAGTAAAAATTTAATTTGAGCTCGGTTCTTTCCACAGAGGCGGACCAACGCATTAATAGTTATGAATTCATTCAAATTCAATAGCTTTATTTTAAACTTTGTATATATTAAAAGATCCCCTAAATGAGTATAAAAATAGCATCTAAACAAGAGACGGAGCAAGAGTTTTTAATTTATGGTTTTGGATTGCAATTCTTTTCACTTTATGTGTTCCGGATAGATTGGTTATTATATATTAAATAATTTTAATATAATTATAAGATTTGAATCAAGATTACAAAAATTTTCCGACCGGCATGTAACTCGAATGGTGGCTCCGGCCCAAATCCGAACCTAGTAAATTAAATAGATTATAATAAAATTCTGAACTCAAACCCATAAAATTCAATTCATATATCTGTCTCTACCTTTTGTCCACACTTCCATTACTTAGGAAACATCACTTCTGATAAACTATAGTGTCCCGCCTCGCTCGAATAATCGGTGCAAGTACTGAAACGTCACCTTTTTTTTTTCCCGTGTTTCTCATTTTGTCCATTTCTAATTTCCACAAAAATGACAAGTGGCATAGCTGTTTCTCACATTGGACGAGTTGTCAAAAAAGAAAAAGAAAAAAGTCCCACTTTAAGAATAGTGTTGCTGGATTTCTGTCTATATTCTGCAGCGCATTTGTCAAACTGATAAGTAATATTCTTCATGTAAGGTGTCACATCATTTCAAAAAGGAAAAAAATAGGAAAGGTAAACCAATCAAAACGAAACATAGCGTTTGGTATTCTTAAGTTACACGAATAGTTCACAAATTCTAGGGGTCGCCAGTGGAGCGGGTCCTGGCGGGACGGACATGAGGGACGGAGAAGGGTCGGGACCGGGGTTCCGACGGAATTAGCGGGTTAGATTGATGTCCCATCCCACATCCCGTCGAGAAAGGATACCGGTGTTGGAGGGACGGGGCGGAGTCGGGTCGGTAGGGAGATTTAGGTTTTTTTTAGACACTTAATTTAAAATAATAATATATATATATATAAACACTTCAATATTTGAATAATATAGTGTAATAAAAATATCCCAAGATTATTTTTGTGTCTCTTATATTATTTAATAGAAATATAATTTTTTTATAATACAATTTCAAAAAAATTGCAACTTTGTGGTGTTGTTCAAAAGTTGCAAATCACATAGTAAAATTGCAATTAAAAAAATTACATAGTTAACCATACTTTTTCTATTTTCCTCACAATGTCTTGAGGATCTTCGGTTGGAATTGGAAGTTGTTGATCAAATTGTTCGACGTCGCTTTCTATTCCCTCGGACAAGATTTCGTTGTAGTTGTAGTCTTCTTCTTCGTTGATCTCTGATTGACTGCACCTTCTACGCTCCGCTCGAATCCAATATCTGAATAGAGCTGCAATCTCCGATGTGTCTCCCCCCAATGAATGTCTGTGCTCTCCTATTTGAAATCTTCCCGCAGAAAAAGCGCTTTCAGACGCTATTGATGACGCTTGAATATTCAACACAACTCGAGCCATCTTTGTTAGTGTCGAAAATGTCTTCTTATTGCCCCTCCAGTATTTCAGCAAGTCTTCATGTCCTTTATTATTGACAATTAATTCGTACGGTACAACACCCTGCAAAACATAAACATCAAATTCGCTAACTTGTGAAGAAGTTGAACCACTAAACATTTTATTTCTAAGGCCTTGAATACTAGCAACAGAAACCACATGTTTTTATAAGGTTGCAGCGAAGTAGTAGAAGATGGTACAAAAACCAGTTAATTATTTGCACTTTCTTGTTGGTAATACATATTTTTTTTTTGCACTCATTGTGTATGCTAGATATAACTTCTTCTTTAGTTGGTTCGTGAGTTGGGTTTGTTGGAAGTACTTCTATACAATCATAAATCATTTCAACAAGTGTTTTACAATCGTCTACTTTAATAGTCGGATGTAATACAGCACCAATAATATAAATAGTGGGAATAGAAAAATAAAATATTTTTAAATTTTTTAAACATTTTTTCAATAGATGCCTTATAAGTTTGTTTTTGCATAGATTCATTAAGTAATAACAATATTAGAGAAAATGAAAAAGGCAAACCCTCCACCGTAACTAATTTTGTCATATTTTCCCTATCTTTGTGTTTATCATATTTAGGACCAAAAATTCCCCCGTCGTCGGGTTAATTTAACCATGTACTTGGTCGGGGACACTATGTGAACCTTGCCTCGAATCAGCTGGCACACCAGATTTTTTAGCCTGGTATTGATTCCACTTAGCTGTGTGCTTGCCTTGTACATGTCTCAATAAATTTCTCATCCCACCTTGACCTTTTCCGATTTTAAATTTATAAATATTTTTATAAATTTTACATCTAACTACTTGATTCTCTTTGTCCCTATCAAAAAAATCCCATGCATCTGATTTTAATTTTCGTTGTGTGGGGCCCCGACTCATACTAGGGGAATAGGAGGTATTCCAGTTTTAGTTTGAGGCTGAGACTCTGTCTGAGCTTGAGTTTGAGGTGCACTAGTTGGTGTGTCATCTACATTATCATCAAAATTAAAGTCTGGTTCATATAAAAAATACATCTCATCATCTAATGGTATATCATTAAAAAAGCAGTTTCATCTATATGAGTGAAATCAATCAAATCATCGGAACTAGAAATAGGATTACTAGAAGAAGTACCCTTACCCTTATTACCCCTACTAGAAGAAGCACCCTTACCCTTATTACCCCTACTAGAAGAAGCACCCTTACCCTTAATCATACATTCAAGGCGTTCCATTATAATTATGTAAATAAATAATTAAAGTAAATGAAATTAAGTGTGATAATTAAAACTAAGTAACAATAATAATTTAAAGAAGGAACGAAGGTACCAAACATCGACATGTAATCGAGGTTAAAAATTAAAATTTTGCTCGATTGATGATCCTCAAGCTAGTTGCCAACTTCACTCCCAATTTTTGAACTTTGGTGTAAATGAGCAAAAAAAATATAATATTTAGTAGGCAATGTAGAATTGTAGAAAGATAAATTGTGAGATTAGATAGATGGTAGGAAGATTTGTGAGAAAAATAAAGAGAAAAATGAGGTATTTATAGTTGAGAAATAGAGTTAAAGTGTAAATATACTAACTTAGGGGTTAAAATAAATATTAAGGGGTAGGGGGTTTATGGGGTGGGGGCAAAAAATGACCGTTATAGCCGTTGCACAACGGCCAAAATCGAAATTTGACCGTTGTTGCAACGATTATTTTTGCAAAGGGGGAGGGGTGTTGGTGGGACGGGTTGGGGTGGGTCGGATCAGGATCGGGACGTGCGGGACGAGCCCATGTCCCATCCCGAATTCGAACCCTAACACCGAATTTTTTTATTTTTTTGGGCGTATCGGGGCTGGGCGAGGCGGGTATCGGGACGGGTCGGGATCGGACCGACCCGGTCCACTGGCCAGCCTAACAAATTTACATATTTTGGAACTGTATGGTACATCAACATCCGTCCTTTTGATTAGTACATTAAATGATAAAAACAAGGTCCAAGAAAGTACGAGAGGCAACTCTATGATGGTGAACTTCTCAAGGAATTCTGTGTTCACCTGAATCTTTTTATAAGAATTAATAGGTAAATTGTTGAAATCTGTCCTTTGAAATTGCTCGATTTTGTCCTCCATTCTAGCTACTTGTATCATTGCCGACTTGTCGTTAGTAAATTTTTTCGTATATGGCCTTGCCATTAATGAATGTGTGGACTCTATATATGTCTCCAAATATTTGGAGAAAAAGTGTTCAACTCGCCCCCAATTTCTTATTATGGTTTAAATTTACATTCAGGTTGGAGCTCCATTAGCGCCAAAGGCAAAAATGAAGTTATTATCTAATGGCAAGATAATAAATGACCAATTAAATTTTTATAAGGATAATGTTGCTCAATTTTGAATAGTATAGGAGCATGTCTTAAATGAAATGAGTGGACTAGAATCGACAGTATTTTAATAGATAAATAGTACCTTGTTTACAGGTCGATCCCGTGACGCCAAAAAATGTCATCTTATGCTATACTCCGAATCATCCTTTTCCTGAAAATAATCCAAATGCATTCGTCGTTATTAAACTTAGAGAAAAAGGGAAAAGGGTAATTACCATCCGCCTTCGATGTCTACACTTATTTCTCTTTTTCATCCGTTTTTCAGTTTTTCTTAACCCTTTTCTTTGAAAGAGAAATAGCTACTTTGAAACATTTCAAAAAGAACCTCAAAATTATGACTCATCTAATTTTGAATAAAAATTTGGACACGATTTTTTTTTTGACACCTTTACAGATTTTGACAACATATAAAGTGCTACAAATTACAAATACATAATAGTATAAAGATATAGTATATTTGGAAATAATCATAATACAAGAAACAATTATTTACTCAATAAAAAATTATACGTATAGAATAGTGTCGAACAAATTGAAAGAGTTGGTAGTGGACGTGTAGGATAAGGGTTATTTAGCCTATAGTCCAATTACATTGGTGTATGTATAGGATTATCAAATAATTACGTTCAAGCTACTATTTTTTTCAAACTTTTTGGGGGTTATAGGAAACTAGAGAAAGGAAAGTATAGCCATTCAACACTTAGATCTTGTGTTTCATTAATTATATATCTCTTATTTTAGGTAGAATTGTATTCTTATTGTAATTAGGTCTCATGTTTTAGGTAGAATTATATTTTCTATTGTAATTAGGTTGATTAGTTACCTAGTTTAAATATTCTTGTACTACTATATATATGGTACATTATTGATGAATACAATCAAGGAACATATTCATTTATGGTATCAGTAGCCTAAAGAACTTCCACCGCCGCCGATCATAGCTCTCGGCCGCCACCCCCACAAAACCCTAGTGTTTTTTTTCAGCCATTCTCCTCCTAAATTTCATCTTCCATGGCTGACAAAACCAAATTTCATCCCGCACTTGCAGTAAACAACATCAAAAACTTCATCTCTATCACCCTTGAGATGGAAAAAGGTCAATACTCCTCTTGGGCGGAGCTTTTTAAGATCCATTGTCTTGTTTACGAAGTTATCGACCATACCATCCTCCTATTCCGAAGTCCACAGACCTACCCTCGGCTTCGACTTATGATGATGCACTATGGTCTCGTTTGGACGCAGCCGTCCTCTAGTGGATACACAATCTCTAATGATTTGTTGCACACCATCATTGAGACCGATGCCACAGCCCGCCAAACGTGGGAACGTTTGGAAAGTATTTTCCACGACAACAAAACTCAACGAACGTTATACCTTGAAAATCAGTTCAAGGACGTTCATCGGGACGATTTCCCAAACGTGTCTGCATATTATCAGGAACTCAAGATGCTTGCCAACCAACTCTCCAACGTCGGCGCACCAGCCACTAATCAGCGATTGGTCATGCAACTTATTGCAGGCTTGAACGAATCCTATGACGGCGTTGCCACTATCCTTCAGCAATGCACGTCGTTACCTCCGTTTTATGAGGCCCGTTCGAAGCTTATTCTTGAGGAAACCCAAAAAATCAAGCGCAACACCACTCATGCCAGCATTGCCAACGCCGCCCTCACCACCACCGTCGGGCCCTCTGCCGACGGCAGGGCCTCCAACTCTGGCAACCAAAACCGCCGGCTCGAGGACCCGCAACAGCCCGCATCCACCCGCAACAACCGCCAGAGCAGGCAGTCCGGTAAGGGACGCGGCGGACGGAATTCCAACAACAACAATGGCGGGAAGGGGCAGTCACCGCCGGCAGGAAACACCAGCAGCGACCGCAACAGTAGCAGCATCCTCCGCCGTGGGCTGCCTACCCGTCGTGGGCAGCATGGGCCCTACCGTCATGTGCCTCTCCTCCTAGCATGTATCCGACATCCTCGTGGACTCCACCTCAGAACCGACAGGCCCAACCTGGCATACTCGGCCACGTCCCCAACCGGCCTACACTTAGCTCTTGTGTAGAATCTCATTCATATTGTTAAAATATGAAACTATGTATTTTGCAACCAATTATATTCTCATTTTTTAGCTCATTTCGAGAAACCAACATTTGTAGGTTAAATATGCCTAGTAACTAGTAAGCTATCATAAGAACTAAAATTTAAATATATCAATAGTTAAGGGATTAAAAGTACTATTGGCCCTTCTATTATTTATCGATTTCGCTAAAGAAAAGCTTGGTAAGAGTAGTATATATCAAACAACTACAGATTGATAGACAAAAATTGGTAGGACCACATATTCACTATTCTGGATAGTGAATGGATATGAATGGTCTATTTATTAAAGAGATGAAATTTTATTTGTCATGCATTTAAAAAAAATTGTGAAGATATGAAGTATGATGTTAGGCAAACGAAAGAGCTGGGTGAAGAAACAAATTGGAAAAAAACACTTAAAAAGAAGTGAAAATGACACGCAATTGTGAAATTTCCCAGAAAGGACAGAGATTCAGACGTCTACACGTTCAATTCGAATATGAAAACAATTACAGCAATAATTCTGATTGGTATTTATACCATTAATAGTAATACTGCTAAATTAATTGAATCCATGTCTTAAACAAATTTGAGAGTTTTCAATTATTAGAGACGGAAAGTGTCACAGGGGCGATTTTCAACCAGCCGATAGGCGAGGTTTGTCCTTGTGCGGCAGTCAAGCAGTGCCTTGACTCAGCATGGTCCAACACTTAGCCAAAAATCCAGACAGTTTGGCTTGTAACTCGATTTTAGGCAGCAACACTTTAATATGAACCTTAATAATTTTTAGGCAGCAAAAGATAAAAGAAATAACAACATAAAGTAAGAACAAGAGGCAACAATATACATGAAATCAACTCCCAACTCGTATTATTAAAGTGAATACAAGAACACTTAATTTTCGCACCAGCCTTGGCACAAGATCCCTGACCTTAGACAGATTTCGCTCTCTATAATTTTCTCTAAAATTCTAACTCATAAAACCTGAAAATGCACAAGTGTTGGGCTGCACACTTATATTTTCGTGTGACAGCCAACTGCCCAACACTTGGCTTACAATGATAGGGTCAACTTGGCCCACTCAACCCCTATCCTAGGCTAATGCAATTGACATCCCCCAACTGCTAGGAATTACAAGGAAATGCTTAAAATACAAAGGCAACCGCCCAAAAGACTTGGCCATTTCAACTGAGTATAAGGGAAATGAGCAAAATCGCCCAACTGCCCACATGTGCGTGCCAGTCAAGTTTTGGCGCCAATGTCCCATTTTTCCAACCAAGTCTTGCACCCAGCTCGCCCTTCGAGCCATTTTCATGCCTTAGCCGCACACAACCTTGCCCTTGACACTACCTTGCTCGCACCACTGCTTGCCTTGTCGTGCCATGCCTTGCCTTAACCGCTCACATCCTTGTCTTCTCCATGCCTTTGTCCCACACTGTCTTGCTTTGCCACAACTTGCACATGCCATGTCCTTGACATGTCTTGCCGCCCATGTCAACATGATGCCAACCTGTTTTTGGGTTGTGACAAGGTCCATCATGTAAATCCCTTGCCATGCCCATGTCTTGTTTGATTACTTAGGCCGAGGGTCTAACAGAAAGCTACTCCAAGTCCAGAATGAATATTAAATAAGGAGTTGTGTTAAATTTGCGCATGTACTATCTGAAATTGATTAACTTTGTCCTCATTAGACTTTTCGACTAATTTTACCCTGTCATTAGGAAAAGTCTAGTTTATGCGCTTGACCCCCTAATGGAATTCCAACCTTAGGATAATTTTAAATCATAGGGAAAAAATAGGTATAAATTTGATTTTTTTTCCTCGAAAAGTTTGGACACGTGGAGTCCCCTTATTTCATGCTGGATATTCGTAATGGCAAGGGCAAATACAAAAAGATGTGATAACGATAAGAATATGTATTGACCAAAAGTCTAACACAGCAAAATTGAGCAAATTTAGACATTTTTCCTATTAAATATGAATGTTATAAAGTACTAGATGTATACATTTTGTGGCTTACTCCTTTTTCCTAAATGTTTAAGAAAAAAAAAGGATGACATTCTTATTTGTTAACACCAAGAAAAGCTCAAAAAGCATCAGACTAAACATTACATCACGAAATTTGTGTCAATTACTTCATCTTTTTGTAATGATAGAAGCAACGGTTCATCACTTCAATTTAATGTACTCTTCAATCAAACAAGAACAATTATCTCTAGACGCTGTTGTAGAGATTCTTTAAGTAGAAAATTTTGATGAATACATGAATGATAGTATCATGGTCATTTGGATGTGAAATCGAGTTACACTGTTTAAATTTTGAAATGGGTTCATCAATACATACATATCCCTCCCTCTCAACTTTGTCCTAAAGTTCCAACTACACACCTAACATTGAGAGCTATTTTGGTTAAAAACTCCAAGCATTGGACAAAAGGTGGTATATTGCTTTTGCCCCTTTGCAATTTTAACCAAGTTGACTTTGCATAGAGAGAGCTTACTGATGTAAAGAGCTATTGTTTGCAAAAGAGTTAATAGATAGGTGAAAGTCACCTCCTCTCCTTAGAGTCAAGTGGCTTTCACCCAAAAGTCAATAAATAGAAGAGTGAGGAGGGATTTTTTGGCAAAGAAAGATTGATTAGCTCACCTAAGGGTCGTAGTAGTAAAGGCACCAAGACGGATGGTTGGTTGAACTGGGCGACAGCTTCGCGAGCGATAGCTCATTTGGCTTGTTTAAAGCTAGCTTTCTAACTCTTTGATTGATGAATAGAACTAGATCTCGACCTGGCTTTCTCACACTAAGAGCATTCCATAAGCAAATGCACTAAGCATATCCCACCATAAGAAGAATTAAGTCTTGGAGACGACAATAGTTCCAAAGTTATCAATTCAAAACATCTGTTGGTAGAATATTGATAACAACATACTTATTCACTTTACCCTCGTGAGAGTTCACTTCTATTCCAATTTTGATTTGATGTGCATGGATGCATCAAGACATTTTCACTTTAATATAACTTAGAAGAATCATGGCTGAAATTCAAATGTACACTAAAACACATCTTCCTCTATATGACCATCCAAGGGCGATCCAAATATGATATTATAGGCACTATCTAGAACAAGGAAATATCCCAGATACAGACAACTACTTCCCTCTTTCATTTTCATCTTCTTTACATGATTCTATCAAGAACCGTGTATTTGTCACTAAACATGGGTCAAGTCTTCAAAGCATGGACATGAAGACGAATTATCCTTCAGAATGTACTGTTAACAAGTGAAGATCCCGAAAACTGTGTTTTGTACATAAGACTCCACAAAGAGAAAAAGACTTGCAAAAGACACAAATACTTCACACCACACTAAATTACACCAAACAAGCACAATCATGAGTCCTCCCAAAATTACAGAAGACCATCATATCACATTATGGCACAACCCTTCCTTTCCTCTTGCGGCTGTGCGGCAGTTTGCGGATATCTGTTTGACTCCGACGGGTTGTAAGTGAACTCCGATGTATCGAGCCCATACTGAGTTACAGCCATTCAAGAATTCAAGTCAGAAAACTTAACAGGCAGTACTATCAAGAAGAGGTTTCACCAGACACCGAAAAATTCAAGTGCACTTGCAAGCACATAAATGAGATAAAAATTATACTAAATGTACTATCACAAACCTATGCTGTCACAAGAAAGCTTTTCATTTTTGAAAAACTAAAAAGGAAATTGAAATAAAAAATCTTCTCATTATCTAGAAAAGTCATGGTCAATGCAAAAAGGTCTTGCTGTGATAGGATATTTTGAGAACTAGGGAAAGAAAAGAAAAGAAAAGAAAAGACCCCTCAAAAAGGTCAAAAGAAATAAAGCACCTCAAACAAGCACTAATTTTCATAATGAGTACAAAGTAACTGAAAAAGATTGTGTTGTTAGTAACGAGCAATCAACCAAGAAGATTAAACATCATGATCCACATCAACATGCAAAAATAGCAATTAACAGAGAGCAAACCTTTTCTCTCATACGTGTGCTCCATGCATCACTTCTACTTGGACGATTATCAAGGGTACCAGCAACAGGGACACCGGTTGCAGGAGCTGGTGGTGGCCTATTGTTGATCAGTGGCTGTCGGATTTGTTGTCTGGGACCACCTATGTACTCATCGTCACTATCATAGTCTGCTGGTCTGTTTGCTGCCCTTACTACGAGGGCCAATAAGAATATAAGAGCCTGCAACTCATGTCAACGCCCGAAATTGAGAAATACAATATGTTTGGGAACAAAAAATCAAATATATTGTTCTTAACCTCACCTCAAAAATGACAGCACCAAGGGTTACCCACTTGATAATCTTCCAGTGGTCATCCAGAAAATCATAGATCATATCAAAGTTACCCGTTTTGTCAGTTGGAATTTCCTGATAAAGACTTTCATCACTTTTCTGACAACAAATGTATAGTTTGAAAGTGAAGCCATGAAATAGTAAACACTTACCTCTCTCCAGCTTTTATCAAAGAATATAAAACCAGCAGCAGCTAGCTCTATCAAGATCAACAAGAAAATCAACGCTGAGTACTGTTCCTAGTTAAGGTGCTAAACATGCTTCATAGAAGACTGAGAAGAGAAATCAGATGAAAATTCTAGTAACTTGGATATTCTAAAAGTCCACAATGCCTATCGGAAATATATTTTTTCAAAAATAGTTTAGGTTTTCCACAAATAATCAATCATGAATACTGAACAATTGATAAGGATACACAACTCAGGCAGCAACCATTCCTTGTTGCAGCTCCAATGCAACCACAGCAAGATACAACTACAAGAACTGCTCCAATACCAATAAACAAATATATGAACCTGCAACATAACAAATGGGTCAATTAGTTTTCCGGAGAACTCGTTCAACTCCGACCAACTGAACATTGGCAAATTTAAACTTGGAGAGGCAGCAGCACACCAAATATGAGTCATCCTTCCCAGCAAAACTTTATCCAAGCAATAAAAGGAAGAATAGTCTTGTCATTCTATAATCTTTATAATTCATGTAGTTAAGTTCTGAGAATTCAAACTCACTCAAAACTAAGACATATTATGACAAAAAGGTCGTTGTCTCTGTTTATAATTTAATGATGGACGCAAACAAACAGGTGCAATACTTCCAAGTTGCTTTCATTCTACACCCAGGAAACACACAATTCAACATTTGCATATACTTTCGGGAAAAAACAATGCAAGTTTTCTCAAACTTATCAGCAAAAAGAGTAAAACAAAAAGAATTGGCTATCATTTTAAAAGGACTGTAGCACAACTGACTAATCCATCCGCCCAGATGACAGAAACATTTAGGCCATCAATAATCCAGAAAGGGTCATGAGTAAGCAAACACTCCCAACCAAAAAATCATAGAAGTACTAAATACATTATAACTAAAACTTGTTTCACATCATCTTTAAAAAAAATTGAACTTTGACTTGTGAAGTTGGAGGTAATATTCCTCTTTGTTAGGATAATAATTTTTTTAAAATAAGCTTCAAAATCTACAAAAAGCAATGTACACAAAATTGACAAATCATTGTGCGACTTCTTCAACATAGTTCGGTCAGATAGTTGCTCACTTGCTCCTTGAATATAGTAAAACAGGGGCATGCTACTTCCGTGGGGAAAAAGTCTCAATCATTTCCAGATGTACTTTACATTCCCCAACAGATAAAAACTAAAATCCCCCCCCCCCCAAGTAACACCACTGAAATCTGAAAATAGGACAGAGAAGAGAGGAAAAAAGGAAATTCCAAGTGACCGTTATTTCTGACATGGAAAGTAGAGTTTGAAGTTTATCAAGGGATGGATATAAACCTTCCGTACATAGTCATCACTGATAATGGAGAAAGAAGTTTGGTGTTCATATTCCCATGTGAATACCCCAAATCTGCCACTTTATATGTTAGAGATGTTAAATACTTGAACACGAGAAGCACAGAAGCAGAGGAAATCTACTTCCACTTTGTATAAGGTAGAAAAGGGGCTATCATCAAAGTGGTGTTGAGAGCGTGTGGGCGGGTTTGGTTAGATTGGGACCACGACTAAAATGGTTAGGAGTGCATGTAAAGAGAGACGGGTGAAATACGAGACGATCCCTGGTAATGTCAAGGAAAATGTAGGATGGATCATTATACCTATGGGATGAAAGAAATATGAAAATGGTGGATAATAAGGAGTTTTACTCCATTGCTTCATGATTCAAGAGCACAGGAAGCAACATGGAGTGAGGTTATGGAGAGGTGTACAAGCTAGTGGGTGAGGGATCAAAGAGGAAGTTATAGAATGAACTCTCAATATTTTTATCTGGTTAAAGACTAGTTTTAGTATTTGAAGAGATTTTAACTCAATAAGTTTCCTAGGGAAAATATGGGGTGTAATTCTTTCTCTACAGTAATGGAATAGTTCTCGGAGCTTTTATTGATAACCATCAACTTACAAATCTTCTGTTCACTGGTGATAGGTTTACATGGTCCAAATCAAGGAGTCAAAGTCGATATCTAAACCAGACTAGGTGGCTTCTCAGAATCCACCCCAAATGAGGAAATGACATTGCACACAAATCAAAAGCACCAGCCTAAACTTGCATCAGATCATTTTCCTTTCCTATTAGACACAAAAAAAAACTAAGAAGACTACAAGCACCTTTTAGATTTGAGAATAAGTGGTTGAAAGCGACAGATTTTGGAAAATGGATGAGACACTGAGACAGTGGTGCAGTAACCAGATTCAAGGGAATCTGTAGTTCAACCATGTGAAGAAACTAAGAAATTTGAAAGGGGGATCTCTTAGCCAATGGAATTAGGAAGTATTTGGAAGGATAGAAAAGTCAAGATATCAGAATAGGTAAGTCTAGACATCAGAATTGATGAAAATGTAGGGGATAGAAAGAAGTAAGGGGGTTGGAACCAGATGATCGCTAAAAATGAGGAGATATGAAACGAAGAGAGCTAGCTTTAACAGCTATAGTACAAGAAATTAGATGGATACAAAAATCTAGGGTATTACTGTTGAAGGAAGGGGATTGCGATACAAGTTCTCCCACTGCAGGTTATAGTGAAAAAAAGGAGAAACTTTGTCGAGAAAAAGAAGAAGTGGGAGAATCAGTTACAATTGAAGGAAAGAGGTGAAAGACACAATTATCTGTTGCAGAGGCCTCAACTTGGCAAGTTAGAATTTAGCCAAAGAGCAGAGAAGATGAAGGAATGGTCAAAAAGAGAAATCTTGAAAAAGGAAGTGCGGTAAGCAGTTGAGAATTCAGAATTATACAGGAGATAAAGCACTAGGACCTAACAGCTTTACTTTACCCTTATTTCAACAGTGTTTGGACAATGTCCAGATTTTGTAGAGACAATTCAGGCTTTTTGATGAGACTGAAATTTTTCAGAGCACCACCTCCTCTCATAAAGCAATCATACCAAGAAGGATGGTGCAGCAAATACTAAGGACTACAAACATATTAGTCAAGTGTGAAGCATCTATTAGATTACTGCTAAAATACTTTTAATTTAGTACATGACACAATGCCAACCTCCCAGAATATATTCGTGAGAAGCAAGTGAATTTCAGACACAACACTTGTTTCATATAAAGTGGTGGGCTCTAGAAGAAAGGAAGGACCTAAAGGGGCAGCCCGGTGCACTAAGCTCCCTCTATGCGCGGGTCCGGGAAGGGCCGGACCATAAAGGTCTATTGTACGCAGCCTTACCCTACATTTCTACAAGAGGTTTCCACGGCTTGAACCCGTGACCTCCTGGTCACATGGCAACAACTTTACCATAAGAAAGGAAGGACCTACAGGAGCAAATTGGGCTTTGAGAATTCTTACAATCATGTCAATTAAGACTTTTTGGACTTTGCAATGATGCAAGATGTGTTTGGAAGAAAGAAAAAGGAAGTGAAAAAGGGTTTTGTGTATCGACGGTGAAATTCTTTAGTATTGATAAACGGGACTCTAATAGAGTCGATGGAAAGATAATGGATGCAGCAAGCATGGCTACAAAGAAAAGAAGTTAGTAACACGAGTATCTACTGTAGGTTGATGTGCAAATTTTGTGAACGGCAATTTGTTATACTTTCCATGATGAAAGACACATGGAAAGACCAAAAGGAAGTAATAACACTTACAGTTCAATGCGTAGTACAAATACCTTTGATATGCACAAAGTATAAAAAGAAACAAACCCATTGTTGAGAATCTGGAGATCAATTATTGCATCTTCTCAAAAAAAACAAAGTAAAAAGCTATAGACACCCTTAAAGAAAATTAAGATATGCTTCAAATGTTCAGTTCACGTTATTCCATCTAAATGAACAACAGTCTCCTATGTGGAAGAGAAACTCCTTAATTTCCATAATCAGAAAAGAAGCTGACTATATCTTTAAAATCTCTAAGAAAAAATTGCCCTTATCCTTTTTAACTGTGACATTCCTCTAAAACCCAATACAAAAACAGGGAACACAACATTATCAATTAGCAAATACAGTTAGCACTACAACTTCACAATCAAATAAAATAAGTATTAAGGCGAAAAAGAGTATTCACTCATACCAAGGTTTTGGAAGTTTATCAAAGATGTTTTCAGCCAATGATACAGCCATCAGCATTGGACGACCGAGCTGTATCACTTCTTCAGCACTTGTAGGTGGTGCAACAGGGTAATCATCCCCACCGGAGGACGAATGATTCTTGAACTCAACAAATAAATAAATACCATACCCCACCATTGCCAAACCAACAAGGGTCAACAAGAAGTTCAAAAGCTTCAACAAACACTCCCAAAACCCTTTGCATGCCATTTCTCTACAGTTCCTTCACAACCCCTTTTAAAACAACAGTTCCTTTACAATTTTCAGCTATTTCATCAAATTCCCTAAAATACCAACATACACAAACCCACTCATTAATACTTCAGTTTATCCAAGACACATAAAAATTCAATCTTTTCCACAAAAAAAAAATATACAAAACAAGCAACTAGCTAAGGGTTTATCGGAAACAACCTCTACCTGCCAATGTAGTGATAAGGTCTGCGTACACTCTACCCTCCCCAGACCCCACCTTGTGGGATTACACTATGTATGTTGTTGTACCCGGTGTAATCCCACAAGGTGGGGTTTGGGGAGGGGAGGGTAGAGTGTACGCACACCTTACCCTACCTCTTGAGGGTAGAGTGTAGCATGATGTTGTCAACAAACAACTAGTATTACATTTATGCATAATAATAAATACCCAATTAATCAATGACATAAACCAGCTTTATATATATATATATATGTGCCTCATACCCAAAAGGGATTGTCAAGATAACTCAAGCAGGGATTATTCAATTATGATAATTATGAAACTATGATTATGGATGGATCTGGGAAAACAATTAAAAGGGGTTAAAATAGACATGAAATTAAAGTTATTGGAGCAAGAATCTTGAAATATAATTATTAGTTTATAATAAGGAATTGGGATTATCAATTGAGCTTATCTAAAAAGAAAAATTGGGATAATGGGTCAAAGAAACACTTACAATAATAATGGATGATTTTTGAGATCGGAAAGACTGGAAGATACGAAGAGAGTGGAAGATGAAAGAGGGTATATTAGGTTTGAGGAAAAGAAAACAAAGGGAAAAAGGAGCAAAGAGGTTAGCTTTGCAGCCTGGTTTCTTTATAAATTTTTACTACCCTTGATCAAAAATCTCGAATTTGATTTGTTAATATACAAATCTATTGTGTTTGAGAACTTTTTATTCTTAATAAAGATTTTTTGAAATTTCAAATTTAATTTAACTAAATCTTAGGAGTAATACAAATATTAAATAATGGGTATAAAATTAAAAAAAAAAAAGATATTCACTTATTAAATCAAAAAAGAATTAACCTCATTTTTTTCCAGACTTGTCCCTATTAAGTGTTATGTGATCAAATCTCAATGTATATTTAATTAGAAACAGTTTAGTCAAATTACATATTTTTATCTAGAAGTTAGTATTTTTTTAAAAATTGTGCAAATGGCTAAGTGGACACTCTATTTTATCCGGAGGGAATAGTAATAACCAACTTTTAGTTTTTGACTTATTTTTATACTTTTCATGCTTAAAAGTAAGAGCTTTTAAGCACTTTTTTTTTTATTATCAAACGCTTTGAGATAAATTAAAGCCTGTTTGGATGGGCTTATAATTCTGGGGAACTAACCGAAATACCCTCAAAACAAAATAATTATCCGCTCCATACCCTTTTTAATTTAATTACCTGTCGTACCCCTCGTCCAAAATTATTTACCCGACATACTCCTCGCTCAAACTCCTTCCTCTGTAATATCATCGCAGTACATTTATATACCATAATGGTATAATGGAGGACTAAGAGAAGAACTGAAGCAGTCATCTATGATATCATCTCAGTATATTTATATATCATAATGGTATCACAAAAGAACTAAGAGAAGGACTTCGTGATACCATCTCAATATATTTATATATCATGATAATATTATGATCTTGAGGAGTGTCTCATTAAAGTACTAAAGTAGTCCTTCGTGATACCATCACATTATATGTACATAAGACAATGGTATTATAGAGTATTTTTTTCAACAAAAGCGTATTTTTTAAATAAATGAACATGATCATTCATGATATACCATCTCAGAATATTTATGTATCATGTTGGTATCATAACTGGGAGGAGGACATCTCAGATAAATGATTTCAATTTTTTATGGGGGTATGAGCGAGTAATTAATTTAGTTTGAGGGGGCATGAATGTTCTTTCTCCTATAATTTTAAACTTATTTTGACTTAAAAATAAGTGTTTAAAAGCTCTTTTTTATTTTACTCAAATACGATAAAAATATTTAAAAGTTATTTTGGCTTAAAAAACCTAAAATAAGCGAATCCAAACTGGCTCTATAAGTTTATTTAAATTTCTTAATATTAGGAATGAGAGATAATATGTCACGTAATTGAAACGATTCACTTAAGTGCGTACTAATCCCGAGCAAAACCGAACCCACTATTCTTTTCTTTGGCAGGAATATTTTTATCAGGTCTTGGTGAGTTGGCATTATTATTTGAATGGCCCAATGGAACTTTAAGCACCACTAACAACATGACTGTATTATTTACTATATTGTAGCAAATAAAAGTACGTTGACTTTAAGCATTCACCCTAATTAACAAAAATACATCATTATTGATTTAATCCATAGTTTATTACACTAATAAATAAAACAATGAAATATACAAGTAGAAGAAGTGTATATCCTTGGCACCGTCCCCTTTTTTTTGTTTTTCTATGTGTCAACTCTGCAGTCCTTATCAGCATTTGCCTATATATACATTTAGAAAGAAATTTGGTTTTGGCAACTTAAATTTTATTCTGCACTCCACTTGCTTTGTAATGGAGATCCAACAAACGGCGTATTCCAGATTTAAATTCAAGACTTTTAGTTAAAAATAAAAAAATACTTACCACTTCATCATGAATTTTTAAATATATATAAGATACTTCTTTCGGTTCAAAATAAGTATTTACTTAGCATTTAACATATTTTTTAAGAAAATATCAACTCCTAAAACAAAATAGGTATTTTGATCAAATTACCCTTAATTAAATACTACTTAGTTACTAATATAATTTTTTAATTACATAAAAACTAACTTATTTAAATAGGAATAAATTTGAAAGAAAACAATTAATTCCTTCTTGATTATGCAAGTAGACACTTATTTTGAATCAAAATAAAAAAGGATAAGTAGACACTTAGTAGACGTTTGACCATAAAAATCAAATATTTTTCGCTTTATTGAAATTTTGAAGTATGAGTTGAAGATAGAGTTGTGTTTGGTTATAATTTTACAAAGAATATTTAATTGTAAATGTACTGAAAGTGCAAAAAGTGAAAACAACTGTTTTAGCGTTTTCTATACTTCAAATACAACATGAAATAAAGTGAAAAAATGCTGGAAAAAAACAAAAAATTCTCATAACCAAACGAGTTCTTTATTAAATCAAAATTAAAAGATTAAAAAAACACTTATTATTAAGCGGAGGGAGTATAATACAATGTGAGGTGGATTTTGGATAGTTGTCGTTAGTGTGAAAAGTGACAAGCATCAACCGGTCGTAAAAGCATAGAGTAACGAGCTACAGTCTACAAATATATAGTGGGGGTAGAACACCACCGTCATCGTTACCATATTTATGACCCCAACACTTCTCCTTTTCTCCTCTGTTTGGTGGGGGCTTGGAATGCCTTTTTAAAAAAGGAATTGGCGGGCGTTTGAAATTATTAATTCGATTAATTCAAATTTATATTATATAATAAAGTATATTAACGAAAGTATTTCCTGCCACTTTCTTTTTATATGCGTATTTGAATTCAAGATCTTTGATTAAAAGTAAAAGAATTCATTCATCACTATATTTGAGTTGTTTGGTTGGAAAATAAGTTATCCAAGATTAATTATTTCGGGATTGTTATCCCACCATCCCATAGGGATAAAATAATACTACAATCTCGGGATAGTTAGTCTCGGGAGTAGTTATACCGCGATTTTATTTCAACCAAACATTGGATAAACTCATCTCAAATTTAATCCCGAGATTAATTATCTCTTATCTCTCATACCAAACGAGCATATATCCAACCTAAAATACCTTCACTCAAATTAAGCAGTACTCCCCCCGTCTCAAATTATTTGTCATAGTTAATAAAAATATTTGTCTCAAATTATTTATCATTTTAGAAATTTAAGATAATGAATTATTTTTCCTCCATTTTACCCTTTGTCATTAATGAAGATGACATATAAATGGAGAGAGATTATAACCTAAACATAAATAAGGGTGAAGTAGGTCAAATACCCTCCTAATTAATATATTTCTTAAGAGGCGCGTAAACCAAAAATTGATAAATAATTTGAGACGGGGAAGTAGTATTTTAATCTTATGAGTTATTGATTCTAGTGAAAATAGGTATTATTAATTATTATTATTATTATTAGGTTCTAGCTAAGCAATTTATACATATTTGTAAATTTTTCACTATAAATACAATATTGAATCAAAGTTACTGAATTTTGTCCAATCAATAACTTTTATTTTGGCTTCGCCTCTGCCCGCATTCAGTGTTACACTGACCCAATAAATATATGACATATGACTTTACATAACTATTCTAAATCATAATTAATCAATATATACTTAATCAATCATAATTTATGTTATTGGCGGGGTGAGAAATTTGAAATTAAAGTCAATCAAAATTTTGAAAATCAATAAACATTCTGAATCATTGAATAACTCCAACATTGTCAATTGAGGCCAATAGTGTATGTTTTTCCTGCAAATATATCAATTAATACATCTGGTTTCTGGTGGACCAAGCAATGTCCCCCTTTTTTTTTTAACTAGTGTTTGGCTCTCATCATTTGGCATATTCCAAGATTTTCTGGAAATCATATCCACTAGGAAAAATGTTAAGAATTCAAGAACATTCTTTAATTTTCCAAAAAGAACTATTTTCTTATAAATGAATTACGAGGATAACATTAAGAGATTATAACTTTTCAAAACAAAAAACTCTAGGAAAATATTACATAAATTATAGAGGTGTTAAACAATGCCAACTACTCAGTCGTCTTGCTGGTATAACATTTTTTTTGTAGTTTGGATTTTAAGTTGGTGTGAGATCTCAAAATTTAAAGACTCACAATGGAGCAGGGGAAAAAAAGAGTTGGGAAATTCAAATCATGCGAACTCGATATGAATTATACTCCTATTAAAGACAGAAGAAATTTAGATCCCTACGCCAACTACTATAATTATTTTATTATCATTCAGTTATCAAAGAGTAAGAAAGATCCAATTAGATAACAGTGCATAAAATTCATAATTCGAATTGTAATACTTTATCACATATTTGTTAAAACTAGTTAATGAATAAAATTAGCCAAGTTGGTGTGAATGAGAAATGGAAGGAAAATGAAGGCAACCTTTCCGAACAATCACCTTCAAGGCTATATAAATTGAGGCAATGCCTCATTTTTAAGACACCAAAAACAAAAATTCCTGCATCTGAAATTCTGCATTCTTTTTCCACAAATAAAACTATCGAGTCTTACTGTGTTTCGTTGCCAACTTTGAGTTCGTCGAAGTCGAAGGCGTTTGACGTACCGCTACTCCTGCGACAGGTATATCCGTTTTATCCTGGGAGGAAGTAATCCATAACCTCGGGTACAGTGAGGGGATTAAATTCCTTAAGGACACACAGTGAATTCTGTGGTCTCGGATATTTTCTTACTTCTGCATTTTTTTTTTCAGTTTCTATTTTTTCTGGTTTTTGTATTTCCGTTTGGTTTCTGTTTTTCCTGATTTTTTGAACACAGGCCCAACAACAAGCTTAAGGAATTTAATCATTATTTCTGTGTTCATTTGTTCTTGTTTAACAATTACAGAACATTGTCGGAAAAATGAGAGAAAAAAAGGTGTATGTTTGTTGTTTCGATGTAACGAACTTGTATGTTGTTTGGAGACTAAAATCTTCGGATTTTCTACTCCGGTTGAGATTAAAGTTTTCATAACTTTATACTCATTTGGGTACTTGATTTGAAGATATAAAAACTTCATCAAGTATACAACATACAATTTACTGGAAAAAAAATATTTGTTGTTTCGGTGTAACGAACTTATATATTGTTTGGAGACTAAAATCTTCGGATTTTTTACTCCGATTGAGATTAAAGTTTTCATAACTTTCTACTCATTTGGGTACTTGATTTGAAGATATAAAAACTTCATCAAGTATACAACATACAATTTACTGGGAAAAAAAATGTTTGTTGTTTCGGTGTAACGAACTCATATGTTGTTTGGAGACTAAAATCTTTGGATTTTCTACTCCGGTTGAGATTAAAGTTTTCATAACTTTCTACTCATTTGGGTACTTGATTTGAAGAGATAAAAACTTCATCAAGTATACAACATATAATTTACTGCATTTCGTTTCAAGTATTTTAAATCTGTTTGTGTAACCTTGATTCGGTTTGAAGAAATAAAATCTTCACCGTTGTGTATTACATTTGTTTCTGTCAAACTTGATTCGGTTCGAAGTCTTCACCGTTTATTAAACTTTTTCTGTTGCTTCGTTTGCGACAGAAATGGGAGACATGACTCAAAATTTGAATGCTACTGCCACACCAGCCCCCATGGTTGGTTCTACGAGCAATCTTTGCGTCCTCGGTCGTCTTGCACCAAAGACCGGCTCCAGAGAAGCCTGGAAAATTCACCGGAATTGATTTCAAACGATGGCAACAAAAGATGTTCTTCTATTTAACTACTTTAAACCTCCAAAAGTTTATTAAGGAGGTCGTTCCGGTTTTGCCGGAATCAACACCTGAGAATGAACGTTTTGTTGTAACTGAGGCGTGGAAGCACTCAGATTTTTTGTGCAAGAATTATATTCTTAGCGGACTGGAGGATGATCTTTACAACGTCTATAGTAATGTGGAAACATCAAAAGAACTATGGGATGCGTTGGAAAAGAAATATAAAACAGAAGATCTTTGGATTAAAGAAATTTATATTGCCAAGTTTCGGACTACAAAATGGTAGATGGCAAGTCCATTTGTTACTCAAGTTCAAGAGTTGCAGGTTATCATCCACGATCTACTCATTTGAAGGTTTGGTGATTAGTGGAGCGTTTCAAGTTCTTGGCGATAATAGAGAAGCTGCCTCCTTCATAGAAGGACTTCAAAAATTACTTGAAACACAAGCGAAAGGAGATGACACTAGAAGATCTCATCGTCCGGTTGAGAATCGAGGAAGATAACAAGGCAGCGGAGAAGAAGGCAAATGGGAGAACAACCATAGAGGGAGCACATATTGTTGAAACTGCCCCAACTAATCTGAAAAAGAGGAAAAATGCATCGGGACCAAGGAGCTATCCCAACAAGAAGAAATTCAAGGAAGCGCCTGATTGTGGAAAAACCGGACACAAAGTTGCAGACTGTCGTGCTCCGAAAAAGGAAAAGAAGAAGGGTCAGGCTAATATGGTTGAAACAAACGAGGAAATTGATGACTTGTGTGCTATGTTTTCTGAGTGCAACCTAGTGAGAAATCCGAAAGAGTGGTGGATTGACTCTGGCGCCACTCGCCACATTTGTGCTGTTAGAGAAGCCTTTGCTTCATATGCTCCCACCGGGCCCGATGAGACCATATATATGGGAAATTCTGCAACGGCCAAAATTGAAGGTTATGGAAAGATACTGCTGAAGATGACATCTGGCAAGGTGGTGACTCTCAACAACGTCTGTCATGTTCCTGAAATTAGAAAAAATCTAGTATCTACCGGACTTCTAGTAAAGAATGGTTTTAAGTGTGTTTTTATTTCTGACAAGGTTGTAATAAGTAAGAACGAGATGTACATAGGAAAAGGTTACCTCACAGAGGGCCTTTTCAAACTGAATGTAATGGTCGTTGCCAATAATAATAAAGTTTCTACTTCGTCTTACTTACTTGAGTCAAATAATTTATGGCATTCACGTTTAGGACATGTCAATTATAGAACCTTGCGAAAAATGATTAGTTTGGAAGTATTGTCTAAGTTTGAATGCAATCAATCAAAATGTCAAATCTGTGTTGAGTCTAAGTATGTTAAACATCCTTATAAGTCAGTTGAAAGGAATTCAAGTCCTTTAGACTTAATCCATACAGATATTTGTGACATGAAGTCAATCCCATCTCGCGGTGGAAAGAAGTATTTCATAACTTTTATTGACGATAGTACACGGTATTGCTACGTTTATTTACTTAATAGTAAAGATGAAGCAATTGAAGCATTCAGGCAATACAAAACTAAAGTTGAGACTCAACTTAACAAAAAGATTAAAATGATAAGGAGTGATATGGGCGGTGAATTGAATCTCCTTTTGAACAAATATGTTTGGAATATGGCATTATTCATCAAACAACTGCCCCTTACTCGCCACAATCAAACGAAATTGCGGAAAGGAAAAATAGAACCCTGAAAGAAATGATGAATGCCCTGTTAATAAGTTCTGATTTACCCCAGAACTTGTGGGGGGAAGCCATTCTAACAGCTAGCCAAATACTCAATCGAGTGCCCCATAGCAAAACAAAAACTATTCCATACGAAAAGTGGAAAGGAAGGAAGCCCAATTTGGGATACTTCAAAGTGTGGGGGTGTTTGGCCAAGGTGCAAGTTCCTAAACCCAAAAGGGTAAAAATAGGACCTAAAACCATTGATTGTGTTTTCATAGGATATGCCACAAATAGTAAGGCATATCGATTTCTAGTTCACAAATCAGAAAATTCCGACATTCAGGTGCATACGGTAATTGAATCAGATAATGCTGACTTCTTTGAAACCATATATCCGTTTTATCCTGGGAGGAAGTAATCCATAACCTCGGGTACAGTGAGGGGATTAAATTCCTTAAGGACACACAGTGAATTCTGTGGTCTCGGATATTTTCTTACTTCTGCATTTTTTTTTCAAGTTTCTGTTTTTCTGGTTTTTGTCTTTCCGTTTGGTTTCTGTTTTTCCTGATTTTTTGAACACAGGCCCAAGTGAGTCGTCTAGCAAAGAATCTAAACGACCTCGGGAAGAAACAAAGGAAAATATTCCTGATGAGGAAAATCCAAGACGCAGCAAACGTCAAAGGACGTCTACTTCCTTTGGACCAGAATTTCTAACATTTTTGTTGGAGAATGAGCCTCGAACCTTAAACGAAGCTATGTCTTCATCGGAAGCTCAATTTTGAAAAGAGGCAATCAATAGTGAGATAGAATCCATATTAAACAACCATACTTGGGAATTGGTTGACCTTCCTCCGGAGAATAAACCTTTAGGTTCCAAATGGATTTTCAAGCGGAAAATGAAAGCTGATGGTACTATTAATAAATATAAGGCAAGACTAGTTGTTAAAGGGTTTAGACAACGAGAAGGTCTTGATTACTTTGATACATACTCGCCGGTAACGAGGATTACATCCATTCGGGTGTTAGTAGCGTTAGCCACCGTGTACGATCTTGAAATCCATCAAATGGATGTGAAAACAACCTTCTTAAATGGAAAAGTAGAGGAAGAAATTTACATGGAACAACCTGAGGGGTTTGTAGTTCCAGGGAAAGAGAAGAAGGTGTGTCGACTTGTTAAGTCTCTTTACGGACTAAAACAAGCACCCAAACAGTGGCATGCAAAATTTGACCATACAATGCTGTCAAATGGATTCAAGATAAATGAGTGTGATAAATGTGTCTACATTAAGAACACTCCGAACCACGTAGTCATTGTTTGTTTGTACGTGGATGATATGTTGATAATGAGTAACGACATTGCTAACATAAATGCTACTAAGCGCATGCTTGCTAGTAAGTTTGATATGAAAGACTTAGGAGTTGCCGATTTAATTCTGGGAATTAAAATCCATAAGACTCCTCAAGGTCTAGCATTGTCTCAAACTCATTATATTGAAAAGGTACTTGAAAAGTTCAAGTATTTGGACTTTAAAGTTGCAAAGACGCCAATTGATATGAACCTTGCTCTTGCAAAGAATAAAGGTGAAAGTCATTCTCAATTGGGTTATGCCAGAGTGTTGGGAAGTTTGATGTATATCATGAACTGTACGCGACCTGATATTGCGTGTGCTATAAGTAAACTAAGTCGCTACACTAGTAATCCCGACCAAAAACATTGGCTGGCAATGAAACGAGTTTTGGGGTATTTAAAACATACTCAAAACTTTGCTTTGCATTATAACAGGTATCCTGCAGTTATTGAAGGATACAGTGATGTAAATTGGATCACCGGTTCAAATGAAACTAAATCCACAAGTGGATATATTTTTACCATAGGTGGAGGAGCAGTGTCTTGGAAGTCATCCAAACAGACATGTATCGCCCGCTCTACAATGGAATCTGAGTTCATAGCTTTAGACAAAGCCGGTGAAGAAGCTGAATGGCTCTGGAATTTCTTAGAAGATATTCCATTTTGGCCCAAACCGTTGGCTCCTATATGCATATATTGCGATAGCCAAGCGGCAATAGGAAGAGCCGGGAGCCTTATGTACAACAGAAAGTCTCGTCACATACGACGAAGACATAATACTGTTAGACAACTACTCTCTAGTGGAATTATCACAATTGACTATGTTAAGTTAAGAGATAATGTGTCGGATCCACTAACTAAAGGCCTAACTAGAGAGGTAGTTGAAAGATCATCAAGGGGAATGGGACTATGGCCGAGGACAAGTCATCGTGATGGTAACTCTACCTAGAAGACTGGAGATCCCAAGATCTAGGTTCAAAGAGATCAAACAAAGTCATTAATGACGGTTCAACATTGTCACAATAACTTTTTGGTCCATTCTCGTGATGAGACAATGTTCAGTACCAGGATAAAGCATTGTGGCTTTTTAATGGTTCCTAAGTTTGGTACGGGGTATATCAAATAGTGTATCTACGGGATGACACATTTAGGAATCACCTATGTAAGTGTGAAGTGTAAGCCGCTTCAAGGAGAATTCTATAAGGCCAATTCTCTAAGCACTTATGAACCAGGCAGTGTTCATGGCTGAAACGAACAAAACAATGAGAACCAAAGACGGTTAAAGGGTTAATTGTGTGACATGTGGTTGTCTAGGTATACACCAAAACTCGACGGTTCAAGGATATCAAATCTACCGATTGACCGAGTATATCCGACATATGTTCACTACGAAAAGTTCAAAGAGAAATCTACTTATCCAGATGTGATTAATCCTTGCTTACGAATCACACAGTTTTTGTCATGCATGTTTTTCATCATATAGCCATTCCCCATTCATGTGGGGGATTGTTAAAATTAGTTAATGAATAAAACTAGCCAAGTTTGTGTGAATGAGAAATGGAAGGAAAATGAAGACAACCTTTCCGAACAGTCACCAACCTATTCTGAAGAGGCACCTTCAAGGCTATATAAACTGAGGCAATGCCTCATTTTTAAGACACCAAAAACAAAAATTTCTGCATCTGAAATTCTGCATTCTTTTTCCACAAATAAAACTATCGAATCTTATTGTGTTTCGTTGCCAACTTTGAGTTCATCGAAGTCGAAGGCGTTTGACGTACCGCTACTCATGCGACAGGTATATCCATTTTATCCTGGGAGGAAGTACTCCATAACCTCGGGTACAGTGAGGGGATTAAATTCCTTAAGGACACACAGTGAATTCTGTGGTCTCGGATATTTTCTTACTTCTGCATTTTTTTTCCAGTTTCTGTTTTTCTGGTTATTGTCTTTCCGTTTGGTTTCTGTTTTTCCTGATTTTTTGAACACAGGCCCAACAACAATATTCACATCTAGTATTTCACAATTTCATATCACTACTATGGATTATTGAAACCTATGAGTATTCATCTATTGGGGCTATCAGGAACAAGTATGCCACATAGCAGATCCCCAAAATGGCCCAATCCATTAATTATCAAATCATTCAACAGTCCAAACTTCCAAAATTGGGCTAGAGTCTAGCGAAAAGGGGCACCCACTTCATCTGTCGGAAAATTAAGCGTCTGACGGAGATGTGGCGGTCGGGCACGAGATGACAGTTATTGTCGACGGAGGATTGAAAAAGGAGGGCAATAAAGTTAAGTTATTTTTAATTATAGAAAAATGACATCTTTTTAGATAAACTAAAAAAAATTGTGTCATATAAATTAGAACGAAAGAATACTTAGTATTTTATAAGGTATGCAGCTCGTTAGCTTACCTACCAGTAGATACAGTGAATAATGGTCTAAAGAAATTAGAATTGGATCTAACTGAAAGTATATTTATGTCCTAGAGACAATATGTATTAGGACAAATGTACTTTATACACATTCGTATTATTATTAATGGAGATTAATATTTTGGCAGTTGCAATTATTAAATTATTAATTGATTGTTTATAATATTCTATAATATGCATCCATGGAGGTTACGCTGTTATTAATAGTGTGAGATATTAATATTATAACGTAACTCTTAAAATAGCCTCGACTAATGATCATCGAGAATGGGATATCGATGATATGTGATAAGTCGACATGTGGTCTGCATCACATCCTTAGAGGATGTAGTATGTCTCACATGCTACGAGTAATGGCTACTCGTGATGGACACATGGATACTTTGAAAGTATTGGTATACCCTGCTGATATACTGTTGTTATGCTTGTCTAAAGTATGATCAGCGTGTGGGAGATAGAAGTCCTTAGACTTGAGGTCAATACGCATATTGTCTACAAAGTAATGTACTTTGATCCTGTCCTAAGCTCAAATGCCTTATAGGTTGAGATACGGCTTGTATTGGGTACATTACGATGTGAGTTAAAGGTGGTAGTTGAGCCAAGATTAGGATTCATTCCTCGAATGTATATTCGAGAGAACACTCAGATTCTCAGTGATATTAGGTTGACTAAGTCATTGGCCAACACAATGGACATATTTAGAATATGGTCTAGTCGTCAACTACTATAGATGATATACAATGATTAAGCCATTTGGATAGACACTTGACAAATCCTAAGCTTGATCGGGTGTGTCGTGAATGAAAGAATTTTATCTTACCACATAGAGATTAAGTTTACTGGATTCATGTAAATGTACTTCACATATTGAGTTCGTCTTGCGGCGCCGTCTAGGAGTTCCACATAGACCTTAATTTGATTAATGTCGATATGTGAAGGCATGTAGAGTCACACTATGTCGATTGTCCTTTCGATCTAAGGATGCATTGAGAGAGTATTAAATATTCGATTTAGAATCGAGATATTTAAATGAATAATGATTGTTTTAATTAAGTCAAAATTGGATTTTGGATTTAATTAAGAATGTACAGAAAATAAATCGAGACAGTGCAGAAACACGTCAAGCGCCGCGACACTTCTGCCTCAATTTTTGGGCCAGGCCCAAGGTCAAACCCTAATCCTGTTTGACCTAATTTTCACCTATAAATAGTGGTATTCTCTTCATTATTTACATACTAATTTCAGATTATCATTCTAAGCCTTAGAGACTTAGAATTAAAATACTCTCTCGAACCTCTGCTGGATTTCCTAGCTTTTCGAAAGAGAAATACATTGAAGCTCAAAACTTGCAATTGAAAGGGCAACCGCGTGTCATCCCTATAGTAAATAAAAATTTCAGATACTATAACCTGTAAGTTTTATGCTTTATGTTACAGGTTTTGATTGTTGTATAACCATACTAGAATAAGTTGTTGGGGTAAGTAAGAAACAAAATTTTAAACTTTCGTTGTACCTTACTTAAGTGTTTTGAACCCAACAAAACCATACAGTGGTATCAGAGCCCAGGCTGGTTCAATGATTATATAACAATTGAATAAAGTAATAATATGGGTTAAACATAAAATTTGATTAAAATGAGGCTTCTTGAAATCCTACATGTCTTGACCGAATGTTAACCTTTTGATATCACCCTAAATTATCTCTTACGCTAACTCGAGAAAGTCATTCCTCTCTAACTAGAACTAAGCCAAAAGTGCGTTGTCCGGCTCATTGCACGGTGCACGGCTAAGAATGGGTAAGAACAGATGATGGTAGATATGGGCGTTATTGATATTGGTGGGTGATGATAAAGGATATGTGATTTGTTCCCTAAATTGGATTTAGGGCTCGAACGATTTTGAAAAATCAACACAGAAACGTTTGTCAGGACATCGGCGTCGTGGCCCTATGGTAGGGCACCGCGGCGCTTGCTAGGGTTTCAAGGCGGCGGCGCGACGCTAATGCTTCATTTCAAAATTTGGACTCACTGGACAATAGGCGCCGCGGCGCTAATGCATTTGCAGAAATCGAAAGGTTTCTGCCTCTGCAGCGCTGCAGCTCCATAGTGGAGTGTCGTGGCGCTAATACATTTGCAGAAGCCAAAATGCTTCTGCCTCAGTGGCGCCGCGACCCTAATGATTAGCGTCGCGGCCCCACCTGTCCAGAAACTATAATTTGTTTTTGCAGAGTTCAGAATGTTTAACCCAAGATTATTATTATACAGTATAATTGAAAAGTGTACTGTTTATGTGCTAAATGTCAAAATGTTTGTCATTTACATTTCTACAATTGCGTCCGCTATAACTGTCTGGGCAGGCGGCGCCCAGTATTTGATTAAACCATCTTATATCATGCATATTGGGTTGACGGTTCCCAACTATATGTGTCATTAGTCTTGCATGATGTTAAGATGTCATATTGGATATGGCGTACACGAGTTGATCTTGGTTAAAACTCTGAATTAAAATGTTCCCCAGAATTTTAAATACAAGTCTAAATTAAAACGCATCGTCCATTATAATTGTTAGAGTGCAAAATCCTTTTCGGCGATACAAGTATTTATGCCAAAGCATTTGCTCTAAGTCTACGAGGACCAAGACTCTTTTATAGATGTGTTTTAAATGTAAAGGTAAACGATAAACTTTTGTGGGTATTTACACCAGAGTGTTTGCTCACAAAGACCAAATTTACTTAGATACATAAACGCAGTCGTGTAATGAGGTTGACTTGCTTAGACAAATCTTGGCCCCAAAGTGTCGGACTAATCTAAGGACGCAAGATTAAATATAATATTTGATCAACCAAGAGTTGCAAATAAGTTTTGCAATTGGTTTAGAACCTACCAAGATGTGTTATTGAAGTTATCAGCCAAAGCAAACACGGAGATATCACAGGCTTGGATCTTGGCCCATTATGACCTCAATTAATATAGGTCTGTATTTTACCATGGGGTCGTAGAAGTATGTTAAAATAGTGGGAGCTAATTAAACAAAATGTCATATTGATTAGCCTAAACGAATGTGTATAATAGGAAATAGATTTTGAGTTTGATTTCCAGTCTATCTAATTCTTCAGATTATCAAAAATGTCGAGCTTATCATTGAAAATGTTGATTGAGATGAACAAACTTACTGGACCGAACTACCTTGACTGGCTAAGGAATTTGTGAATAGTGCTGAGATAAGAGAAAATAGAATATGTGTTGGACACAGTGTTTCCAACAGTCCATGCGACAGACTCTGCTGAATATGTCTCTTTTGATAAGGATGCTTATCAAAAACACCTAGATGATGCCACTTCAGCATAATGCGTGATGTTGTCTTCCATTTCTATGGAACTTCAGAGACAACATGAGAACATGGGTCCCAATGAGATGATCTAACACTTGAAGAATCTCTATGACTCACAATCCCGGACTATGGAATATGAGTTACTGATAGAACTGTTTAAGTGTAAGCTCAATGAAGGGGGCTAGGTCTCGCATCATGTATTGAAGATGATAGGGTTGATAGAGAGGCTTGCTTCAATTGGAACGAAGTTGGAAAAGAATGTCGCCACCACCCTCATCCTAAACTCTCTCTCTCATTCTTTTGAGAACTTCATAGTGAATTTCAATATGAATGGAACGAAGGCGAGTCTGCAGGAGCTGCACAACATGCTCAAAACCTTTGAGTCTTCCACCTCCAATGGCAAAGCTGTGCTCATGGTGAGCTCTTCTAGCCGACCCAAGATGAAAGGTAAGGAATGGCAGAAGAAGGGCAAAACAGTCGATGCGCCCTCAGCTATGAATCCCTAAGGATGAATGCCTCAACTGCCATAAGAATGGGCATTGGAAAAAGGACTGCACGACACCAGGAGGAGGAAAAGCACCAGGTGCTCCTTCCTTTGGTGGACAAGGTATGTACGTCATTGAAATAAATATGTCTATAAATAACTCTCATTCCTGGGTATTTGATACCGTTTGTGGCTCACACATTTGTACAAATGTGCAGGGGCTAACTGATAGCAGGAAGATTGGATCGAGAGAGATAGACCTACGCATTGGAAATAGAGCACGAGTGGATGCTGAGCGCGTATGGATTTATAGATTAAATTTATATTCTGGCTATTGTTTAGTGTTGAATGATTGCTACTATGTACCCTCGTTAACGAGGAATATCATTTCTATCCCAGTTTTGGACATGAATGGTTTTTCCTCATATATTTATAATGGCAGCCAAGTACTGTTTTTTGATAATATTATATATGGAACTGCTCCTCTTGTGGATGGATTATATACATTAAACTGTAGTCGAGATATATTCAATGTACAAAATAAATGAGCCAAGATAAGTAATAGGAACTCTACCTACCTATGGTACTGCAGACTTGGTCATATCAACGAATCAAGGATATCAAGGTTGATGAAGTTAGACTACCTCGAACAATTTGACTTGGAGTCTTATGGTAACTGTGAATCTTACTTGAGAGGAAAAATGACCAATAAACCACTTTCTAGGAAAGGTGTGCGAGCCAAGGAGGTGCTTGAGTTGGCCCATACTGATGTATGTGGGTCATTCTCGACTCAAGCTAAATGAGGCTTCCCATACTTCATCACTTTTACTAACGACTTCACAAGATATGGATATGTGTATCTTATGAGACACAAATCCGACGTTTTTGAGAAGTTCAAGGAGTATAATTCGAAAGTAAAGAAGCAACTTGCAACAAGTATAAAGACCCTTTGATCGAATTGAGGAGGTGAATACTTAAGCAAGGATTTTCTGGATTACTTAAAGCTACATGGAGTACAATCAGAGTGGACACCTCCTGGAACACCACAGATGAATGGTATTGCCAAAAGGAGAAACTGAACCTTATTGGATATGGTTCGATCCATGATGAGCTCCTCAGCTCTACCGATATACCTTTGGGATATGTTATACAAACCTCTATATATGTTCTGAACAGGGTTCCTTCCAAGTCAGTAGAAAATACACCCTATGAGATATGGTGTGGCAAGAAGCCAGCTCTTAAACATATGAGACCCTAGGGGTGACTTGCATATGTTAAGAAGATGCTCACTGACAAGTTGGAATCTAAAAGTGAGAAATGTTACTTCGTGGGGTATCCAAAGGAAACTAAGGGATAATACTTCTATCTTTCTGGAGAACATAAGATCATTGTTTCTAGGAACACAACTTTCCTTGAAGAAGAATATGTCTACAAGGAACATAGTTGCACAGAGATAGAAATTTAAGAACCATAAGATAACACAGAAGTTGAACCCTTGTCGAATGACCTAAACAAGGATTCAGTGGGAGTATCTGGTGAAGATTGGGCACTTAGAGTACGTCCTTCAGCCAGTGGTAGTGCTATGAGAGATAGTGCATAAATGCAAGGCTCTCATACACAACCAATGGAAGATGATACAATTGTTGTATATCATTCCATTCAGGAAATACATGAAAATGGCATTCCTGAAAGATCTCAAGATGATGGATTGTCCAACACACAAAGACCTTCTCACAATTAGAATGCAACAAGCACTGAAATGCAGAATAATCAACTCCGTAGGATCACTAGGACTCATCGTCCGCCTAAAAGACTTAATCTCCTTGTTGAAATACACAATGAGATAGATATTCCTGATGACGATGAACCTACAACCTACAACGAAGCTATGTTGGACATTGATTCGCAGAGATGGTAAGAAGCCATGAAATCTGAGATGGATTCGATGTACATAAATCAAGCTTGGAACTTAGTTGATTTGCCAACAGAGGTTGGACCTATAGGATGCAAATGGATCTTCAAGAAGAAGATTGATGCATACGGCAAGGTACAGACTTATAAAGCAAGATTGATGGCTAAAGGTTATAATCAACGGTCTGGGGTCGATTATGATGAAACCTTTTCACATGTTGCTAAGATTAAGTCCATTTGGATTTTTCTTGCAATAGCTGCATATTATGACTATGACATTTGGCAAATGGACGTCAAAACTGCTTTCCTCAATGTTAATCTAGTTGATGAGGTGTATATGAAACAACCTGAGGGTTTTTCACTTGAGTCCAAACCAAATGTTGTATGCAAGCTATAAAAGTCCATTTATGGGCTTAAGCAAGCCTCAAGGAGTTGGAATATTTGCTTTGACAAGGCTATCAAGTCATTTAATTTTGTCAGAAGCAAAGAGGATCCATGTGTTTATAGTAAACACAATGATGGGAGTATTGCTTTAATTATAATATATGTAGATGACATATTGATAATGAGAGACAATGAGACTCTCATGCAATCAGTCAAGGAGTGGTTGTCCAGTACCTTCATGATGAAGGATTTAGGTGAATCCTGCTACATTATGGGAATTAGGATCTATAGAGATAGACCTAATAGATTGTTGGAGCTGTCACATTCAGTCTACATAGACAAAGTGCTTAGACGTTTTTCTATAGAAAATTCCAAGAAAAGCGGTCTACCTATAGGACAAGGCATCAAGTTATCTAAGAAGGATAGTCCTTCTAATACTACAGAACTTGAACGCATGAAAGGATCTCATATGCTTCGGCTATAGGATCGATCATGTATTACATGACCTGTACTAGGCCAGATGTGGCCTTTGCACTTAGTATGACTTGAAAATTCCACCAGAATCCTAGGGAAGAACACTGGAAGGCAGTCAAGAGTATTCTTAAGTATCTTCGACGAACTAAATATTACTTCTTAGTCTATGGTAGGGAAGAAAAGCTAGCTGCTACTGGGTACACTGATGCTAGCTTCCAGACGGATGTTGATGACTACAAATCTCAGTCTGGGTACACGTTCATTTTCAATGGTGGATCAGTAAGCTGGAAAAGTTACAAACAAGCCACAACTACTGATTCGACAGCAGAAGCTGAGTACATTGTTGGATCGGAAGCTGGTAAAGAAGCTGTCGCGATTTTTGAGTTCCTGAAGGAACTAGAGGTTGTTCCAAGGGCCACTTGTCCAATAACGATTTATTGTGACAACACTGGTGCGATTGCACAAGCTAAGGAACCAAGATCAACCAACAAAAACAAGCATGTACCATAGAAGTACTACATACTCAGGGAGATGGTGAAGACTGAAGAGATTAGATTAGACTATGTTTCCACAGAAGATAATCTAGCTGACCCATTCACTAAACCATTAAGCTTAGTCAAGCATAATGGTCATTTTGAGAATATGGGCATTAGATATGTTGGAGATTGGCTCTAGGACAAGTGGGAGATTGAAAGTATATTTATGTCCTAGAGATAATCTGTATTAGGACAAATGTACTTTATACACATTCGTATTATTATTAATGGAGATCAATATTTTGGCATTTGTAATTATTAAATTATTAATTGACTGTTTATAATATTCTATAATATGCATCCCTGGAGGTTACGCTGTTATTAATAGTGTGAGATATTAATATTATAACGTAACTCTTAAAATAGCCTCGACTAATGATCATCGAGAATGGGATATCGATGATATGTGATAAGTCGACATGTGGTCTGCATCACATCCTTAGAGGATGTAGTATGTCTCACCTGCTACGAGTAATGGCTACTCGTGATGGACACATGGATACTTTGAAAGTATTGGTATACCTATTTGATATCTTTGTTGTTATGCTTGTCTAAAGTATGATCAGCGTGTGGGAGATAGAAGTCCTTAGACTTGAGGTCAATACGCACATTGTCTACAAAGTAATGTACTTTGATCCTGTCCTAAGCTCAAATGCCTTATAGGCTGAGATACGGCTTGTATTGGGTACATTACGATGTGGGTTAAAGGTGGTAGTTGAGCCAAGATTAGGATTCATTCCTCGAATGTATATTTGAGAGAACACTCAGATTCTCAGTGATATTAGGTTGACTAAGTCATTGGCCAACACAATGGACATATTTAGAATATGGTCTAGTCGTCAACTACTATAGATGATATACAATGATTAAGCCATTTGGATAGACACTTGACAAATCCTAAGCTTGATCGGGTGTGTCGTAAATGAAAGAATTTTATCTTACCACATAGAGGTTAAGTTTACTGGATTCATGTAAACGTACTTCACATATTGAGTTCGTCTTGCGGCGCCATCTAGGAGTTCCACATAGACCTTAATTTGATTAATGTCGATATGTGAAGTCCTGTAGAGTCATACTATGTCGATTGTCTTTTCGATCTAAGGATGTATTGAGAGAGTATTAAATATTCGATTTAGAATCGAGATATTTAAATGAATAATGATTGTATTAATTAAGTCAAAATTGGATTTTGGATTTAATTAATAATGTATAGAAAATAAATCGAGACAGTGTAGAAACACATCAAGCGCCACGACGCCCATACCTTATGGCCGCGGCGCTTCTGCCTCGACTTTTTGGCCAGGCCCAAGATCAAACCCTAATTCGGTTTGACCTAATTTTCACCTATAAATAGTGGAATTCTCTTCATTATTTACATACTAATTTCAGATTATCATTCTAAGCCTTAGAGACTTAGAATTAAATTACTCTCTCGAACCTCTGCCGGATTTCCTAGCTTTCCGAAAGAGAAATACATCGAATCTTGGAGCTTGCAATTGAAAGAGCAACCGCGTGTCATCCCTATAGTAGATAAAGATTCCAGATACTATAACCTGTAAGTTTTATGCTTTATGTTACATGTTTTGATTGTTGTATAACCATTCCAGAATAAGTTGTTGGTGTAAGTAAGAAACAAAATTTTAAACTTTTGTTGTGCCTTACTTATGTGTTTTGAACCCAACAAAACCCTACACTAACTACCTGCAAATGCTGCTGGTCCAAGTTACTAAATTAGCACAAAAATTCAGAATGTTGGTACTCCCTCAGTTTCAAAATAATTGTGGTGTTTTTCATTTCCACGCACATTAAGAAAACCTTAATAAGAGAAGCATTTTGAATATTTTACCCTCATAAAATATTGTACCATCTCTCCTCAATATATATATATATAACCCCGACAATGATGTATGCCCTCTAAATGCTATAATTAATAACAAGGATAAAATGAAAAAAAATGCTACTTAATTTTAACTTAATTTTTTGACATTATAAATATTTAGAGATGAATATTTTAAATAAGAATGACAAGTATTTTGAGATGGAGGGAGTACAAGTTACTAAATTAGCACATAATTCAGAATCTCAATTAGTTTGCATCATAAGAATAATGTTTGCATGAATTAAATTAAAGGACAAATTAGCACAGAAAACAAGCTATTGTTTGCACCTCCAACACTAAATCTACAAAGCACAAAATTCAATCTCCGTCGTTGAACTCTAAGAATCAGATGTTGAGAAATTCCAGTTTAAATTTGAGCATGATCCAACGGTTAACGAATTAGGAAACACAACTTGAAGCAGACTGTTTGAGCAATAATTTTATGAAGCAAAAAAACACAATTTCCTCTCTCAGAATCAGAGCTTCAAAAACTGTTGCTCTTGTTTTGTTTAAGACCTAAAATAGGTCATATTTATGGCTTGTCATTAGTGAGCTATAGAGCAAAAGTGGACTAGGTCATCAACATAGGAAGGAAAGACCAAAACCCAACATGGAATCCGGTCGTCGCCTTCCTCAGTAGAAGCTGTTGGAAATAATAATTTAAAGTTGTAGGAAATCAAATTTGTTTATGATTTGATATTTTAATTCATGTCTAGTTAGAATTTATAGTTAGAATTACTTATATGAATATGTTTTCATGTTTTGAGTTAAAGTAGGCTTCATACTATTATAAATAGGGATGCTACTAGCTATTTTAATAACAAGAGAGAACAAGGGAGATTGTGGAGAAATGCGGAGATCCTTCCAGTTCATAAATAAAATATTTTCCTTTAAATTGGTATCAGAACTTCTATGATTCTGGTAGAGAATCAAAGAGTTTCCGCTGTCGGTGGGAGGCTATAACAACATATGTCATTCATCTGGCCAAGAATATATATGCAAGCGTCGGGCCAATGATATATGCATGAAAAATAATCATCCTGAGAAGGATTGAAGAAAAATATGGCACAAGAGGAAGGACATCTTCTCTAAAAAGTCAAGACGGCAAAAAAATAGAAAAAATTGGAATGTTGGAGAGAAAGTGCTCCAACGATTGTGAAAGTTGAAGATGATAGAATATTAATTCATAATTGTGTATATATTGTGTATATGGTAGATGTATATTTAGTCATTAGTTACCATTATTCTAGCCTAGTGTTATGCTTGTATTTTGGGTATATTTACTACCCATTGAGAATGAAATAATCAAGGAAGAATATTTCTTACATGTTTTCATATTCTGGGGAAAGTTCCTAAAAATCCTTCCTTGTGCCGTCGGTACTACCCCCTTCCCTTTGTGCCACCGACTTCCTTCATCTCCCGTCAGCCATGTTTGACTCAAAATCATCTTTTCATCCAGCCCTCACAGTTTCATACATTAAAACACATGTCTCCATTACTCTTGAGATGGAAAACGTCCATTATGCGACGTGGGCGGAGCTCTTTAAAATTCACTGCCGATCACACCGAGTTATTCATCACATAATTATGCCAGAAAAAGGCAAAGAGAAGGTACCAATAACCGAAGATGAAAAAAAATTATGGTTAACCCTCGATGCGATGGTTCTTCAATGGATTTATGCCACTATTTCAAGTGATTTGTTGCATACGATTATTGAACTCGACTCCACAATAATGGAGGCTTGGGATCGCTTAACGAATATATTCCAAGACAATAAAAATTTCTAGGCTGTCACTCTTGAGCAAGAATTCTCCACCACATACATGATGGATTTTCCCAATGCATCCGTAATTGTCAACGCCTCAAGATTTTGTCGGACCAACTCAAGAACGTTGGGGCGTCGGTAACTAACAATCGGCTGGTTTTACAATTGGTTACTGGCCTCACTGACATATATAGTGGAGTGGGTACGCTCATCCGCCAAAGCAATCCTCTTCCGACGTTTTACCAAGCCCGCTCTATGCCCATCCTAGAAGAAACGGGCTTTGCAAAAAAGACAGCCACCGTGTTGAATTCCACATGGTTGCTGCTCCGTCCGATGATAATTCTTCTTAATTTGAAAATTTGCTGCCAAACCATGGCCAAAAGGGACGAAATAGCGGTAATGGAGGTAAAAACAGCGGCGATTACCGCGGTGGTGGCCACCGATGTGGCGGCAGTAGTGGCAGTGGCGGCAGTAGAGGCAGTGGCGGTGGCGGCCAGCAACAACAACCAGCCCAGTGGCAGCCAAAGGCCCAATGGGGTAGTGGATCGGCACCATGGGCATGGCAGTAGTCGTGGGCCGTGCCTTCGTGCTTCTTCCCCGCTAGAAATAGGGCCAGGCCCAACTCTCGGCCAGCAGCCCAGCCAACCCGATATTCTTGGGTCACTGCCGAACCAGTAGCAGCAGGCCCACTCGATAGTGGCGACTCCGATAGATATCGCGGCCGTAATGCACACTCTTGAACTTAATTCGCCCGACGCAAATTGGTACATGGACACTGGTGCAACGTCTCATATGAAGTCCTGTTGCTGTATTTCTATATGCTACGCAAGTGTACATATCGTAACTTATAATAAAATTTGGTAAGACCGAATATCATCCACAGAGACTGATTTATCAAGTACCAATTAACTAATCTTTAGTTTCTATTTGACTAACGAATATAAGTGATGATTTCTAACTAAAGAATTAACAAACTAACATGAATTTCTAGAATAAAATAGCAATGAAAACACACGAGGTTTAATTCAGTAATGAAGGAATTAAGGTTTCCAATCTCCTCAACTTTCCACTCTATCATTCATTAATGCAAGACTAACGATTCTTTTTCTTATTAAGATATCAGGTTAACTGAGATGTTCTATATTCCGGTTAGGACATATAAAAAACTCAACCTAAGTGAGAACTTTCTATATTTCTATGATAAGTTCGACCACATAGGAGGATTAAGATGAATAACCTAAAATGCTACACATGCAGTCGTGATACTCTCGTTCAAGATTAAACCTACGTCTAATCAACTATAACATATTCAAATTTCCATTTTCAGATCTCGATTTGAAATCATATAGATAATGAAAACTAAAGGCATATTAATTCTCTTTCAATAAACGCAAGTTGAATTGATTTTAATAGATGAAGTAGAACATTAACAATGCATTAAATCATAATAGAGTTTTAAGTGATTCGACGGTAAACCCTAATAAAATAATTAGCTCCTAGACATGCTAAGAAAACTAATTAACTTAATATCCAACATAAACTGAATAAAGTAAAGAAAAGGAAAAGAACTTGAACAATAGATGTCTCTAATAACTTCTTATTTTCTTGTTTCTTACCTCCAAAGTGTTGTATCTTTTTCTCAAATTCGCCTCCCCCAGCTTATATCACAAAACCCCCAGAATTGACCATTTGCCCTTGTTAAATTTAGGTTTCTCGCTGCACTGACGTCGTCGGCGCCGCGACTCAGCTATTATAGCATCACGACGCTAATTCGCTTCTAAAAGTCGCTCACTTTCTGCCAGTGGGGCACCGCGACGCTAATGTTGGGCGTCGCGGCCCTTCAGCGCCGCGTCTCCATGCTGTGTTGCATCGCGGCTCTTCAGCGTTCTTCATTCAAAATTATTTCTAGATTGTTTTCCAAGCTTCCCAGGGCTTCTTTGACTTATTTCTTATGACCAGGTATACATTTTGGTCCTTAATAGCCGCCTATTTCCTTTTGGATTCACCTTATTCCTTTCTGAATCGCTTAAAGCCTGAAAAAATAAAACAACACGCATAATACTGCACAAAACAACTAAAAGACACACTAAAACACACTCTAAAACAGTACTAAAATCTACAGGACTAACATCCACTACTCAAGCCCATGATGAGGACATTTCTTTTGCAACTCTTTGAATCTTTCCCAAGCATCATATAGAGATTCTCCTTCCAGCTGATAGAAGTTGTTTACTTCTCCCCTTAGCTTAGCAGCCTTTGATTAAGGGAAATTTTTTGTAAGAAACTTCTGAGCCAGGTCTTTCCACGTAGTGATGGAGTTAGCTTGCAGAGAGTTCAACCAACTTTTGGCTCGGTCCCTTAGTGGGAATGGGAATACCCTCAATCTAATGGCATCATCAGTCACACCATTGTATTTGAATGTTGCACAAAACTCTAAGAAATTGGCCAAGTGCATATGTGGATCTTCAGAGGGAAAACCCCCAAACTGAATTGTGTTCTGGACCATCTGCAAGATTGCCGGCTTAATCTCAAAATTATTTGCCTCCACAACTGGTGGTCTTCTACAAGTCTGCACTCCTGTTATGGTTGGAAGTATATAATCCCGTAAGCTTCTCACAGCGGGATTCTGAGCTTGCTCCTGCACCATTTCTGGCACCCCTCTATTCAACCCATCATTATTTTGACGGTTTTTCATATCCTCGGTTGAAATACCAGCTCTCTTGTTTTTTCAATTCTACTTGCACGCTTTCTCAATCTCAAGATTCAGAGGAACAAGGATGTCTGCTTCTCTTCTGCTTTGCATATACCAAAGCTACCTGAAAAATGATCACAAACACTGCACGCAGATAAAAAAAGTGTTCTAGGAACAGCCAAATTAGAAATAAGATTAATTATTTTGATATTGATAATACTTCAGTCCCCGGCAACGGCCCCAAAAACTTGTTGCGGTATTTCTAGATGCTACGCAAGTGTACATATCGCAATTTATAATAATTTTTGGTAAGATCGAGTATCGTCCACAGAGACTGATTTATCAAGTACCAATTAACTAATCTTTATTTTCTATTTGGATAACAAATATAAGTGATGACTTCTAACTAAAGAATTAACAAACTAACATGAATTCTAGAATAAAATAGCAATGAAAACACACGAAGTTTAATTCAGTAATGAAGGAATTACGGTTTCTAATCTCCTCAACTTTCCACTCTATCATTCATTAATGCAAGACTAACGATTCTTCTTCTTATTAAGATAGCAGGTTAACTGAGATATTCTATATTCCGGTTAGGACATATAAAAACTCAACCTAAGTGAGAACTTTCTATAGTTCTATGATAAGTTCGACCACATAGGAGGATTAAGATCAATAACCTAAAACGCTACACAGGCAGTCTTGATACTCTCGTTCAAGATTAAACCTACGTCTAATCAACGCTCTTCAGCGTTCTTCATCCAGAATTATTTCTATACTGCTTTCCAAGCTTCCCAGAGCTTCTTTGACTCATTTCTTATGACCAGGTATACATTTTTGTCCTTAATAGCCGCCTATTTCCTTTTGGATTCGCCTTATTCCTTTCTGGATCTCTTAAAGCCTGAAAACACAAAATAACACGCATAATACCGCACAAAACAACTAAAAGACAAACAAAAGACACACTAAAACACACTCTAAAACAGTACTAAAATATATCTAACAAACACCCCCAATCACTTTACTCGTCCTCGGGTAAAGACCTCTAGACATTCTAAAAAGAAAAACACATAGACTCTAGACTGAATCAGGTCAACAACAATATATCATGCCTCGAAAATCATGAACAACATGCAATAAAATCTTCCGGAACATTCTAGCCACTAATTTGCTATCCAAAATTTCAAGTCGGATAATTCTCAAATTTGCTTAAAGTTATTAATGCATATGACCACTCAACCATGATGATTGACTTAAACAAGTATTCAATATCAGTTCATACACAACTAATTGTCACCAACAGTCCATAAGGTCCAAGTTCCATAGGCTTGCTAACTTGCTATTCTTCACTAATTTAGACAACACATGCTCAAGAATCAATAGGACTTTTATAAGTTATGACGATAGGCTTAGGCACGGGTAGATAAATGTCATTTAGGCTCAAAGTTACCATAAGCATAGAAACCAATAAACCTAACTCTAAATTCACGTTATAAACCAAAAGCAATCCCCAATTTTTCTTTACCCAATTTTTCTTTTCTTTTCGAACTACACACCCAAACTTGTTTTTCAATGTATGTACAAGGGAAGTGTAGCGTATTCATTATTTTTTTTGCTCTTCTATTGATAGCATTCAATTAAAAATACCAATTACAAAGTGCCAACCCCCCAATCATATACTTATATGCTCATGGAATTCAAGGGAAGGAAAATATTTGTAAAGGATTTCAAGTAGGCTCAGAATATGAATCAATCAAAGAAGGGTTACTTAGGGCTCAAAGAGGGTAACTAGGGATTACATTAGTCAATGTTGGCTTGAAAGGCTCAATATAAATACATAGATTTACTAAAATATGGATAAAGGAAAAGAAATACAAACAGATTCAAAAGAAGTATATTATCAAATGAATACTTATGAAGGAGAAATAACTCAAATATTAAGTTTTAAACCCGATACATATCAAAAAATTCAAGATGAAAAAGAAGAAGTATCTGTAAAAAAGATATTTAAAACAAAATGGTTTGAAAGAAATAAGGAAATAAGATACATAGCACATAAACATGAAAATATAATTGATACTACTAGTACAAATGGCAGAACTAAGATTAATTTAATAAATGATGAAGTAATAAAAAGAGAACTAGCCAAATTATCGAATAAAGAATCAAAGAAATATAGAAATATTTACTTTGGAGGAGTAGAATTTACAATAAAAGCATATTTTCAAAAGAATATTGACACACCAATACAAATCTACGTATTAGATGACAGAATATTAGGAAATTTGCAAGATGCATTAATATCTGTAATAAAAGGAAATTTAATATATCAAAAACTGAAATTTACAATACAACCAGACTTTAGCGTATCGTTAAAAGATGAACATAAAGATTTAGATTTAACACTATACTATAAATTAGATGGAATAAACATGCCACAAGGAAGTAAAGTAATGAGTATAGAAACAAAAATGATATACGCCTTAACTGGAAATCACCATGTGAAGAAACAACATGAAATGAATATTATAGTACCAAAAATGTATAAAGAAATACTTGAGCAGATTGAGCATAAGGAAAACTCTAAGATAACTATACCAGAAGAAATATTCATGGATTTTAAAACCAGAACATTAACACCTTCAAGAAGATTAATACCAAGAATAGAAGGATCTTGACTGAGTATAACTAGAGAATCGCTAATAACACAACATAATAGTTTATCGAGTATACAACCCAGGACAATAGATTTAATAAATATAGATTGCAACAGATTAAAAATCAAAGTTATAATATTTAAAAATATGATCACCATAGATGGAATAGCAGAAATAAATACAGGAGAAATTAAAAGTTTTATACACATAAGCAAGATAAATGAAAATGAGTGTAATATAATAGAACCGCAAACTTATAATTACCCTGAAAATGAAAGAGAAATAATAATTACTAAAAGTATAAATTTAAGATTCAAAATTCAAGATTTAGAATATAAGATTAATATTGGAGTAATAGAATATGATAGCTTAAATGAATTATTATTAGGAAGTGATTTTTTGACTATGGTAAACTATAAGATAAACAATAACGGAATAGAAATAAATGATCAAGGTAAAACGAGATTCATAAACAAAATATGAACGTACAACTAAAAATAATAAAGAAAAAACAAAACCTAAAGACTATAAAGACGGCCTTATCAAGAGAAATATATTCCCAATTAAAATACTTAGAATACAACGCAAAAGAAATTAAATTAGAAAATGACATAGAACAACTAGAAAAACAATGCGATAAGTTTGATAAAATATGGATAGATATGGGTAACGGATGGAGAAAACGAATAAATAATCCTGACTAACGATAATATAAATACCAACGATAAGATAGATGAGTTATGGGAAGAAATAGTATTAAAAGAAAAAATGAAAAGCGTCCTACTACAAATGGATGAACTAAAGGAAAATCAGGCTAAAACGCACCAAATGATAAAAGAAGAATTGACTAACTTATGGAATGTATCTGAAATACCAACGTTTAAATTAATATTAGAAAAACTGAATATGTTATTAGAAGAAAAAAGCAAAGGAAAACAAGTAGAAACCAGTAATGAAGCTAGTACGAGTAAAGATAATACGATAACTAAAGCAAATACTATAAACCAGAGATAGTACCAATAGATGCTTGGAGAAGAAGTAACGTACCAATAATGGTAGACATAAGTAAGATTAAACCCAGATTATCAAAAGGTGTAACAGAAACTCTAGATAGACTAGTGATATTAAATAAAGAAGGAAAATTCTAATGGAACCTAGTGCGATTACATTTTTAAGAACTAATGGTAAAGATATTATAGAAAAAGAAAGACATAAATACGAACCTATGCGATCAAAGTCAGTAAAAGAAGAGACACCAAAAAAGGAAGTAATACCCGGAAAAGACGTAGAGAAAACAACCTACGAATACCTAAATTTAAGATTAGATAAACAGGAACAACAAATCAGTGAATTAAAAACAAAAAATTTAAAGTTAAAATCAAATGATAATGCAGAATGGTACGACAAGTATAAAAAATATAAAAGAAAACAAAAGGATACAAAAACCTTACTTAAAGAAACCAGAGTAGAATTAAAAGAAACAAAGGAAGAATTAAAGGATGTTAAACAAGAGTTACTGGAACTCAGAGAGGAAATACAAATCCTAACAGAACAGTTAAAAAGATTAAAAGGAAAAACAAAAGTACGAAAGATTAGATTGAGTGATGAAACTACCTCAGATAGTAATACAGAGAATGATAATACAGAACAAACTAATCAAGAGCTACAAGTAGTAGTATTTATAGAAGAAGAAAATTCTGAAGACACAGAAATTGTAAAAGAAAATAACCAAATAATAGAAGCTTTGCAAAATCTGAAAAGAGTAAACGCGATAATAGAAGATGAACCGGATAGCGATATAGAAGATGAATATAATGAACAGATAGAAACCGAGATTGAATCAGAAAATATAATTAATGAAGATGCAGATGATTATGCCGAAGAAGAATTAGTAGACCCTAATCTAGAAGTAATAACAAGAAGAAGAACTAGATTACCAGATCATATACCCATTGGACAACAAGCTGAATTTAAAGAATTTGTAGGATCAATGACCCAAGGAGTAAACTATAATGGATACTTTTTAGATTTAGATAATGTTTACGATGAACAAGAAGTAGGAAGAAGAATAACAGATTGGAATCTAGGAATGTATATAGCATTAATGAATAGTACACAAACAGAAAATCTAGATTATATGTATGATCTAATATCTAAAACACTAATTGGAAAAGCAGTATATTGGATATAATCAATAGCATATCAACTAAGAGGAGAAATATTAAGTCATGCAACTGATTGGAAATCAATGTTAATGATATTTGATTTACTATTAAAAAGTGAATTCTTAGGTGAAAAATGGTTAGTAGCTAGAGAAAATGTACTAGCAGAAAGAAAAACAGATATTATCATGAACCTGAATATCATGAAATGTTGCAGAATAGATAAATTACTAGAATATACGATTAGCTTTAGTAAATTCTTTTATGAAGCTAGATTCTTACCAGAAGAAGGAATAATTTATCAACAACTTTATTATGATCATTTGCCTATACCGTATAACATTGAGATATCAAAAGAATATATTCAACTAGAACCAAAAGAAAATACTCTAGGAGAGAGAATAAGAGTACTTAGAGCATATCTAATGAGAAAATGCGAGGAATATAGGTTACAACAAAAGATTAAAAAAGATAAGAAAATAGGATTAAGAGAAATATGTGGATTTACTGAAAGAAGATTAATATTTGGATGCGATGATAATAGAAAAGAAAAGAAGTATAGAAAACATAGAAGACACAAAAGATATGAAGAGAAAGATGAAAAGAATCACAGATATAAAAGACATAAGAAATATAAGAAAAAACCTTATTATAAATCCTACAAGAATAAGAGATTTAGGAGATATAGGAATAATCCATATACAAGGAATAAATAGATACAAAAGAAAATTTAGGAAAAGAAGAAATGTAAACCCTATAGAAGCAGATAAGACTAAAGAAGAAAAAGTTAAAGAATGTAAATGCGGGAATTGTAACGAAAAAGGACACTATGCTAATAAATGCCCCAAGTTAAAGAAAAAGGGAGTAAAATAAATAAATTCGAAACAATTTATAATGAGCTTACAACAGATTAAAGAAAATAATAATAAATGGTATGATTACGAAGACTTTTATGTTAGCGAAACAGAAGAGGAATCGGAAGCAAAAAGAGTAAGTTATATTAACCAACAATCAAATAGTGAAGAAGATAGTTCTGAATAAAATGAATACATTGGAAAGAGAAAAGAGAAAACTAATAGAAGAAAGAAATTACTGGATACAGTACGAGGAATATACTCGACATAAACTGATTATGACTTCAGCAGTTAATGAAACAAGGAGTATGTATTACAATGATCGATATAATAAGATTACCAAGAGACTTGGAAAGATAAGAGAAGAAATAAACAAGATACATTGGAAACAAAAAGAGATAACAAGACTAATAGAAGAAGCTATAAGAAATCAAGATGATCGATTAGAAATTGAAGAATACAAACAAGATGCAGAACTCAATAGGAGATTGAATGAACCTGACTAAATGGTAGCAATTAATATAGAAGCCCATATAGAATATAAACCGAATAAAATGATAAAGAAAAAAATATTTATTGATAGTGGAGCAGATATATGCTTAGCTAGAAAAGACGTATTAGAATGACATAGATGGAAAAGATCTAGAATACATAGAGCTAAAGTATCAGGATTTAATGAACAATCAAAAGAGTTAGATATAACATCAGAAAATATGAGGATTATACTAGGAAAAACTATTTTCAGAATACCTATAGTATATCAACTAGATAATATGAAACACCGGGTTTTATTAGGAAATAACTTCCTAGATTATTTCAAAACACAGGTTATAAATAAGAATACTTTTAGCCTACAATCACCATGTGATAAGTGGATAATATTAAAAATAATACTACCAGTAAATACGTTAAGATTATGTACAATAAAAACGGATAGAAGTAATAACTTAGAATTGTTAAAAGAAAAATATCTTAACAGATTAAAGACTAATTTTGGAGAAAATCCTATGCAGTTATGGGAAAAAGAGAAAATATACGGAGAAATAAAATTGACAGATCTAAATGATTTAGTCAGAACAAAACCAATAAGATATAATCCAACGGATCAAAAGGAATTTGAGATCCAGATTAAGGAATTACTAGAAATGAAGGTGATAAGGGAAAGTAAAAGCCCACATAATAGCCCAGCATTTTTAGTAAGAAAGCATAACGAACTGAAACGAGGAAAGGCTAGAATGGTAATTGATTACAGAGAACTGAATAAAAGAAGAAAATGGCAATTGTTCTTCTGTTGTTATGATTAATTTATCTGAAACTAAGAATGTTTTAGCTAATTTTCTTAGCAGATATAACAATGTCGACTGACAGCAGCAACGATTTTGAAGAATATATAGCCAAAGCCATGCAAGAGATTATCCGAACAAATGAAATGATGATTACCAAATTACAAGAGAATACCCAAACAATCAACAAGCTAGTGGGAGCTATACAAGATTTTTCGAAACTGAAAATCTTACAAAAAGAAACTCCACAAAGAACACCGATTACAATACCACCAGTACAACAGAAAACCTTTGTACCATTCTCGTCTAAACTTGCAACCATGCCATCAGCAATACCCTCAACATCAGCAACGGTATCCATGGCGTATAATAATGAAATCTGGACCGAAGTGATTAGTGCTTATGAAAAAATTAACAAATTTTATGATTATTAGACTAATGCTGATATTGTACGCAGTGCGAAGCTGAGTAAATATCCAAGGTTTATTTGCAGTGACAAGGCGAATCTGAACATTGTGGAGTGACTATTCACATACGGATTCATTGACAAGATTATCACCTATGATAAGATGATTAACCTTACCAAGCTACCTCAGATTATCACCAGATCAACGGAGCTAATGATGGAGTCCTTTGGAAAAGGAATCTACGGGATACAAATCCTAGATGTTTTGACTGATTTAAAAGGTAAACCTATTGTCATATGCCAAATCTTTAAAACAGGAAGGAACAACACCATCAGCGGGGATGACAAAAATTTAAACATGAAAATTCCCTGTACATCGGAGAAGTTCCAAAACTGGATTAGTGAAAAAAGAGTATTTGGACTATTGACGTTAAAATCAAGGATAGAGGGCATGCTGAGAAACCGGAAGGCATCCGTGATTGGAACTTCCAAAGGAGGAGATGTAGAAGAGATTATGACCTTATACTATGACAATGATATAGAGGTTAAAGAGACTACTGAGCTAACATTATTGCTAGACAGGATTACTAATCTAAAGCATACACATGCTGAGGAGACTATCCGCCATTACAAAATTATGGCAAAACAAAAGAAAAGACCCATGATTAAAACTGAAACATTATCATCAACTAAAGTGAGTATTAAAAAAGAACCGAGTCCTGATCCTTTTGAATAAGGAGGGAAAAATGATTTTGAATAAAATCCTGATCCTTTTGAATAAGGAGGGAAAAATGATTTTGAATAAAATCCTGATCCTTTTGAGTAAGGAAGGAAAACTGATTACTTTTGCAGGTACAATGTAGAGACCTACGAAGAAGGCCTTACGGCCTAAAAGGATTATGGCTTAACAGCCCAAAAGATTATTAAAGGTATTATGTAGATTTATCTACCTAAAACCTAAAAGAGGCTTATGGCCCAAATAGATTATGGCCCAATGTAGTGTTTTATACTACAGAAAGCCCAAAAGAATATCAGCCAGGGAATGTAGTTTACTGCATAACCCATAAAAGAGGTCCTACGGACCCAAAAAGATTATGGCCTTATGGCCCAAAACCGATTAAGCGCCTCACGGCACAAAAGATTATGTAATGTTACTATCCTATGGATCCAACAGATTAATTACTGGTAACCTAGAAAAGAGGTCATTCGACCCAAAAGAATATGGTTTAACATAGTTTAAACTATGTAAAGCCCAAACAAAAGAGGCCTTAGTGCCCAACATGATTATGGCCTTACGACCCAAAAAATGATTAAAAATTGAACTATCCCCAAAAGATATTTCCAGAAAAAGATTATCAACCGGACAGCTGGAAAGTGTGAAACAGAACAGCAGCCCGACATGAAAATGACATTTCTCACGAAAGTCATGACAGATTATGACAGCTGAACAAATCGCCGGACAAAGCCAAAGGCAGAATGGATAGCTGAACAGATTAGCCGAATACTGACAAAATAGCTTTACGGAAAGTAGCGGGCAGGTACTATTGCCTTTACAACTTTTTGGAAAGCAAAAGACTAAACGACAAAACAACTTTACGGAAAGGAGCAGACAAGGCACTGTGGACACTGTAGCCTTTAGGACTTTTGTAAAAGTATTTTGTCTGATTACTGTTTACTTTACGACTTTTGAAAAGTAATACTGTTTACTTTTAAAAAGTTAGGAATAGTGAATAACCGAGGTTATCTATATAAGGAGCCTCTTGTCAAGACGAAGATTCATTCAAAAAATTCAGAAAATACAACTTACATTCAGAAAAAACTCTCTCAATGTTTAGCTAAAGAACCTTAAGTCTATAATCGATTATCAACTAAGAACACCAGAAGTATAACCAATTATCAATCAAAGAACACCATAAAAACAAGAGTAAACGTACTTTGATAATTTATGATTCAGGACTATATCAGTTTAAACACAACACCTTTCAGACGATTATCTGAGGATATCCGTGGGGACTCCCAGGCACCCAGGCCATTTATCCCGTGAAGTTAGGAGACGTTAGGGAGGCAACGCCATAGGTGGGTTGAGCTACTCAGGTGATCTGAGAATCTGAATAGAAGTATGTGTTTGAACTATATGTTTCTAATTATAAATTGGATAAGTATGACTGCTCTATTGTTATGATATTTGTTTGGATATTGATAAGAGACTATACTATGATGTTTGAATGTTGATAGGAGATTATAGACGTTTTATTAAAAATGAAATTGAACTTAAGATTATTGTATGATTATTATTTGATTAACTCTGAAAAACGATTAATTAAACAGATTACTATCTATGTTCTAACCTCTAGGGGTATATAGATGATGAAAAGATCCGCCGATCACCCCAGATCAGAAACTTGTTTATTTCTTCTCTTAATAAGAACAAGTCTTAGACAATGAAAAAACATCCATCGTTTCGACAAGTCAGATTATTGAATAAGATTTTATGGCAGCAAACATGGACGAACTGGTTAAATAAATTTAAAAACTTTGAAATCAAATTATCATAAAAAGATAAACAAATAAGCCTAGAAGAAATTTTAGCTAACATGGACGAACAAAATTATGCTTATGAAAGATTAATAGAACTAGATATAGAAATAAATACATTAGATTTAATGATAAAAGAAATAAAATCAGATTTAAGAATGGAAATAGAACACTATGGATGAAAATAGATTAATACAATTGCACGATAAAAGATTACAGTTAGACAGAATAGCTGAAAGACCACTTACTTACAATAGAGATATAAATCAACATATTGTAAGCTGCAAAATAGCTATAGAAATAATAAAAGAACAGGACAAACAACTACGAGAAAATTATCAAACAATTAATAAACAGGAAGAAAAGATAACATTCTTGAGAAATTTATCAGCACTAAGAGAAGAAAGACTAAGGCAAAAAGACGAATAAATCGATAAGATAAAAGAACAGAAACTAGGAGAACAAATGAAAAATGAAAATGAGATTAAAGATTTAAAAGAAATTATAAAAGAACAATATAAATACATAGATTTACTAAAATATGGATAAAGGAAAAGAAATACAAACAGATTCAAAAGAAGTATATTATCAAATGAATACTTATGAAGGAGAAACAACTAAAACATTAAGTTTTAAACCCGATACATATCAAAAAATTCAAGATGAAAAAGAAGAAGTATCTGTAAAAAAGATATTTAAAACAAAATGGTTTGAAAGAAATAAGGAAATAAGATACATAGCACATAAACATGAAAATATAATTGATACTACTAGTACAAATGACAGAACTAAGATTAATTTAATAAATGATGAAGTAATAAAAAGAGAACTAGCCAAATTATCGAATAAAGAATCAAAGAAATATAGAAATATTTACTTTGGAGGAGTAGAATTTACAATAAAAACATATTTTCAAAAGAATATTGATACACCAATACAAATCTACGTATTAGATGACAGAATATTAGGAAATTTGCAAGATGCATTAATATCTGTAATAAAAGGAAATTTAATATATCAAAAACTGAAATTTACAATACAACCAGACTTTAGCGTATCGTTAAAAGATGAACATAAAGATTTAGATTTAACACTATACTATAAATTAGATGGAATAAACATGCCACAAGGAAGTAAAGTAATGAGTATAGAAACAAAAATGATATACGCCTTAACTGGAAATCACCATGTGAAGAAACAACATGAAATGAATATTATAGTACCAAAAATGTATAAAGAAATACTTGAGCAGATTGAGCATAAGGAAAACTCTAAGATAACTATACCAGAAGAAATATTCATGGATTTTAAAACCAGAACATTAACACCTTCAAGAAGATTAATACCAAGAATAGAAGGATCTAGACTGAGTATAACTAGAGAATCGCTAATAACACAACAGAATAGTTTATCGAGTATACAACCCAGGACAATAGATTTAATAAATATAGATTGCAACAGATTAAAAATTAAAGTTATAATATTTAAAAATATGATCACCATAGATGGAACAGCAGAAATAAATACAGGAGAAATTAAAAATTTTATACACATAAGCAAGATAAATGAAAATGAGTGTAATATAATAGAACTTTAAACTTATAATTACCCTGAAAATGAAAGAGAAATAATAATTACTAAAAGTATAAATTTAAGCTAGTACGAGTAAAGATAATACGATAACTAAAGCAAATACTCATAAACCAGAGATAGTACCAATAGATGCTTGGAGAAGAAGTAAAGTACCAGTAATGGTAGACATAAGTAAGATTAAACCCAGATTATCAAAAGGTGTAATAGAAACTCTAGATAGACTAGTGATATTAAATAAAGAAGGAAAATTCTAATAGAACCTAGTGCGATTACATTTTTAAGAACTCATGGTAAAGATATTATAGAAAAAGAAAGACATAAATACGAACCTATGCGATCAAAGTCAATAAAAGAAGAGACACCAAAAAAGGAAGTAATACCCGGAAAAGACGTAGAGAAAACAACCTACGAATACCTAAATTTAAGATTAGATAAACAGGAACAACAGATCAGTGAATTAAAAACAGAAAATTTAAAGTTAAAATCAAATGATAATGCAGAATGGTACGACAAGTATAAAAAATATAAAAGAAAACATAAGGATACAAAATCCTTACTTAAAGAAACCAGAGTAGAATTAAAAGAAACAAAGGAAGAATTAAAGGATATTAAACAAGAGTTACTGGAACTCAGAGAGGAAATACAAATCCTAACAGAACGGTTAAAAAGATTAAAAGGAAAAACAAAAGTACGAAAGATTAGATTGAGTGATGAAACTACCTCAGATAGTAATACAGAGAATGATAATACAGAACAAACTAATCAAGAGCTACAAGTAGTAGAATTTATAGAAGAAGAAAATTCTGAAGACACAGAAATTGTAAAAGAAAATAACCAAATAATAGAAGCTTTGCAAAATATGAAAAGAGTAAACGCGATAATAGAAGATGAACCGGATAGAGATATAGAAGATGAATATAATGAACAGATAGAAATCGAGATTGAATCAGAAAATATAATTAATGAAGATGCAGATGATTATCCCGAAGAAGAATTAGTAGACCCTAATCTAGAAGTAATAACAAGAAGAAGAACTAGATTACTAGATCATATACCCATTGAACAACAAGCTGAATTTAAAGAATTTGTATGATCAATGACCCAAGGAGTAAACTATAATGGATACTTTTTAGATTTAGATAATGTTTACGATGAACAAGAAGTAGGAAGAAGAATAACAGATTGGAATCTAGGAATGTATATAGCATTAATGAATAGTACACAAACAGAAAATCTAGATTATATGTATGATCTAATATCTAAAACACTAATTGGAAAAGCAGCATACTGGATAGAATCAATAGCATATCAACTAAGAGGAGAAGTATTAAGTCATGCAACTGATTGGAAATCAATGTTAATGATATTTGATTTACTATTAAAAAGTGAATTCTTAGGTGAAAAATGATTAGTAGCTAGAGAAAATGTACTAGCAGAGAGAAAAATAGAGATTATCATGAACCTGAATAACATGAAATGTTGCAGAATAGATAAATTACCAGAATATACGATTAGCTTTAGTAAATTCTTTTATGAAGCTAGATTCTTACCAGAAGAAGGAATAATTTATCATCAACTTTATTATGATCATTTGCCTATACCGTATAACATTGAGATATCAAAAGAATATATTCAACTAGAACCAAAAGAAAATACTCTAGGAGAGAGAATAAGAGTACATAGAGCATATCTAATGAGAAAATGAGAGGAATATAGGTTGCAGCAAAAGATTAAAAAAGATAAGAAAATAGGATTAAGAGAAATATGTGGATTTACTGAAAGAAGATTAATATTTGGATGCGATGATAATAGAAAAGAAAAGAAGTATAGAAAACATAGAAGACACAAAAGATATGAAGAGAAAGATGAAAAGAATCACAGATATAAAAGACATAAGAAATATAAGAAAAAACCTTATTATAAATCCTACAAGAATAAGAGATTTAGGAGATATAGGAATAATCCAGATACAAGGAATAAATTTAGATACAAAAGAAAATTTAGGAAAATAAGAAATGTAAACCCTATAGAAGCAGATAAGACTAAAGAAGAAAAAGTTAAAGAATGTAAATGCGGGAATTGTAACGAAAAAGGACACTATGCTAATAAATGCACCAAGTTAAAGAAAAAAGGAGTAAAATATATAAATTCGAAACAATTTATAATGAGCTTACAACAGATTAAAGAAAATAATAATAAATGGTATGATTACGAAGAATTTTATGTTAGCGAAACAGAAGAGGAATCGGAAGCAAAAAGAGTAAGTTATATTAACCAACAATCAAATAGTGAAGAAAATAGTTCTGAATAAAATGAATACATTGGAAACAAAAAGAGATAACAAGACTAATAGAAGTTGGTATCAAAAAGAGATAACAAGACTACTAGGGGTATATAGATGATGAAAAGATCCACCGATCACCGCAGATCAGAAATTGGTATCAAAGCTTGTAATAAGAACAAGTCTTAGACAATGAAAAAATATCCATCGTTTCGACAAGTCAGAATATTGAACAAGATTTTATGGCAGCAAAAAAGATCAAAACAGTTACTGATTAACTTGATTTCAGTTAGAGAATTTACTACTAACAATTGAGTTTCTATTGAATTTGATCCTTTTGGGTTTTCCATGAAGGATTTTCAGACGGGGATGCGTTTAATGAGATGTGATAGTCGGAGCGAGCTTTATCCAATCACCACAACCACACCATCCACTTTTGCTGCTTTTGCTCCGTCTTTATGGCATGAATGTTTCGGTAATTCCGGAGCACCTGTTTTTGCCTCCCTTATACAAAATAAATTTATTTCATGTACTAGACATCATAATTCTCATATTTGTTGTTCATGTCTGCTTGAGAAACATGTTAAATTGCATTTTGTTGCTTCTAATTCTTACAATGTTATGCCTTTTGATATTATCCATATTGATATTTAGACATCTCCCATTTTGAGCTCTTTGGGCCATAGATATTATCTTCTTTTATTGGATGATTACTCTAATTTTTTGTGGACGTTTCTTTTGTCTAAAACGTCACAAGTTTTTTTCACATTTCTCTCCTTTAGAGCGTTCATCCGTACTCAATTTGAATGTGACATTAAAAATATTCAATGTGATAATGGTAAAGAATTTGATAATGGGTTATTTTGGGATTTTTGCAAAATTAATGGTTTATCTTTTCGTCTCTCTTGTCCGCACACCTCATCTCAAAATGGAAAAGCGGAAAGAAAAATCTGAACCATTAATAACATCGTTAGAACCTTACTTGCACATGCCTCTCTACCACCATCATTTTGGTATCATGCATTACAAATGGCAATTTATATCCTTAACATACTTCCGAGCAAATAATTAGCCTATACATCCCCTCTCAAAACTATATCTAAGGGACCCATCTTACTCTCATCTACGAATATTCAAGTGCTTATGCTATCCTCTTTTTTCCTCTACTACCATCAATAAACTCTAACCCCGGTCTACTCCGTGTGTTTTCTTGGGATATCCATCAAACCATCATGGATACAAATGTTACAACTTATCTTCTAACAAAATAATCGTAAGCCGCCACGTGGTCTTTGATGAATCAAATTTTCCCTTTGCCAAATTGCATGATTCTGTGGCTCATACCTACAAATTTCTTGATGATATCATGCCCCCATATTTGGTCCATAAATTGGCCTCCCAACCAGGCCCAAATTTTCCCGACAGCTCGGCTCAATTAACGAGCCTAGTGGCTGCCAGCCGAGCCGAGCCTCTTGCTGGCAGCCCACTGCTGAGAGGCCTAGCGACTGGCAGTCCGCTGGGTCACGGCCCATCTTCACTGCCGGGCAATCCATCTATCGCCACTCGGCTCTTTGGCGATCAGTCATCTTGACCCAGGCTGACTCCATTTACGCCCAACGACCAGTTTCTCGTAGTCAACACGGAATTTTTAAGCTAAACAAAAATACGATCTTTACACTCATATTATCAAATCCCCGTTGCCCCGCAATCATGTGTCTGCCCGTAATGACCCAAATTAAAAAATGGCTATATATGATGAATAAAATGCTCTTATTAATAATAGGACGTGGGATTTAGTGCCCTGTCCTCCTGATTTTAATATGATTCGGTCTATGTTGATTTTTAGTCATAAAGAAAAATCTGATAGTACATTTGAGAGGCATAAAGCCCGTCTAGTAGGTGATGGAAAGACGCAACATGTTGGTGTGGACTGCTGTGAGACCTTTAGTCCGGTAGTCAAACCAGCAACTATCCGCACAGTACTAAGTCTGGCTCTTTCAAATGCATGGCCGCTTCATCAGCTTGATGTAAAAAATGCATTCCCGCATGGAGAACTCAATGATGTGTGCTTGCTAAAGAAATCATTGTATGGGCTCAATGATGCAGGGACCCCACTTATCCTAATCATGTGTGCCTGCTAAAGAAATCATTGTATGGGTTCAAACAAGCCCCTCGGGCCTGGTATAAGAGATTTGCAGATTATATTTCTAATATTGTATTTTCTAACAGCAGGTCTGATCATTCTCTATTCATATACCGTCAGGGTAATGATATAGCTTAAATTCTTCTATATGTGGATGATATTATATTAACTGCCTCATTTGATGTTATTCGCAAGTCTATCATGTTACTTCTTGGCTCAGGGTTTGCAATGAAAGATCTAGGGTCACTAAGTTACTTCTTGGGGATAGCTGTGATACGTCATAAATGTGGTTTATTTTTATCTCAAAAGAAGTATGCAGAAGAGATCGTTGAATGAGTTGACATATCCCCGTGTAAGCCGTCTGTCACCCCGGTTGATACTAAACCGAAGTTGAGTGCTTCATCCAGCAAGCCATATGCTTTGCAATATCTCACTTTCACGAGGTCCGACATATCTTATGATGTGCAACAAGTTTGACTATTCATGCATAACCCGGTGAAGGATCACATGCATACACTCAAATGCATTGTGCGCTATATTCAAGCACTCTTGATCATGGCTTGCATCTATATCCGTCTTCGACATCCACTCTTATTTCTTACACAGATGCAGATTGGGGTCGATGTCTGGATACCAGATGCTCCACGTCTGGTTATTGTGTATTTCTTGGTGACAATTTGGTATCTTGGTCCTCCAAACGGCAAGCTACTTTGTCCAGATCCAGTGCCGAATCAGAATACCGAGGAGTTGACAATGTGATGTCTGAATCGTGTTGGCTACGGAACCTTCTTTTGGAGCTCCACTGTCCGGTTCTGAAGGCGACATTAGTTTATTGTGATAATGTTAGTGCAATTTATCTTGCAGGGAATCCGGTTCAACATCAACGCACTAAGCATATTGAGTTGGATATTCACTTTGTTCGCGAAAAGGTTGCTCGCGGACAAGTACGTGTCTTACATGTCCCGTCACACTATCAGATCGCAGATATTTTTACCAAAGGTCTTTCACTGATTCTATTTGAAGAATTTTAGGACATTCTCAGCATACGCCGACCTCTCGCTTCGACTGCGGAGGTGTGATAGAATGGGATAGAATATTTATTCATAATTGTGTATATGGATGATGTATATTTAGTCATTAATTATCGTATATTTAGTCATTAGTTACCATTATTCTAGCCTAGGATTATGCTTGTATTTTGGGTATATTTACTACCCCTTTGGGAATGAAATAATCAAGGAAGAATATTTCTTACACAACAAGTTGGAATGTTGGAGAGAAAGTACTCCAGCGATTGAAGGTTGAAGAGAAAGCGCTTCACCAATTGAAGGTTGGTGAGAAAATGCATCAACAAAATGCTGGAGAGAAAGTACTCCAACGATTGTGAAAGTTGAAGAGAAAGTGCTTCAACAATTGAAGGTTGGTGAAAAAGTGCATCAACAAATTGGAGTATTGAAGAGAAAGTGCTCCAACGATTGAAGGTTGAAGAGAAAGTGCTGCAACAATTGAAGTTTGATGAGAAGTGCATCAACAAATTGGAATGTTGGAGAGAAAGTGCTTCAACGAATTGGAGTGTTGGAGAGAAAGCGCTCCAACGATTGAAGGTTGAAGAGAAAGTGCTTCAACAATTGAAGGTTGATGAGAAAGTGCATCAACAAATTGGAATGTTGGAGAGAAAATGTTTCAATAATTGACGGGTTGAAAACAAGTGCTTCAACAAATTGGAAGATGACAAGTGCATCTAAAGTTAGATATACAACTTTAAATTACGGGAGAACGTTGGAAATAATAATTCAAAGTTGTAGGAAACCAAATTTGATTAGGATTTGATATTTTAATTCATGTCTAGTTAGGATTTATAGTTAGAATTAATATAAGAATATGTTTTCTTGTTTTGAGTTAAAGTATGCTTCATACTATTATAAATAGGGATGATAGTAGCTATTTTTATAACCAGAGAGATTAAGGGAGATTGTAGAGAATATTTCAGTTCATAAATAAAATATTCTACTTCAGAAGCTGAACTAATAGTTGCGAGGTTGAAGGTATTTTAGTATCTCTCTTTTTAGTTCAGCTTCTATAAAATTTCTTCTTTTCTGTTAGCTTTCGCTACCCTCAGGGATCAAAACTGCATGGTTTATTTAATTAAAGGTTAAATACGTAGGTCTATTAACACAAGGACTAAAAACATAATTAAGCAATAACAAGCAGACTACCTGGATGCTGATTAAGATATTGAAGTCCAAGCAGTTGATAGAGAATGCAGGGATTCAAATGCAAGAACTCAGTCAAATAACAGTGTTCTCCATCAAAAAGTTTACCAGAAGTTGAGGGGTGATTTTCCAAAAGTAATATGGAAGAAACTGACTGGCAACAATCTCAGTCCACCAAAATGGATCTTTATACTGAATTTAGCAATTCAAGAGAGACTGAGCACACTTGATAGATTGGCCAAATGGGGCATAGTGGACAAGCAAGTTGCTACCTTTGTGCAGAACAAAATGAGTCTCACCATCACTTATTTTTTGAATGCAAATTCTCAAAGGAGATATGGGAAAGAGTGTTGAAATGGAAACAAATTCATAGGCAAATCTTGAGTTGGCAGGAAGAGGTTAAGTGGGCTTCCCAGGAAATGAGGTGCAAGACAGCAAGATCTAATGTCTATAGAATGGTTCTTGCTGGTTGTGTATGCATGACATGGCAGGAGAGGAATCTGAGGCACTTTCAAGGAAAGCCGAGGACTGTGACAGAGATATTGAGAGACTTGGTGCAGATCTCTTTGGAAGATTAGTACAAAGTGGTGTGATGAATAGACTAGACTATCTATCCTTAGTAGTCAGTTTATTTGTTTTTAGTAGATTGTAGAAGCAGTGGTGCTCTGATAAGTTGGGGCTGGTTGTCCAACTATCAGTTAAATTTGGTTTGTATGTACATAACCAAAAAAAGGACCAACATCCCTATTTTCCCTAACCAATAAGATTATTGGGTTTCAAACTCGTGCATCAACAATAACAACATATCCAGTGAAATCTCACAACGTGGGAGCTGGGGAGGGTTTCAAACTCATGCATCATGGTCTGAAATTTGAATTGTAATATTTGACTACTGAAATTTCTCCTGGGAGAGAACACATATTTTATAGTTTTCACGGTTATTGTTTTTCACAATTTCATTTAACCACTATGGAAATATGGAGAACTTCTATCTATTATATTTCGTCAATTATTGGAAACTTCTGTTAACAAGTACCCACCCAATTTATTATTTTCCAAATCAATCAACAGAGCACATTGGCCTTTAAATCGAGGCCATACACGTGGCTCACTCTGTGGCATTTCTTTATTCATGCTTCAGACATCAAAGCCTCCGCCTTGTCAGGGTCGGGTCAGGCCACTGGGTTATGTCATGGTGCATGAGTCCATCACAACTTGTCCAACACATGTGTAGTCGCACATGGTGAATCTGGTAGGGCCGGTGTGGCTAATGAGCCTATTGCTACTGGTATCGAAGCAGCGGACGACAATATTTTTGTCATAGTCCACATGTGGGACCCAAAAAAATTAGAATAACTGTCATTTCATCTCCGACAAGCAGAGCCGTTGATTTGTGGAGGGACGGTTGAGATCCCTTGTCTAGAAAGTTCGTCGAGAATGCTATCCGTGGAAGGAGGTTTTAGGCCCAAAGGAAGTGGTAACCATGGTTTGGTTATTGCCTCCTTCACTACATAATCAATCACTTCCTTTGCCTGCACCACAAGTCACAACCAACAACAAAAATCTTAACAAAAGAAATTTTTTTGCATTAATCTCAAAACCGTTTAATTTTATACAATGAACCGTAAAAATTTTACACTTGCTAGGAAACCAACACTTCTTATAGAAAAGGGAAGTTACAAAGTTGGCCGCTCTACCAAAAATATTTATCACCTCTAGCTAGTATACATAACATATACATATATAGTATAGATATCTGTCGGCAATTTTTTTGGGTGGGTAGCTATTGATGTTAATTTTTCGTATACAAAAAGAGTGTACGGGTGGGTTAATAATCTAGAAAACAAAGCAAGCAAATCACCTACTTATGATAAAATGAACCTTATCCCTAACCGAGCCCCAAAGGGTAGCATGGTAAGGATTGTGCACGACCTTATAAAGAGACTACAACCACTTCTTGGACCAATGTGAGGCACTCTAATACAACTAATTAAACTACAACAACATACTCAATGTTATCCCATAAGTGGAGTCTGGGGATGGTGGGCTGCACGAAGACCTTACTTTGTGGGGTAGAGATTTTTTTACCATGTCGTTGTATGAAACTTAGATCCATTTTGAAGATGATAGACACAGTTTAACCCAATACCTCCTCCTCAGTACACACATTTGTAGTTTAAGCACTATTACCTAAAGAATTCTAGGGCCAAGTTAAAAACATTTACAACGTTTTCCTTTCTAGTTCCAAAAAGGAAATCTCCTAGTACGCGTATGTATAAAGAACTTCGTTGGTCTAAAATAGGATCTACGGTCTATGAAGATATGCATAACAATTCTAATTGAGACAATCTTACCGGATGAACATCGAACGACTTATCTAGCATGCTATATCTGTTATGCATTCCGTTAGGCTGGTATACTCCAGCATTCTGCATAATCCAACCGATGTGCCATTAAGAATTCAATCCAAGAGCGCGTTCACATAAAATAGATCAAGAACATTGCTAAACTGAACACAAATATCTAATGGGGATGATATTGCCAATTTATTCACCTGAGGATATGGTGGATATGATCCAAACAATGGTGACATAACAGGGGAGCCCCATGTATCAGCATGCAGCTGCATTATCACAAAACATAAATATTTAGGTGTGGTACTCCCTCCGTTGCAATTTGTTTGTCTTAGTTTGACTAAGCACGGAGTTTAAAAAAGTAAAGAAGATTTTTGAATCTTGTGGTCTTAGACTAAAGAGACGTATAATGTACCAAATTCCTTTTAATCTTGTGGTCTTAAACTGCCATGTGAGATGTTAAAATTAAAAAGTTGTCAAATTAGGAAAGAGACATTCTTTTTTAAACAGACTAAAAAGAAAAGTAAGACAAAAAAATTGAACAGACGGAGTATTTCTTAGACCTAAAATATCTTGTGAAACTTTTGACATAGGCATGTCATACGGTCAAGCCCAGAAGGAAGGACAAAAATGTTTACCCCTGGATGAGGCCTCCAGTGCCAATTCTCTGCAGGCTGCCATCCCTGATAATACGGTGAACCCCACACTTGTAAACCGTTCGGATAACTTGCCGGTGGTACCCAAGCAGGATATAATTGACCAGCTGGGGCGACATGATTAAAATGATATGGTGGGAAGGTCATGATAGGTTTATGAGGATAGTAGCTCCTTTGTACTGAATCTCTAGGTTGAGGATGAGGCCATCTCCTTTCCACTTCCTTTGCCAAAATTTGCCTCCGATTCATTCTGTATTTCTGCTTGAGAATTGAAAGGCAATGCTATTGTTATGCAGAACGATATGTCAATATCCAACTTTATTGTAGCACAACTGCTTTATTATATCCCCTCATAGGATATAGAAATATCATACCAACATTTATTTAACTTGAGGTGCCAACAGACAGCAAATGCCCAAGATTTAGTATTTTGTTTTCCCAAATATTAGAACGTTTTCATTAAAATATCTTTCAGACTGAAAATGGCCAACATATTCATTAAGATATGAAAGAGCAGAACTCACAAACCTGGAGATGGCTAGCTATATGATGTCTCATTAAGCCCTCCACTTTCATCAGTTCTAGTATGCGAGAAGGAATGGCTTGATCTATACCGAGTTGCTCTACTGCTTGAACAAACTTCTTGTGTAGTTCAGGTGTCCAATCTACCTGAATCCAAAAGAGATACAAACTTATTCCCCTGAAACAAGTTATTCAAAGTTCCGAGAATGCACAATAATTTCTTCCATCTTACCTTCAGCTTCTTCTTATTGGTTTTAGTCCCACTTGGACTATGGGGACCAGATGCTTTACTAGGCTCAGCAAAATGACTAATGCTATTGTCAGGGCAGTCATTACTTTGTGAAGAAGTAGCAATATCAGTCTCCATATTTTGACGAGGAAATGAACCGTTGTCCTCCTCTTTCGAAATTATCTCTCCTTGTTGCCCAGGAGGACTATTTTGGATAGTATTCTCAGCAAGTGAATTGTTATAAGTAGTTTCGACGGATTTTGTGTCACCATTATGGTCCCCACTGTCTTGGACAGTTGAGAAGATAGTATGATCTTGGCAGTCACCATCATGCACTGACCGCACTCCTTGTTTCAATTGTGGGGTTGAGGGAGCAGGGTATTTATCACAGCCCGATGATTGTTCGGTATTGCTCTCCGCTACTGCGGCGACAGGTTCTGTTCCATTTGGATTTTTATCATCTGCTTCACGCTTTGCTGGTTGTAGCTGTAGCATTGAGAGGAGAGATTCTTTTACCGGCTCAAGTGATCTGGAAACATCCTTTCTAGCATTGAATGCCTGTTGCAAACCAATAAGAGCAGGATTTCCTTTTCATAAAATAATAAGAATACTGATTTGAAAGACCATAAGCTGATGGACTGAAATCTGTGCTACAAACCTTGTGAACTACATGCTGCCATATGTTTTTGAGTTTATCATCAGATAACGGTTTCTGAAGGAACTCAACTGCACCCAGCTGCAAAATATCAAAACATTGAACATCTTTCTCACGTAATTACCAGGAACAATTAGCATCAAATGCAAATGTGAGCCCCAAGATCTCACCGCAATACACTTCATCATTGTGCTAAGAGAATGAATATTTGATGTCACTGCATGAAGTAAACGAAGCTCCCTTAGATATGTTTTGGCATTTAAAACATTTGAAGACAGGCAAAATATTCCAAGTTCAGTGGTCTCCGTTATAGCACTTACTTATAGTTGGTAGATCTTTGGCACTTTCAAGAAATCGGAGTACCCCATCACTGTTATCTGCACTTACCTGTGTCAATTGATCGACAAATTCATCAACAGTTAGAATAACATTCTGGTCTGTGTTCACGTTTAATTGACCAACTGCTGTAAATGGCAAATCAAAGGGAAGACTACAGTCTTAGCTGCAGCAAATTATAGCCTAAACTCCTAATTGCCTTTACATGTTAGATAGAGTTATTATTTGAGAATATTAATATTACTTCAATAAGCCAGCTCGATGTTCTTAATATAAAAGTAAATGAGGAAGTTTCAAGATGAGCAAAAATGAAACTAGTACCTCCACAATGGCAACATGAAAGCCCTCGGATTTGCTTGAGATTGCAGACAAAGCTTCATTCTCAATGCAGAACGAGTAGACTGCAATTACACAGTGAGTTTATAACACATAAATTCAATAATGACCTTTTGGGAAGGTCCACGAAATGATACAAAATTCATAACCACTTTAAATGTCACAACAAAATCGTGACAAATAACAAGCTAAGGACTTAGCAAACTGTCATCCTAAGTCCTAACCATATACGTAATAAATAGAAACTTCAGAGGAACTATATTCTGCTAGCCGAATTACTTTCAAAGTTAAAGAAAGAAGAACGAAAGACACTAATTATTTACTCCAGTGAATTACTCAATGTCTGCTAATGTGAAGCAACTAAACTACTCCAAATTTGGAAACAACAGAAATGGATATAAAATTGCAAGAACCATAGAAAGAAAGTTGTTATGGAACACACTGAAGCATTCCAGGAAAAGGTAAAAATATGAATCTTGAATCACTTCAATGCTTTTCATCTTAAAATAGGAAAGATGGAACAGATTACTCTAGTTTCCCTTAGTAATAAATGCAAATGTATTTTCCATATAAATGCACAATTAACTTGCAAAAACAGAATGAAAGTGATTGAACCAAAAGGGATGAACAAAAAAAAAAAGGAAAATAGAAGGTAAACACCGGATGCGAGGAACAGTTTGTCCATGCGAATTATTCACTCTTTTTCCGGAATAATTTTTCACTTTATTTCAAAATCAGTGTTTTTGGTTATAAAATTTCCAAATTCAACTTGGAGTTGGATTCCAAATTTGGAGAAGTGTTCCAAACCCATCTCCAACTCTATCTTCATAAATTCTAAATAAAGTGAAAAATATTTGGAATCTATGACTAAACGCCTACTCAATGTCTGCTAATGTGAAGCAAATAACTACCCAAAATTTTGAAACAACACAAATAGATATAGACTTGCAAGAACCATAGAAAGAAAGTTTAAATGCTATCCTGTTATGGAAACTTCTGCAGCATTCCAATAAAAGGTAAAAGTATGAATCTTGATTCATTTAAATGCTTTTCATCTTAAAATAGAAAATATGAAACAAATACACTCAATTTTCTCCAAGTAATAAATGCAAAGGTTCTTTCCATATAAGGAGAAATCAACAAAGAAACATACCAAGAAATGCACAATTAAAAGGGATGAAAGGGCAGCCCGGTCCCCTAAACTCCCGCTATGCGCGGGTCCAGAAAAGGGCCGAACCATAACGGTCTATTATACACAGTCTTAACTTGCATTTCTGCAAGAGGTTATTTCTCCTGGTCACATGCCAACAACTTTACCGGTTACTCCAAAGATATCTTTCAAAAGAGATGAACAAAACTAAAAATTAAAAGGAACAGAGAGGGTAAACACCGGGTGCGATTAAGTTTTTCCGACAGTGTTACAACTACTTACCTATGTAGTCCATTTTCTCAAGTCTTGATTTCATCTCTGCAGCAGAGTTGCTATCTTCATCAAGAAGAAGGACCTTAAGTCCTTTTGGGAAATCTTTCCAACCCAATAATTCATCCTCAATGCAAATCATTTCTTAACAGGCATCCTTTTTAGTGCCTCCAAAACAGTCCAATTAAATCTGCACAACCCAAAATAAATTCCTCTCAGATTTACATCTCTTTAACCATACAACTTTAAATTGTTCAATAGTGGTGATAAAAAAAAAATCTTTAGAAAAACCCCACTTAAACCTTAAAGTGAATCTAACTCATAATGATAAAACATGTCTCAAAATAAAGAGAAAATAGAAAAAAAGATGAATTCCCCTTCTCTTTCCCACCCACCTTTTCAAGATTTAATCTTTAATATTATCTAACAAAAAAAGGAAAGAGGAAAAAGACTATGTTTTTAGCTTTAGCCATATCATATATGTAGTTTCTATATAAGTAGAACTAACATAAAAGCAACAAAAAAACAGAAAACCCCATGTGAGAGATCTTTAATATATTAACATAAAAAGACAAAAAAAACATGTGAATACATAAACATCACAATTCCAAGAACACCTGAGTTTTTCAAACTTGACCAAGATAAAGACTTAGACAAAGCACAAGCAAGTTCTTAACTTGTTCTACTTCATGCATGAACATGTAAAGAATCATAACAATACAATGCATGTAAAAAAAGTAGCAAATATACTATATTATAGTATACCAAGTATCTCTTGGGAAATGAAGAACTTTTTTATTTTATTTTTCAAATTTTCATATAATGGTTGTTTCTTGATTGTATTTAGCTGAGTAGAAAGAAGAGAAAAGGAGGGGGGGGGGGGGCAGAATTGAAGAAGACAGAGATGGCATTTGTCTTTTGCTGTTATCTCCTTCTGCGGACCACAGAATAGCATTTAGCTACTTTGCTTTTGGTTGGTCAAATATAAATTACTACTACTCTTAATTCTTTCCTTTAATAAATTTCACTAACAAAATTCATTTAAACAGAGAATTCTTTACTAGAAATTTATTAACTTGAGACTTTTAATGAAGATTAAAGGGTATAGTGATCTCATCCGCCCCCACCAAACATTGAGTTGCAGATCTAGCACATTAAATTTTGTACAAAACCTTATAATAATTGGAAAAAAGGCTAAAGAATACAACTATTTGAAATAGGGAAAATTTGGCTCATTTATTTTCATTTTGGAGTAATAGTTAGTAGAAAGGGTATTTTTTAGCTATTTAGTTAGTTGGAAGACATTTTTTAGCCCAAAATGTAACAACGACGACACTTTTGAGCCAAAAATGTAATTTAACTATTTGGTTAGTTGGAAGGCATTTTTAGCCAAAAATGTAACGACTACAACGCTTTTGAGCCAAAAATATAATTTAGCTATTTGGTTAGTTGGAAGATATTTTTTAGCCAAAAATGTAATAGAGGGTAAAATTGACTTATTTCAAATAGTTTAAGGTATTTTTGGCCCTATTCTCAATTTTATTTTGAATATAGCTATTATTGTATATTAATTTGATCGATGTAGAAATACATTAACTTTAAATTATGAATCTCTTAATTGCATCGCTTGACGATAAAATTACTTCTAACAGTTTCATTAAACTCACAGTTAAGCAATTTTGGCAGTAATATTACATGCTCTTATTAAAATTCCTCCCACTCTCCCCAAGAGTTCAATCACTATTTCTTGTATTCTTTTCATTTATACCTAAAAACAAAAAGAAACCCTGTATAGTTTGAAACTTCAAACGTCAAAAACAGAAATGAGATCATGATTGCATTTGCATGTTCTTGTCAAAAGCACTACATATATTGAGTTCATCTTTTATTGTGTCCTTTTCTTTTCACCATCTTTATTATGTCTTTCGTCTATTTTTTTTATTATAACATTTTTAGAGAGTCAAATAACTTCTTTAACCATAGTATAATTTTATATCTTGTCATATCTAGTGTTGCAATAAAGTTTTTGATATATACTACCTCCATATAGTTTCTAAATATGTTTAGTTTTATCCACAAAAAACGATAAATTACTTGCATTAAATTCATTAAAATACTTTGACCTGAGGGCCATGCAAATAGACAAAAATATTATACAACAACAATATATTCAGTGAAATCCCACAACATGGAATCTAAAAAGGGTAGAGCGTACACAGACCTTACCTTTAACTTGGTAGGTAAAGCGGCTGTTTCCGGAAGATAAGAATATTATAGTTATAAAAAATATTTTTATCACTTGACGATCTCAATGATACACCAGATTATTCCAAATATTTGAAAACGTGGGGTGATATAAAACTTTTTGCAAATGCTTTACTACTATATATCATGGCTATTTTGCAAAGAATTTCTTCATTCCCTACTTTTAGTTCTTTTTCTTTTCCTATTAAAGAAAGTGAGGTCATTATTTGCTAATCAGCATTCTTTTCTAACCATTCACTTTGTATAAGGATAGTACTTTACTCTTTGTGCTGATTTATACTGTGCATGATGCCATAAATAACTACCTTAAAATCTAATCAAAAGATTCAACCTTTTTTTGTTACCTTTTCTCCTATTTTTTTCCACCTGATATTCAATATTTATTTTGGAGTTCTAACTAATCCGAATTTTGATATATATAATATCAAAAATAATTGTCGATTTAAAAAAAATAGAATTGTTTGTTTTTTTCCTTAGACTGTTTCGCATTGTAACGGTATTTGTCGGCAGCTGTCTTTTGAAAAAAATACATACTTTTTATAGTGCGCGTAAGATCTATTTAAGGAAAAGTGTTCTTTATCATAATTTTATTTCTACTATTCGAGATTTAAAGTCTTTGATTAAAAGGTGAAAGAATTATATTCATCATATTATATAACTCTTGGTGGCTGTTAAATATACAATAAATCTATCGTGATATACAATATCACGGTTTGTCAGATATTTCCCAACGTGTATCAATAGGATTAGTGTAACAATTTATTGTATATTTGTACCATAATTAGAATTGTATACATTGGATATTTTTTATTTCTCGTTCGAATTAGGTTCTAATGAATGCTCTAAATTTTAAGAAGATGGAAAAAAACTTGAGATTTTTTCGCTATCGGAAAAGTCCATAAAAATTTAGAATAATCATTCAAAAAGAAAATATAATACCGATGACCCAAAGAACTAAGAACATGAGACGTCCATAGATCACTATGAATAATATTAAATGACATTAAAGCATGAGAATTAGAGTCTACAAATGACAACTTAATAATTTTTTCCTAAAGAACAAGATTGACAATTCGTCCCCTCTGCAAATTTTATATAATAAAACTCCTTCGTATTCACATCTTAGGATCTTTGAGTGCTTATGTTATCCATTGTTTCTGTCCACCACAATTAACAAACTTCAGGCTCATTCTACCCCTTGTGTGTTTTTGGGTTATCCGTCTAATCATCGTGGTTACCAATATTTTGATTTATCGTCTAGTAAAATCATCATTAGTCGCCATGTAATTTTTGATGAATCCCAAATTCCGTTTGCTAAGGTTAGTAATCCCGTGCCTAGTTCGTATAATTTTTTGGATGATGGTATATCCCCGTATATTATTCACCATTTTTCGGACGTGTCCGTCACCCCAAATCCGCCCGCCCATCGCCACCGGCCCCACTATTCCATCACTACTGATTCTTGCGGTGTGTCGATCTAGTTCTTGGGCGATAACGGTAAATGGGTCGATCACCGACCCATTACACACTTGTTGTTCGATCCACATTTCGATTCCGTTACCAAGTTGGGCGGCGGGTCCACCGCTGCTTGATCCATACTGAGTCACAAAAATTCCCAGAATCCACCCGCTTCTTCCTCGAGTCATAGACCAATCACTCGTAGTCAACGAGGTATTTTTAAACCAAAAAGACATTTTAATTTACATTCTGATGTTATTAAATCTTCTCTACCCGTAACTTTGTGTCTGCTTTAAATTACTCGAATTAGAAAATTACTATGACCGACGAATATAATGCTATTATTGATAATAAGACGTGGGAGTTGGTGCCCCGTCCATCTAGTGTTAATATTATTCGGTCTATGTGAATTTTTTGCTCATAAGGACAATTCTGATGGTTTGTTTGCGAGGCATAAGACTCATCTTGTAGGTGATGGTAATACTCAATAAGTTGGTGTGGATTGTGGTGAGATATTTAGTCCGATGGTCAAGCCGGCTACCATTCGCACTGTGCACGGCTTGGCTATTTCGAAAGCATGGCTCATTCATCAGTTAGATATGAAGAATGCTTTCTTACATGATGATCTAAAAGAGACAGTCTATATGCATAAGCCCTTGGGGTTTAGGGATTCCAAATATCCTCATCATGTCTGTTTGTTGAAGAAGTTCTTGTACTGGCTTAATCAGTCTCCACGGGCTTCGTATAAGAGGTTTGCAGACTATATTTCGACTATTGGGTTCTCTCACAGCAGGTCTGATAATTCATTGTTCATATATCGTCGTGGTTTTTCATTGGCGTATATACTTTCATATGTGGATGATATTATCTTGACTTTCTCTTCTAATACATTACGTCAGTCTATCATGACAATGCTCAGTTTTGAGTTTGCTATGAAAGGCTTGGGGCCCTTGAGTTACTTTTTGGGGATTGATGTCACTCGTCATGCAGATGGGTTGTTCTTATCACAGAGAAAGTATGCAACTGAGATCATTTACAGGGATGGGATGTCATCCTGTAAGTCCACTTCCACTCCGGTTGATACTAAACCTAAGTTGGGTGTTGCACCGTATGAGGATCTGACCCGCTATGGTAGTCTTGCAGGGGCCCTTCAGTATCTTACGTTCACAAGACCAGATATTACGTATGTCGTACAACATGTGTGTTTGTTTATGCATGATCCCAAGGTTGAGCACATGAATGCCCTCAAGCGCATTATTCGGTACATCCAGGAGACACTTGACTATGGCTTACATTTATATCCTTCGTCGACGTCTATACTTGTCTCGTATACAGATGCTGATTGGGGTGGCTGTCCAGACACCAGACGTTCTACGTCTTGCTATTATATGTTTCTTGGTAATAATATGATCTCGTGGTCTGCGAAACGTCAGTCTATTTTATCCCGCTCCAGTGCCGAGGCTGAGTATCGAGGGGTAGCCAATGTAGTCTCTGAATCATGTTGGTTACGTAATTTGCTTTTAGAACTTCATTGTCTGATTCAGAAAACTACCTTGGTTTATTGTGATAATGTTAGTGCCATCTATCTTTCTGATAATCCGGTTCAGCACCAGCGCACTAAACATATCGAGATGGACATTCACTTTGTTCGCGAAAAGGTAGCTCGTGGACAAGTACGCGTATGTCATGTCCCTTCCAGGTATCAAATTGCAGACATCTTTACAAAGGGTCTTCCCTCGATCCTTTTTGAAGATTTTAGGGACAGTCTCAGCATACGAAGACCGCCCGCTATGATTGCGGGTGTGTGTTAAATATACAATAAATCTACCGTGATATACAATCATGTATATCACAGTTTGTCTGATATTTCCCAACGTGTATCAATAAGATTAGTGTAACAATTTATTGTATATTTGTACCATAATTAGAATTGTATACTTACCTTAATTATACAATTCTTGTACAAGTAGAATAAGGTTTTGAGAGTAGAATAGGAATATGATTTTCCTATTATGGAAATTGTAAATCGTATATATACTCTTTCATTAATGAAAATAATCAAGAGATTATTTCTTTCAGTGGCAGAGGCGTATTTCGGGCCCGCCGAGGTGTTAACCTGAACACCCTTGATAAAAATTTGCACAGATACATAGATTTTGAATACCCTGTACAACAAGAGAAGAGATTGGTTCAGCGGTTTAGGAGGTTTAAAATTCACTTTGAGATTTCATGTTCAAATCTTAGGTACTATATTTTTATTTTTTGAATTTTCTTAGTGAAAATGTTAAATTCGTCACTTGGTGATTTGTATTTTTATTTTTATTTATGTTTCTCTCAATAATGCAACGCAATCAGCTTATACCCTTTACCATCAAATCAAACTTTCGGATTTATTCTTATTGCTTTTGTGATTTATGGATATCATGATTTACTTTTCCAAATCTCCTATAACGACTTATACTTAAAAGAAAAAAAAAGCTTCTCATGGGGGAAAGTAAAGGATGAAAAGAAGGTTGAATTCCTTTCTGAATGATGAATGGAATATTAGTTTAGTTTGTTTCTTTATTGAGATTCTCATCCTTCGTTTTCCCTTTTTAAAAAGCTTACGATAATGTAACTTGAAATATGAAACATGTCACTATTAAAAAGAATGGAAAAGGTTGTTTGAACCAAAAAAAAAAAAAATTTAGCTTCACTCGAAAACTCACTAAAATTCAAAGACAAGAAAAAGAACTACGGTATCCAAGTACTTACGTTTTTATTTCGTGAAAACTTATCCTCCATTTATTTCTTTCAGAAATTATCCAGAAAGCTAAGACTTTAGAGTTTAGCCCGTTTAATTTTAGAAAACCTAAATGGAGTAATATTAATTTGTCGTATCACTCATTTAGTTAGCATTTCTCAAATCACAAAATTATCTACAATTATTTATTAATTTATTTTTATTTCTATTAATATATGGTGTTTCTTGTACTTTAATTATCATATTATCTTGTTGTAGTTACTGTTTCATTTTTCAGACTTTTTTGTTATACTTTCTATAGTATTTTGTCATGGTTTCTGTTGAGATAAATATGGATAATCATATCAAATCACCAACGTAATTGTATTTATTATCATATAATGTAAACATCATACGGTCTATGTGGATTTTCTGTCATAAAAAAATTCTGATTGTTCTTTTGTGAGGCACAAAGCTCGTCTTGTTGGTGATGGCAGGTCTCAGCAGGTTGGAGTGGATTGCGGTGAGACGTTCAGCCCAATGGTTAAACCAGCGACTATCAGGACTGTTCTTAGTCTGGCATTGTCGAAATCATGGTCCATTCATCAGTTGGATGTAAAGAATGCATTTCTACATGGTCACTTGTAGGAAACAATTTACATGCACCAGCCATTGGAATTCCGAGATCCGACTCATCCAGATTATGTTTGCTTGTTGAAAAAATCATTATGCGGTTTGAAACAAGCCCCCCGGACATGGTATAACAGGTTTGCAGGGTTCGTAGCCACATTGGAATTCTCACACAGCAAGTCCGACCAGTTTTTATTCATTTACAAGAAAGGTAATGACATTACATATATTCTTCTCTATGTGGATGACATTATTCTCATAGCATCTTCTGAGTCACTTTGTCAGTCTAATATGACTTTCCTTGCATCGGAATTTTCTACGAAGGATTTGGGTCCTTTAAACTATTTCTTGGGCATTGATGTAACTCAATATTCAGGTGATCTGTTTATCTGCCAAAAGAAATACGTCGAGGAGATCATTGAAAAATTCGGCATGTCCTCGTGCAAACCGTCGCATACGCCGATTCATACAAAATCAAAATTGAGTAACTCTACGGGTTCTCCATATTGTGACACAACACATTACCGCAACTTAGCAGGAGCATTGCAGTATCTTACTTTCACGAGACCCGATATCTCCTATGCAGTTCAACAAGTATGTTTATATATGCATGATTCGAAAGAAGAGCATATGGGGGCTCTTAAGCGAATTCTGCGGTATGTTAAGGTTACTCTTGAGTTTGGATTACATCTGTATAAGTCCTCCATTTCGAGCTCTCATATTATACATATGCTGATTGGGGCGGCTGCTCGGACACACGACGTTTCACCTCTGATTATTGTGTGTTTTTGAAAGACAACCTCATTTCATGATTGTCGAAATGACATCCGACAATGTCTCGATCAAGCGCTGAAGTCGAATACCGAGGGGTAGTTAATGTGGTCACTAAATCATGTTGGCTCCGTAATCTTCTTTTAGAACTCCATTGTCCAATTGAAAAGGCAATCATGGTTTATTGTGGTAATGTGAGTGTGATATACTTATCAGGTAACCATGTCCAGCATCAACGCACAAAACACATAGAAATGAATATCTTATTTGTCCGTGAAAAAGGTTACACGTGGACAAGTCTGTGTTCTTCATGTACCATCCCGTTATCAGATTATAAATATTTTCACAAAAGGTCTTTCGCGCGTGTTGTTTGATGATTTCATGGATACTCTCAGTATACAAGAACCTTCTCGCTAAGACTGCGGGGGACTATTAGGATAATTATGGATCCAATCCATAATTATCTCAATCACATCAAATCACCAATGCAATTGTATTTATTATCATATTATTAGGATGATTAGAATATGATTAGATAAGTCTTCCTTAATATTAGCCATAGAATGATTTTGTACACTTTTATATAAATTGTAATCTTGGGAATCAAATAAACTATGATATTAATTTCTTTCAGTTTCTTCACTTTCGTTATTTTTTTTTCCGAACTGCTTTGAATTTCTTGTTCCTCAAGCTGTGGGTCTACCGGAAAATCTATCTAGCTCCCAAAGATAAGGATAAGATCTGCGTACACTATACATTTCTCAACTTCACTTGTAACTTACAATTATTGTTGTTGTTGTTAATTTTTGAAATATATCAAATTAAGCTTAAGATATTATTATTTTCTTAAACATGTTAATTAAATTCAGAACCTCGTCTCTCCTTTTCGTATTCATGTACGACTGTTCGATCATATGTAAAACTGGATAAATATGAAAATTAATGAAAAATGTGGAATTCACGAGCTCACTATGACTGACATGCACCTTTATCTCACGTGCAATCTTTTATACTTGTTTTAGCAATCTCTTTTTTTTCTTCTTGTTATTCAATCTCACAGCAACAAAATTTATATACAGGAAAAAAGAATATGAGAAAGGAAAGACTGTTTTTTTGGTCACTTAAATGCAAAAAATTCAATATTGATGGCTCCTTATCATGAATTAATGAGTCAGCTGATGTTGTACGCGCAAAGTAGCACTTGTACTGTCGATATCACGTACAAGGTTTACGTGATCATATTATAAAAGATTAGAAATTAATCTGATCCATTTTGATTAGTCAAGATATACGTGCTTGCACTTCTCTTTATCACTTATGTTTTTTTTTTTGCTGAATAAAGATGCATTAAATTAAAAGTTAGTACATGGCAGAGATGAACGAAAGTACTGAATCCCTAAATATTCTTTGCTGAAAGTAAATAGTCTTTATCACTTATACTTAGTAAAATATATTCTCATATTTATTATCTAGAAACTAACCAATTTGTAAGGAACATACAGACAGTGGCCCCTACTTCATAGTTCAGGAATAAATCTGGATAATTTCACATAGTTTACTGGTAATTTTGATTTTTTTTCTTGTAAAAAATGTTTATTTGAATAAGAGAAGGAGGAAGATGAAGTTTTTATGCGTTTTCTTTTGTTTCACGGGATAATTGGCGAAGAGTTTCGCAAACTCCTTTTTCATATCGTAAAGCCACACATCAATTCACGAGTGAAAGATCGATATACAATGTCTTAATACCGTGTATATCATAGTCCGAAGTTGTCTTCATAAATTATAGAATTATTGTACAATTATAATTATGGTATTGGTTTTGTATTAGGAAAAACTATTAGAATTAGAGTAGAAAAATGTAGAGTTATTTTTCATAATTAGAAATTGTGTATTTGTATATATACTTCTCTTTATTAATGAAAATAATAAAATGATTATATTCTTTCATGGTATCAGAATTCTAGTGCACATAATTTCCTTCTTCACATAACTTCCGCAGCCCCTCTTCTCGAAACTCATCAGGCCGTCGGCCACTGTTCCAAATTTCCTTCTCGGAATTCTTCTTGTTTTTTTCCTTCCAAATTTCTTTTCCAAATCCCTCATTCACTTGTTGTTCTTTCATTATGTCCACATCAAAAAACACGTTTCATCCTGCCCTTACAGTCTCCAACATCAAGAACCACATCCCTATAGTTCTTGAGATGGAAAACGCCCAATACGCGACGTGGGCAGAATTGTTTAAGGTTCACGCACGCTCGCATCAAGTGCTTCATCACATCATCCCCTCGGTCATAGGCACGGAGAAGGTGCCTTCCCCGGAGGATGACCCAGTCTTATGGACAACCCTTGATGCTACCGTTCTCCATTGGATTTATTCCACTATCTCTACAGACCTCTTGCAGACGATTATTGAGTTCGACGCTACGGCGATGGAAACTTGGAATAGGGTGCGTGGTATTTTCCAAGATAACAAAAATTCTCGTGATGTCACTCTTGAGCAGGAATTTTTCCATGTCAACATGGAGGATTTTCTGAACGTGTCAACCTATTGTAAAAGGTTGAAGAAATTAACAGATCAACTCAAGAACGTTGGTCCGCCAGTCACCAATGATCGTCTTGTCCTTCAAATGGTTGCAGGCCTATCCGAGGTCTATAATGGTGTTGGGACCCTCCTTTGTCAAAGCAACCCACATCCTCCATTTTATTAAGTCCGGTCTATGCTCACCCTTGAAGAGGCAGAATTGGCTAAAAAGGTCGCAATTGAAGCAAATTCTGCCATGATGGCGGATTCCCATCAAGTTCATACTCTCCATCATTTTCGGCTAATTCCACTCCCAATTGGAACGACAAGGGTGGAAAATGAGGTCAAAATCTGAAATCCGGTTGAAAAGACAGCGGCCGCGGCAAAGGCGACAGCCGCGACGGTAATGGTGTGGCAGCCGACAAGGGCAACCGCAGGCTGCTGGGCCAGGGAAGTGGGCCAATAATGCCGCTGGCCATTGGACATGATAGTGACCCAACTGTCCCAGCTACCCCATTTCCCATTCCAGCAGCATATCCAGCAAATTGGGCCAGCCAACAGAGGTCCAATTCGCAGCAGTTTCAATAATTTTGGACTGGACAACCTGCTTGGGCCTCGGCCTCATTAGGCATTCGCGGGTGCGGGCCCAACAGTGTTTCAAACACCTGCGAATATCGAAGTCGCAATGCATACAATTGAATTAAATCCTCCAAACACAAATCGGTACATGGACACCAGAGCCACTTCTCATATGACATCAGCACAAGGCAGTCTCTCATCTTATTTAAATATGAGCAAAAATTGAGGCGTAATTATTGGCAATGGCAATTCAATTCCAATTCATGGTTATGATCACACAAATTTGTCTCCCCCACATCCACCTCACATTCTAAAAAATGTTCTTCATGCCCCTCACTTAAAAATTTGGTGTCAATCCGAAAATTCACAACTGATAATTGGGCTTCTGTTAACTTTAAACCTTTTGGATTTTCTGTGAAGGTTTTCAAGACGGGGATACCTCTAATGAGGTGTAATAGTTTGGGCGAGCTGTATCCAATCACCACTACCACCATGTCGCCGAGTCCAGCCACACCTTCAACATTTGTCATTCTTGCTCTGTCATTGTGGCATGCCCGTTTAGGTCATCCGGGGTCGTCTATTGTTTCGTCTCTTCATAGTAATAAATTTATTGATTGTAAGAGTACGAGTAGTGCTCCTATTTGTCATTCATGTCCATTAGGGAAACATGTTAGATTACCTTTTGTAGCCTCTACTTCTAGTACGTTGATGCCTTTTGACATTATTCATAGTGATTTATGGACATCTCCCATTTTAAGTTATGTGGGCCATCGTTATTATGTTTTATTTTTGGATGATTATTCTAATTTTTTGTGGGCCTTTCTTTTGTCGAAAAAGTCTCAAGTGTTTTCAACATTCTTAAAATTTAGAGCATTCATCCGTACCCAATTTGAACGGAAAATTAAAAACATTCAATGTGATAATGGAAGGGAATATGATAATGGACCACTCCGCGACTTTTTTGACACTAATGGCATATTTTTTGATTTTCTTGTCCTCATAGGTCCTCACAAAATGGGAAGGCCGAAAGACAAATTCGTACTATTAATAATATTTTTCAAACTTTGCTCGCCCATGCCTCATTACCTCATTGTTTTTGGCATCTTGCTTTACAAATGGCTACCTACCTCCTTAACATACTCCCTAACAAAGGATTAACATATAAATCTCCCCTACAAATTATTTATCATAAAGACCCATCGTATTCTCATATTTGGGTGTTTGTGCTATCCACTTATTCCGTCCACTACAATTAACAAACTTCAAGCTCGGTCTACCGCTTGTGTGTTTTTGGATTATCCGTCTAATCATCGTGGTTACAAATGTTTTGATTTATCTTCTAATAAAATCATAATTAGTCGTCATGTTATTTTTGATGAATCATAATTTCCGTTTGCTAAATTGTATAATCCCGTGTCTAGTTCGTATATTTTTTTAGATGATGGACCCTCACCATACATCGTCCAACAGTGGGCCCAACATTCCCGTGACCCACCTCCTCCAGCAGGCCCACCGTCTGTTGGCTCAAATACTCTCGGTACTGGCCCAACACCGTGTCCAATTCCAGTTCCATCGACCCAGCCAACAGGCCCACTGTCTGTTGGCCCAACATTGCCTACTGGCCCAGTACCTCTATCCATCGATCCACTGTTACGGCCAGCAGGCCCACTTCTTGCTGGCCCGTCCAACAACATTCCGATATCGTCACCGATCTGATCCACTTCTATTTCTAGTCAAGGGCTTGTTACTCATAGTCAACGTGGTATTTTTAAACCTAAATGATATTTTAATCTAAATTCTATTGTCACTAAATCGCCCCTACCACGTAACCCAATGTCTGCCCTTTATGACCCGAATTAGAAAATGGCCACAGATGATGAATATAATGCTCTTATTGAGAATAAGACGTAGGAGTTGGTGCCCCGTCCGCTTGATGTCAATATTATTCGGTCTATGTGGATTTTTACTCATAAAGAAAATTATGGCAGTTCTTTTGAGAGGCATAAGACCCGTCTTGTAGGTGATGGTAAGACTCAATAAGTTGGCGTAGATTGTGGAGAGACGTTTAGTTCAGTGGTCAAACCGGCTACCATTCACATTGTTCTCAGCCTAGCTCTCTCGAAAGCATGGCCCATACATCAATTGGATGTAAAAATTCTTTCTTACATGGTGATATCAATGAGACATTATACATGTATCAGCCCTTGGGTTTCAGAAACCCCGATTATTATAATCATGTATGTTTACTCAAAAAGTCCTTATATGGGCTTAAGAAGGCCCCACGACTTGGTATAAGAGGTTTGCAGATTATGTGTATACTATTGGGTTTTCTCACAACAGATCTGATCATTCTCTATTCATTTATCGACGTGGTTCTTCTCTGGCATACATTTTATTATATGTTGATGATATTATATTGACTGCCTCTCTAATAACCTGCGCAAGTCTATCATGACCCTTCTCAGTTCAGAATTTGCTATGAAAGACTTGGGGCCCTTGAGTTATTTTTTGGGTATCGCGGTCACTCGATTTTTATCATAGAAAATGTATGTCGCTGAGATCATTCAGAGAGCTGGCATGTCATCTTATAAGTCATCTTCTACTCTTGTGGATACCAAACTGAAGCTGAGTGCTACTTCTAGCACACTATATGAGGATCCCACTCACTATCGTAGTCTTGTAGGGGCTCTTCAGTAACTTACTTTCACGAGATCAGATATTACTTATGCAGTACAACAAATGTGTTTATTTATGCATGATCCGTGGATTGAGCACATGCATACGCTCAAACGTATTGTACGATACATATAGGGCACACTTGATTATGGAATGCATTTATATCCATCATCTGTTTATACTCTCGTGTCATATACATATGCTTATCGAGGTGGATGTCCCGATACCAGACATTCAACATCTGATTATTGTATGTTTCTTGGGGATAACTTAGTCTCTTGGTCGGAAAAATGCCAGGCTACTTTATGGGTAGCCAATGTGGTGTCTGAGTCATGTTGGTTTCGTAATCTTCTATTAGAGCTACATTTTCCTATTTAGAAAGCTACCTTGGTCTATTGTGATAATGTTAGTGCGGTCTATCTCTCTGGAAATTTGGTCTAACATCAGCGCACTAAACATATCGAGATAGATATACACTTTGTTTGAGAAAAGGTAGCTCATGGACAAGTACGCGTCCTCCATGTCCCTTCACGATACCAAATTGCAGACATCTTTACTAAGGATCTTCCCTTGGTTCTATTTGAAGATTTTAGGGACAGTCTCAGTGTACGACAACCGCTCGCTATGCTGCGGGGGTGTGAAAGACCGATATACACGGTCATGGTTCGAATTTGTCTCCATAAATTGTAGAATTATTGTACAATTGTAATTATGGTATTAGTCTTGTATTAGGAAAAGCTATTAAAATTAGAGTAGAAAAAGGTAGAGTTATTTTCTATATTTAGGAATTGTGTATTTGTATACCTCTCTTTATTAATGGAAATAATAAAATGATTATATCCTTTCAATGAGTGTTCTAACCATTGTGTCTATTTTTCTTTATTTTAATTATAAATTAAATATATAACTAAAAATATATATTTATTTATCTCTTTGATATGAATCCGAGTTGACCCACATGGGTGACCTGATTCAATTTCCTTCATGTTGGAAAATTGTTAGTGAAAAGGATATATTTGGATCAATCTTAACATCCTTACATGTACATTTGATCCTAACTACTCCCTCCGTACCAATTCAATTATATGATACTTTTTCATTTTTAGTCAGTTTCAAAAAGAATAACACATTTTATATTGAGTAACAATTTAACTTTAAAATACTTATTTTATCCTTATTAATAAAATAATTTACATTCACACAAATATCTATAACTCATTTTAATTAGGCTATAGATTTTTAAAAAAAATCTTAAACCTCATGTCAAGTCAAACACTTCAATATAAATTGGGACAGAGGCGGAGTATATTAATGAAGGATAGATTTGGATCAATTCAAAAAATTCGGGGCTAAATTTGGACTTTATCGCTTGTACAAATGAAAGTGTACTCTACATGAATGACCTTGATAGAGACATATGGTGCAATTAAATATATGGTGGAAGATTCATCATAACTTATTGCTAATATACCTTGAGTTTGGTAGGGGCTGTAGATGATCTCATTACTCATACTAATCTATTCCCTATCAATTGAAGTAAATCTCCACCCTCACCCTTTCAAGGTTTGGGAGTAGCCAGGGCACTCACGGAGGCAGAGTATTAGTTATAGATCCGGACGAATTTATAATAACTTTATTTAAATAACATAGGCAGAGTATTAGTTATATATATTTGATTGTGAATTAGTAACATATATTTGATTGTGAATTAGTAACTATGATGATTATATTGTTGGGAGGAAACGAGTAATAATCAAATTGTACGATAGGGTAAATGCGGAAGAATATTCAAGTCAAAAAAAATTTCACACTATTTGAACAAGAAGAGAAAATTAATTTCAAACACAAACGGATATATGGACAACAATTATACCAACAATAAAATACTAAAGCAAGCAAAAATAAATTGAATGCAAGAGACACCAAATTTACGTGGAAAATCTCCTTCAATGTGAAGAGGAAACAACCACGAGACCTCCGCCCATAAAAGCTCCACTAATATCAACAAGAGTTACAACAATGTTCTCGAAATGACTACAACATCAACGCCAATTATGGAGCAACAATACATAAAAGATAGCACTAAAACTAGTGAAGAAAGGAGAGAAACCACCCCCAAAAATGAGCTACTGTTCGTGCTAAAGAACTGGAGCTATATACTACAAAATCCAATCTCTACCATTGAAATCTAAGAATCAGATATTTAAAACCCTCAGTTCAAATTTGAACACGATCCAACGGTTAACAAAATGGAAAATGTTGTTTGAAGTGGACTTATGTAGCAGATTTTCAATGTGCGAAAAATAGTTTTTCTCTCACAAGTTCTCTCTCTATATAGCTGTTATGAATTCACTCTTGTGTATATGAAATAAGACCTAAATTGATCCTATATACAGTGAGTTTTAGGGCAAAGTGAGTTGGTCCAAATTGGATTGGGTTTTATTAATCCAATTTCACATAGGAAGGGGAAATCCAAAAACCCAATAATTCTTCCCCTCCCAACTATATGGAAGAAACCAACATCCCGACGATCAAGAAACAATCCTCAAACTTCCCTCTTGGCAAAGATTTTGTCAACATATTCGAACCATTATCATCAATGTGAATCTTCTCAAGTTCAAGCAACTTAGAATCCAACACATCTCTAATTCAATGGTATCTCACATCAATATGTTTTGACCTACCATGAGAAGTAGACTTGCCAAGATGAATAGTACTCTGACTGTCGCAATAAAGCACATACATCTCCTGAGCAAAGTCAAGTTCCTCCATAAATATCTTCATCCAGAGCAACTCTTTACAAGCTTCAACGGCAGCAATAAGCTCAGCTTCTGTAGTAGATAGAGCAATACATTTTTGCAACCTAGATTGCCAAGACACATCTCCCCCTACAAAAGTAACCAAATAGACTGAAGTAGACTTCCAAGTATTAACATCATCGGCCATATCTGAATCTGTGTAACCACAAATAATAAGCTTTCATGTCTCAAAACACATACTCATACTAGAAGTGCCACAAAGATATCTCATAATCCACTTTACAGCATTACAATGGTCTCTTCTTGGATTAGAAAGAAAATGACTAACAATACCAACAACATGAGCAATATCTGGTCTCGTACAAATCATCACACACATCAAACTGCCAACAACAGAAGCATAAGGAACTTTCTTCATATCTTCCTTCTCATCAGCACTTGAAGGACACTGCTTCGTGCTCAATTTGAAGTGCATAGCTAAAGGTGTACAAACAACCTTAGCTTTATCCATGTTGAACTTGCGAAGTACTTTTTGAATGTACTTCTCTTGTGATAATCACAACTTCTTGGCCTCTCTGTCATGGACAATCTGCATGCCAAGAATCTGTCTTGCTGGTCCCAAGTCTTTCATGGCAAAAGTCTTATTCAACTCTTGCTTCAAATTCTGAATTCTGCAACCATTATGACCAATGATAAACATATTATCAAGATAAAGCAATAAAATGATAAAGTCACCATCAGAGAATCTTTGCACAAAAGCACAATGATCTAAAGAAGTCTTATTGAAGCCATGTTGACTCATAAAAGAACCAAACTTCTTGTACCACTGCCTAGGAGCTTGTTTCAAACCATATATATTTTTCTTCAATTTGCAAATATAATTCTATTTTCCTTTGACTTCAAAACCTTCAGGCTGCTCCATATAAATTTCTTCATTAAGTCACCATGGAGAAAATCAGTTTTAACATCCATTTGCTCAACTTCTAAATCTAGACTTGCAGCTAAGTCCAGAACAACCTGAATAGATGACATCTTCACAACTGGAAAAAAGATTTCATCAAAATCAACTTCCTTCTTCTGATTCTTTAGGAAACTTAACTAGATCAAATAAATGATTATCATGTAAAGATTTAATCTCATCTTGCATAGCATCAAACCACCTTTCTTTTTCTTCACTATCCATGGCCTCATCAAAACTTTCAGGTTCTCCCCCATCAGTCAAGAGTACAAACTCATTAGGAGAACAACGAGATAAATGTACTTTCTCTCAAGAGATCTTATGAGAGAACTCTCTGGAGCGTCAATAGCAACTGGTTGCTGGTCAACTGACCAGCTATGCATTTTTATCCTCAATGACCGCCTATTTCTTTTGGATTCGCCTTATTCCTTTCTGAATAGCTTAAAACCTGAAAACACACAACACACACATAATATTGCACAAAACAACTAAAAGAAAAACAAAAGGCTCCCTAAAACACACTCTAAAACAGTACTAAAATCTACCTAACAAACACCCCCAAACTTAAACTTTACTCGTCCTCGAGTAAATAAACACCCTAAAAAGAAAAACACACAAACTCAAACAAAATGAATCAAGTCAACCACAATAGATTATGCCTCGAAGATCATGAACAACATGCAATAAAATCTTCCGAAATATTCTAGCCACTAATTTGCTATCTAGAATTTCAAGCCGGATAATCCTCAAATTTGCTTAAAGTTATTAATGCATATGATCACTCAACCATGATTATTGAAATAACCAACTATTCAATATTAGCTTATGCACAATGAATTCTCACCAACATTCCATCAGGCCAAAATTCGATACGCTTTCTAACTTGCTATTCGCCACTAATTTAGACTAGGGGTGGCCAGTGGGTGGGGCTCGGGACCAGCGGGCCGGGACGAGGAAAAGGGCGGGATCGGGGCGGGCCGGGCGGGATCGTGATAGACGGGATTTGCCGAAGTCCCGCCCCGATCCCATCGGAATCGAGATACCGGGCGGTTTTTTTTTTGCACTTAATTTAAATAATAATATATATATATATAAAACTCAATAATTAAACAAGATAGTGTAATAAAAATATCTCAAGGCTGTTTTTGTGCCTCTTATATTATTTAATAGACATGATTTTTTTGTAATACAAATAAAATTATCAAAATTGCTACTTTGTGGTGTTGTTCAAAAGTTGCAAATTACATAGTAAAATTGCAATTAAAAAAATTATATTCAGAAAAAACCCTGTTTTAGTTTCTTGATAATTTCATGTGGTTCTTCGGTTGGAATTGGTATTTGTTGGTCAAATTGATCCACGTCGCTTCCACCACCTTCGGATAAGATTTCGTTGTAGTTTTCATCTTCTTCTTCGTTGATCTCCGATTGACCGCACATTCTCCGCTCCGCTCGTATCCAATCTCTGAATAATACTACAATCTTCAAGCTGTCTTCGACTAATAAGTGTCCTATTTAATATCTGCCGGTAGAAAAATTACTTTCAGACGCAGTTGATGACGCTTGAATGTTCAAAATATCTCGGGTCATCATTGAAAGTGTCGGAAAGGTCTTCTCATTCCCCATCCAGTATTTCAGCAAGTCTTCACGTCCTTCTTCATTGAGAACTGTTTGGTACGGTACAGAACCCTGTAAAACAAAATTATCAAACTCGCTAATTTGGTTAGCAGCGATACGGCCGCACATTCTATTCCTGAGGCTTTCAATACTAGCCACAGAAACAACATGTCTTTTGTGAGGTTGTGTTAAAGAAGAAGAAGAAGATGGTATGGAAGCTGGTAGGTTGCTAGCACTTTCTTGTTGGTAAAATCTATATACTTTTTTGCATTGGTCTTCTACGCTAGACAACACTTCTTCTTTAGTTTGTTCAATAGGTGGTGGGTGATTTGGATTTTTGGGACTTGGAGGTAGTAGTACTTCTATACAATCCTAAATAGTTTCAATAAGTGATTTAATACCGTCTATTTTAATAGTCGGATTTAATACAACACCAATAATATAAATAGTGGGAATAAGAATAAAATATTTTTTTATTTTGATAAATATTTTTTTAATAGCTGCCATATAAGCTAGTTTTTCCATATATTCACTAAGTAATAAAAATATTAGAGCTATATAAAACAACATAGTTGAAAAGGTAGGATAATATATACCGAAAATTTTTTTTGTTGCTTGAAAAAAAATTCTCTAAAAATACAATAAGTTCGGAAATTTTTACCCAATCGCTATCTACAACCATATAAACTGGATTTTGATTATGAGAGTTAAAAAATAAAGTTATAGGTTTTCTATAGTCATAAGCAACAAGTAGTTGCTCGTATAAAGATTTCACCTAATGTGTACTTCTTGTAGAATTTTTCTATAAGGTAGTTGGCAATCGTGAAAAGTTTTTTTATATTATTTTCTTCGTTGTATTCTATTATTTTTTAAAATAAAGTTTATAGCAAATTGTATTTTACTAAGAATGTCTTCAAAAAGTGATAGACCATCCTTTACAATTAAGTTATATAAATGGCACACACATTTTATATGAAAATGATATGGAAAAGATGGAGTTAAACTATTTTTTAAAATTGTAATAGCGTAATTGTTAGAAGAAGCGTTATCTAATGTAATAATCATAATTTTATCAGTTATTCCGTAATAATCGCACACTTGATAAATATTTTCTGCAATAAAAGTACCAGTGTGCCTATTATCTATATATCTATACGCTAAGATACGTTTTTGCATAGACCGTTTATAATCTATCCAATAAGAAGTTACCGTTAAATAATCATGGTCGTTAGTACTACTGCCTATATCAGAAGTGATAGCCACTTTGCCATTAAAATGATATAATGAATAACGTAAATACTGTTGATATTCATGTGCGAATTTAAATACATCTCTCTTAACAGTTGATCTAGGAAAACCGTTAAAAATAGAATTATACATACCTCTAATGTAATGAATAAAATCGGGAGATGAAGGAAATGAAAAGGGCAAACCCTCCACAGCAACTAATTTTGCTATTGCTTTCCTATCTCTATGTTTATTGTATTTAGGGCCTACAATTCCCACCGTCATAGGGTTAATTTGACCCTGTACTTGGTCCGGGACAGTATCAGTATGTGAACCTTATCCCGATGGAGCGGGCGTTTGCGCACCCGATTTTGAAGCCTCATATTGGGCATACCTAGCTGGATGAGCCCTTACTACGTGTCTCAATAAACCTCCCATCCCACCGTGACCTTTTCCAGTTTTAAATTTTAAAACATCTTTACAAATTTTACATATAGCTACTTGATTCTCTACGTCCCTATCAAAAAATATCCATGCATCTGAATTTAATGGTCGTTCTGCTGGACCTCGTTTCATACTAGGGGGAATATGAGGCATTTCAGTTGAAAGTGCACTAGTGGGTGTGTTGTCATCTACATTAGTGGGTGTATCATCTAGATCATCGTCTAAATTAAAGTCTTCTTGAGTTCCATAAAATAGCTCCTCGTCTAAATCTAATGGTATTGTAGAAAAATGTTCAGTATCAACAAAATCATCCTGTGTAGGAATAAGATTCTGTCTAGAAATAGGACATTGGTCATTGTTGCCCCTACTAGAAGAAGCATGACCCCTACCCGTAAGCATATGTTTAAATCCTTCCATTATAAATTTATAATTATACTAATAAATAATTAAAGTAAATGAAATTAAGTGCACTAAATAAAATAAACAGATAATAATAATTTAATGAAGGAACGAATGTACCAAACGCCGACGTAACGTCGACGTGTAATCGAGAGGTTGAAAATTGAAACTTTGTTCGATGGAAGATCCTCAAGCTAGTTGCCAACTTCACTCCCAATTCCCAAATGAATAAATAAAATTGAATATTTAGTAGACAATGTAGACTTGTAGAGAGATAGATTGAGATTGTAGGAAGATTTATGAGAAAGATAAAGAGAAAATGAGGTATTTATAGTTGAAAAATTGGGTTAAAGTGTAAGTATAATAACTTATGGGTTAAAAATAAATATTAAGGGGGTAGGGGGACGGGGGAGGACAAAAATGGCCGTTGCACAACGGCCAAAATGTAAAATGGTCGTTGGTACAACAGTTATTTTTGCAAAAAGGGGGTTTCGGGCGGGATCGGGTCGGGACTGGGGCGGGATCGGGACTGGCCGGCCTGGGGCGGGCCGAGACGTGTCAGGACGAGATCTTGTCCCGATACCGCAATTTTTTTTAAATACTCGGGTTCGGGGCGGGATCGGGGCAGTGTCGAGGCAGGACCGGACCGGACCGACCTGGCCCACTGGCCAGCCATAATTTAGACAACACATGCTTAAGAATCAGTAGGACTTTTATAGGTTATGACGATAGGCTTAGGCACGGGTAGATAAAATGTCATTTAGGCTCAACATTACCATAAGCATATAAACCAACCAACCAAACTTGATATCCATATTACAAACCCACAACAATCCCCAGTTTCTCTTCTTTACCCATTTTTCTTTTCTTTTCGAACTACACCCCCAAACTTGTTTTTCAATGTATGTACAAGGGAGTGTAATATATTCCCATTTTTTTAATACCAATTACAAAGTGTCAATCCCCAAATCATATACTTATATGCTCATGGAATTCAAGGGAAGGAAAATATTTGCAAAGGGTTTCAAGTAGGCTCAGAATAGGTGTCAATCAAAGAAGGGTTACTTAAGGCTCAAAAGGGGTAACTAGAGATTACATTAGTCAAGGTTGGCTTGAAAGGCTCAATCATTTCAAAGATGTCCTAAATCATCTTCCTAAGCATGTATCATCTATGATTTCGTCTGAAATAACAAGCAAGTTCTAGGACTTTCCACCATCTTTTCTCAAACCAAAATTCAATCATGCATAAACCAATATTTGAGTACAAGAAATTCACCAATCATGATCAAGTTTTCATACTTATTAATAATTAAAAAAAACTCTAAGTCCTATCCAACTTAAGCACACAGATTTATGCATTTCATGGCTATCAATTTCATCCAACTCTATCACATGTGTACACTCAATCTCATGAGCTATTATTATCAACTTGATTCATTGACAAAAAATACTCAAACACTGACACTAAAACTAAGGCACAAACAATAAACACTAAACAGTAAGACTCCCCCTAAACCTATTCAACAGATTGTCCCCAATGTGATAAGTAAAGCAAGAGTAAGAAGACTTACAAAATAAATAGCAGCTAAGAGATTCAGAATGGTGGTGGCGGTGTCTACTAGGGCGGATACTGAGGAGGACAACTCACAATTCACCTAATCATAAACAACACAGAACAAGAAATAGCAGGACAATGAGATTGTTCAAAACAAGACAAAACAAAACAAAACAAAACAAAATAACAGAATTTAAAATGTTGGGTTGCCTCCCAATAGTGCTGTCATTTAACATCACTTAGCTGGACGCAGGTTTTCTCTTCATTTCAGGATCTCTTTTCTCATCACCTCCTTCATAGTTTTGATTCAACCTCATTTGCGCCTCAATTGAAGGTTTGCTCTCATTGTATTTTCATTGTGTTAATGCTACTTCAAGAGTATCAGTACTCTTGAATCTTTCCTCAATAATCGCTTGGTCAATTACATCAATGGAAAAACAGTCGTCACTTGCTCTTGGGTAAGTTGTTGGCCTGAATACATTGAAGACCACTTCTTCTCCCTGGACTCGAAGTTTTAGTTCGCCCTTCTGAACATCTATAAGTGCTTACCCCGTGGCTAAAAATGGTCTTCCAAGAATTATGGGCACATCAGCATCCTCCTCCATGTCAAGGACAATAAAATCAGCAGGAAAAATGAATTTGTCCACTTTAACTAACATATCCTCAATAATTTCCTGTGGATGCTTTATTGAGCGATCTGCTTATTGTAAGGTAACTGTGGTAGGCCTAGCTTCACCCAAACCAAGTCTACAAAACACAGATAAGGGCATCAGGTTGATACTTGCCCCCAAATCACACAGAGCGTGCTGGCACTCAAACTTCCCGATAGTGCATGAGCTCCCTGGATCTCTCAACTTCTAGGGAAGCTTCTTTTGCAAAATGGCACTGCACTCTTCAGTTAACGCCACAATCTCATAATCTCCCATTTTTCTCTTTTTAGAGAGAATTTCTTTCATGAATTTGACATAACTGGACATTTGCTCTAAGACTTCAGCAAAGGGAATATTTATGTGCAGCTTCTTGAATATTTCCAAAAACTTGGAAAATTGTGTATCCAAAGAATTTTTTCTAAGCCTCTGTGGGTACGGAATTCTGATTTGAGGCTCATTACTCACTGCTGGTGGTGCCTTTTCTACCGTGGGGTGGTCTTCAGTAACCCCCTCCTTCTCTGAATTAGATGTCTCACTCAATTTGTCTGTCTTCTCCGCAGATGGTAGAGGTGCAACTGGTTCAACTAACTTACCATTTCTCAAATTTATAGCCTGTCATTGCTCCTTCGAATTTACAACAGTATTGTTAGGGAGATTCCCCTGCGATCTGTTGTTTAACATATTCGCTAGCTAACCCACTTGTGTTTCCATGTTTTGGATAGAAGATCTCATCTCAGTCATGAACTGAGTCTGGGAATTGGTGAGGGTTAATAAGGCTGCTTGTAATTCATTGGATTCAGCTTGTTGAACTTGTGGTTTGAGCTGCTGGAGCGACGAAGCTTGACTCATGGGCTGTTGTTGATTATTTTGTTGATAATGTCCTTGAAACTGCGACTGTTGGACTTGGTCGTTTCTCCATGAAAAGTTAGGGTGATTCCTCCACCCATGATTATATGTGTTGGAGAATGGATTGTTGTAGGGCCTCTGAAAATTCCCAACTGCTTAAACCTGATCTTAGTTCATAGGAACATTGTTTGGATCCGTTGTTGTGCACCGATCAAAAGTGTGTGGACCCCCGCACATTTCACAAACCACTTGCATCTGAACAACATTCACGGACATAGTATTCTGCTGTAATTGCTCTGTCAAAGAAGCAACTTGAGCAGTTAATGTGGTGATGACATCTAGCTCATGAACTCCAGCCACCTTTCTGCTGTTGGTCGGTCTTTCATCGGACCACTGATGATTATTTGTTGTCATAACTTCCAACAGCTCATATGCCTCCAGCAGCAACGTCAATTATGGTACGGGTCGTACCACATAACCCATTGTAAAAATTATGGACTAACATCCACTGCTCAAGCCCATGATGAGGAAATCTCCTTTGCAACTCCTTAAATCTCTCCCAAGTATCATACAAAGACTCATCATCGAGCTGATAAAAATCTTTCATTTCTCCCCTTAACTTCGCAGCCTTTGATGGAGGGAAGAATTTTGCAAGAAACTTCTGAGCCAGGTCTTGCCACGTAATGATGGAGTTAGCTTGCAGAGAGTTCAACCAGCTTTTGGCTCGGTCCCTTAGCGAGAATGGGAAGAGCCTCAATCTAATAGTGTCATCAATTACACCATTGTATTTGAATGTAGCACATAACTCCAAGAAATTAGCCAAGTGCATATGTGGATCTTCAGAGGGCAAACCCCCAAACTGAACTATGTTCTGGACCATCTGCAGGATTGCTGGCTTGATCTCGAAATTATTTGCCTCCACAGCTGGTGGTATTATACAAGTCTGCACTCATGTTATGGTTGGAAGTATATAATCACGTAAGCTTCTCACAACGGGATTCTGAGCTTGCTCCTGCACCATTTCTGGCACCCCTCTATTCAACCCATCATTATTATATTGATTAGCCATAGCGATTGAATCAATAATTCTTTTGTTCTTTCGGTTATGCCTACATGTTTTCTCAATGTCAAGATTAAGATGAACAAGGTTGTCTGCTCCTCTTCTGCTTCACATATACCAAAGCTACCTGAAAAGTGATCACAAACACTGCACGCAGATCAAAAAATAAAAAATATATATATATGTGTTCAAGGAACAACCAAATTAGAAATAAGATTAATTAACTTGATATTGATAATACTTCAGTCCCCGACAATGGCGCCAAAACCTTGTTGTGTTATTTCTAGATGCTACGCAAGTGTACGTATCGCAATTTGTAATAAATTTCGGTAAGACCGAGTATCATCCACAGAGACTGATTTATCAAGTACCAATTAACTAATTTTTAGTTTCTATTTGCCTAACGAATATAAGTGACGATTTCTAACTAAAGAATTAACAAACTAACATGTATTTATAGAATAAAATAGCAATGAAAACACACGAAGTTTAATTCAGTAATGAAGGAATTAGGGTTTCCAATCTCCTCAACTTTCCACTCTATCATCATTCATTAATGCAAGACTAACGATTCTTCTTCTTATTAAGATAGTAGGTTACCTTAGATGTTCTATATTCCGGTTAGGATATATAAAAACTCAATCTAAGTAAAAAAAATTCTATATTTCTATGATAAGTTCGACCACATAGGAGGATTAAGATCAATAACCTAAAACGCTACACAGGCAGTCGTGATACTTTCGTTCAAGATTAAACCTACGTATAATCAACTATAGCATATTCAAATCTCCCTTTTCAGATCTCAATTTAAAATCATATAGATAATGAAAACTAATGGCCAATTAATTATCATTCAATAAACGCAAGTTGAATAGATTTTAATAGATGAAGAAGAACAATAACAATGCATTAAATCATAATAGAGTTTCAAGTGATTCAACGGAAAACCCTAATAAAAGTAATTAGCTCCTAGACATGCTAAGAAAACTAATTAACTTAATATCCAACATGAACTGAATTAAAGTAAAGAAAAGAAAAGAAAAAGAACTTTAACAATAGATGTCTCTAATGACTCTTTGGTCTCTTGTTTCTTGTGACCAGCTATGCATTTTTATCCTCAATGACCGCCTATTTCCTTTGGATTCGCCTTATTCCTTTCTGAATCGCTTAAAACCTGAAAACACATAACACACGCATGTAGCACAAAACAACTAAAAGAAAAACAAAAGACTCCCTAAAACACACTTTAAAACAGTACTAAAATCTACCTAACACCAACCACATCATCTTCCACTGGAGCATCAACGACATCATGGTGGTCATTCTGAACATGATCACCATTTTCATTATCTATTTGATCTTTATTATCTTGAAGATTTTCTTTAGGTGCAATAGTAACAGAAACTGGATCAACATTAACTAGGCTCTCACTACTCTGAGAATCAACCTTCTCAGTTTTGTCAAAATCTTTCATTGTCTGGTCTTCAAAAAACACAACATCAATGCTTCTAACAATTGTTTTCTCAACTGGATCATAGAAACGATAGCCGAATTCATCTTGATCATAACCAATGAAGATACACTGCCTAGTTTTAACTTCTAACTTTGACCTCTCATCCTTAGGAACATGCATAAATTCCTTACACCCGAAAACTCTCAAATGAGCATAAGATACATCCTTACCAAACTAAACTCTATCAGGGACATTACCATCCAAAGTAATAGTAGGAGATAAATTGATAACATAGGTAGCAGAATTAAGTATTTCTACTCAAAATAAATTTGGCAACTTAGCATTTGAAAGCAAACATCTAACCATATCAACTAGAGTTCTGTTCATTCTCTATGCTAAACTATTTAACTGAGGAGTCTTGGGAGGAGTTTTTTTATGTTGAATACCCCGCTCTCTGCTATAATTATCAAAAGTACCAATATATACACTACCATTGTTTTAGCGGATGCATTTTAGTTTCTTCCATGTCTGTCTCTCAATCAGATCCTGAAAAGTCTTGAACACACCAAGTACTTGATCCTTGGACTTCAAAGGATATACCTAGAGTTTGCGAGAATGATCATCAATAAAAGTCATAAAGTAAAGTACACCACCAAGAGACCTTACTTTAAAAGGATCACACAAGTCAGAATGTATCAACTCCATCAAATCAAGCTTTCGTGAAGGAGAATCACTTTGAAAAGAAACTCTTTTTTATTTCCCGGATAAGCAATGAACACATCTCTTTAACTTTGTTTGTTTCACTCCAGAAAGCAAATTCTTCTTAGCCAAACTATCAATCCCCTTCTCGTTCATATGACTTAGCCTTTTATACCAAAACTCTGATGAAGTATCATTCTCCACCAAATTTACTGGGTCTCTATAAATGGAGCCCTGAAATACGTACAATTCAGATATCTTGTCACCTCGAGCCACAAACATTGAACCTCTAAGAAGCTTCTACTGGTCACCACCAAGGGTTTGATCATAACCCTCATCATCAAGCTTTCCCGCAGAAAATAAATTCAGACGAACATCTGGAGCATGCTTGACATTGTTAAGAACCAACCTCTAACTATTATTACTTTTCAAGAAAATTGTACCAATGTCCAATACCTCAACCTCACTATCATTACCCATTTGTAACATTCCAAAATTACCTAGAGTATAAGAAGAAAATAATTTCTTTTTTGGCGTGACATGAGAAGTGGCACCTGAATTCACAAACTAGGTAGACTCATCACAAACAAGGTAGACTCATCACAAACAAGATTGATTTCATTCTTACCACAGGTAACAAGAAGATCATTGTTCAGCAACAATAGCAACACAATTTTCATTATCGACATCCTTCTTTTGCTGTTTCTGGTCTCTCTTAAACCTGTAGCAATGTTTCTGGATATGCCCTTCCTTGTGACAATAGTGACATGTAACATTCTTGTATCTAGATATTAACTTGCTTTTACTTTTGCCTTTGACATTCTGACCTCTGAAGTTACTTCTCCACATGTTTTCAGTAATTAAAACATCGGAGTGTGAAGTTGAAGAAGATGAGGCTTGATATTTTCTTCGCATCTCTTCATTTAAGATACCACTATTGACATATTATTAATTACAATACCACTAGGAGCAGAATTAGTCAAAAAACCCGAAGAGTTTTCCAAGAGTCTGGTAGAGTACTAAGAAGCCAAAGTCTCTGTACTTCATTATCAAACTTGACACCCATTCCAGATAGTTGGTCAAGTACACCCTGGAAATAATTAAAATGATCAGAAATAGGATTGCCCTCTTTGAATCAGATATTCATCAATTATTTCAGTAGGAACAACTTGTTATTGTCAATCTCCGAAGCATAAAGTGTCTCGAGTTTATCCCATAAACTTCTAGCATGTGTCTTATTCAGAATATGATCACACACATTATCTTCAATCCATTGTCTGGTATAACCACAAACCTGTAGGTGCTCAAATTTCCAATCTTCATCATTCATAGACTCGGGCTTATTAGAAGCAAACACATGTAAATATATTTTCTTGACAAATAGAAGATCTTTCATCTTGCCTTTCCAAATATGATAATTACTGCCATTTAAACAAATCATCTTGCTCATATTTGCCTCCATCATTCAAATAGACAATCAACGCAATTAAATATAATCACAAGCTCTAATACCACTTTGTTGGGAAGAAACGAACAATAACCAAATTGCACGATAAGGTAAATACGGAAGGATACACAAGTCAAAAAACTTCCCACGCTATTTGAACAAGAGGAGAAAATTAATTTCAAACACAAATAGATATACGGACAGCAACTTTACCAATAATAAAATACCAAAGCAAGCAAAAATAAATCGAATGCAAGATACACCAAATTTACGTGGAAAACCCCCTTTAATGTGAAGAGGAAACAATCATGGGACCTCAGCCTACAAAAGCTCCACTAAAATCAATAAGAGTTACAACAATGTTCTCCAAATGGCTACAACATCAACGTCAAAGACAGAGAAATAATACATAAAAGATAGCAAAAAAACTAGTGAAGAAATGAGAGAAATCACCCCAAAAAATGAGCTACTGTTCTTGCTCGAAAACTACATATACAAGCCACAACATCCAATCTCCACTGTTGAAATCGAAGAACCAGATGTTGGAAACCTCCAGTTCAAATTTGAGCACGATCCAACAATTAACGAAACAGAAAACGGTGTTTGAAGAGTATTGCTGTAGCAGATTTTCAATGTGTCAAAATCAATTCTCTCTCTCTCAAGTTTTCTCTCTATATGGTTGCTATGAATTATATCTTGTTTATATGAAATTAGACCTAAGTTGATCCTATATATAGTGAGTTTTAGGGGGAAAATGAGCTGGTCCAAATTGGATTGGATTTTGTTCATCTAATTCCACATAGGATAGGAAGGAAAACCCCCAAAACCCAACATATATATGAGTTTGATGATAAATTTATAACCTATAAATTCTAAATTCTGACTCCGCATTTAGATACACCCATAATATGGAATGGATAATTGATTACGACAAGATTTTCTGTGTATATTATAAGAATAAACACCAAATATAATTAATCCATAAAATGTTAAAAAGGTTACTTATTTACTAACTTATAATTTTGAAAGGGCGGGACTTGCTCCAAATCTTCTAGTTATAGAAGTGATCATATATATTGACCGGTAATTGTGTAACTTTAAGAGGATATCCTTATTATCGCAATTTTAAATGGACCACTCAAGATTAGGTAGAACAAAACCTTTACTCCCTTCGTCTCATATTACTTCGCTACTTTTCCTTTTACACGCTCCTTGAGAAATTATAAATGAGAAAAATATTTTTACTACATTATTTTTATCTTTCTCCAATTAATTACACTCTAATAAATATTAGTTACTTTAAAACACAATTAATATTAAGGGTAAAGTAGAGAAAACTTAATTAATTCTATCTTGTTTTTAGAAAGTGACCAAGTAATTTGGAACGAATATTTTTAGTAATGTGGCCAACTAATATGGGACGGAGGGAGTACAAGTAAAAGGACTTAAACAAAACCAGTTAACAAATTAACACGTGTTGATAGTGTTAATGCCGAGTTTGGTGTTGTGACATTTGACCCAACATATCTTATGAAGTACTGATTTGAATGCATAAAAATATTGGGACAAATGTCATAACATTCGGACCAACATTTCAAAACTCAGTTTTGTCTTACTTCACGTTAAGCAGTAATATTTTACTGTGAGGTAAAAATGACTTAAGCATGGTGAATTGGATCTATGTAAAACTTGAGAAAAAGATTCAAAGCTTGGGGAAGAAGTCGAGTAAGGAAAAAATCAAAGTTGTTGAGATTTTCATTTCGTAATCATCTACCACAAGCTGTCCACCTTCCCCTCAACTTCCACAACTGATCGATCAGACTTTCAAGGAAACTCTCTACTATAAATAGAGACACCACAACAGTGTATCGATATCCAGAATTAGATTGCAAAAATACCAAGAGAGCTCTCGGGATTTCATCTCAGAAATCTAGATCACCAGTGTTGTCTGAGTGTGTTGACAACATTCTGTTCAACATTACAATTGTTGTTTAGATTCTAGATTAGTTTTGTATGAAGCAATTGTAATGAGACGTTGTCTATGTCTACTTAGTTAGATTTTTCAGATATAAATCATCTGCGACTTCAACTTTTAATTCCTTTCCATTTTATCTTGTAAATCTGTACAAAAAGAAATTTGTATATTTGTATATAATACATTTACAATACATTTGGTCATTGACCATCATAAGTTATATAATATATATAACTTATAAAAATTTAAATCTTTGTGTTCTTTATTTTTCTATTGCATTTTACTCTTAAAGGTTTTCTGTTTTATCAAGTGTTGTCACTAGTGTCGGACGAAATTGTCATCGACATTCGGAAACTGTATGTGTAGTCGATTGAATTCTATTCATCTTGTTTTTATTTGATCTGTAGCTCCCTTCAAGTGGTATCAGAGCCAACACTTAAAACAATAAGTGCTTGGTCATGTTATTTCAAGTTATTGATTCGGCAAATTCAACTATTAGTAGGCTTTCCATTTTAGATGGTTCAAATTATGCCTACTGGAAGATTCATCTACGTTCTTATATCAAATCAATTGATGTTAGAGAATGTAGATCTATAACCAATGAGTATGTTGTTCTAATGTTGCCACCGGATGAAGAAGGTGACATTATTGCTGAACCTGAATCTGAATGGACTACAGAAGAAACCAATAATGCTAGCATTAAAGAAAAGGCCTTAAATGTAATTTTTGGATGGGTTGATCTCTACATGTTCAAACTCATTCAAAACTTCACCACGACTAAGGACGCATGTGATACTTTACAAATTTATTGTGAAAGTAGCTCAAGTGTTCGGCCAACAAAGCTACGTATGCTCATGAGTAAATATGAGCGTTTAAGGATGGAAGAAACGGATGATATTAAATCTTATTTTGAAAAGTTGATTGACATCTCAAATGAATGTCAAGTGCTTGGTGAACCTTTAACCAACACTCAACTTGTTGAAAAGGCTCTTTGTTCTCTTCCTGAAAAGTTTAATTTAAAGATTTGTTCTATTGAAGAAGCTCACAATCTTGTCACAATAGACCTTCATACCTTGATGAGCATACTCAAAACTTATGAGATGAACATTGAGAATTAAAAGGAATTGTATAAAAGCAAGAATGTGGCACTTCAAGCTCAATTCTCAGAGTCAAATCGAATAAGAGGATGAGAATCTTGAAGAATCTAAATCTAAAGAGCACCAAAACCAAGCCTTCAATCAAAAGTCCATTAGATTTCCTTCAAATGTACAAAAAAGAAACCAACTCAGAAAAACCAACTCGGATCGTACCAAATTTGATCCCAAACAGCTTGAGTCTGTGCAATGTCATGCATGCTCGAATTGGGGTCATTATGCTAATGAATGTGCAAATACACTTAGAAAAATTGGTAAGAGTCTATGGGTTTCTCTTAGTGACGACGAAGGAGAAGAGGAAGGAGATCAAGAATCGAATCACAAGCAATGCTGGCTACTGTTTTTGACTAGTCTCTATCGGACAATGACGATGTCATCGATAATGTTGAAGTTTGTGTGCAGTTATTGTAACTCCCATGGACACTTAAAACCATATTGTTACAATCTTCAACATTCTGAGAGCAAAATGTTGCCTAAAATATTGTCCAACATTTCAGATAACATTCGGAGCAACATTTCTGAGCGAAAAAATAAAATTTGTTTTAAGGAGAGTTTGGGTTCCTAAAATGGACTTAACTTGTAATGTCTCTATAAATGCATTAAGAACTAACATTTCAGGTTCTTGGTACTTCAATAGTGGATGTTCTCGCCATATGACATGTACTAAAGGTTTTTTGAAGATTTATGAGTCATTCAATGGAGAAAACGTGACTTTTGGAGGTGGTAATAAAAGTAAGATAATTGGAAAAGAGATCTTGAATGTCCCTGATATTCCAGCCTTAAGAAATATTTTACACATTGAGGGTTTAATGGCTAATTTGCTTAGTATCAACCAACTGTGTGATGACGGTCTTGAGGTAATTCAATAAGAGTGCTTGTGTGGTTACGAATGAAGCCAATATATGTGTCATGACAGGTACTAGAACATGTGACAATTGCTATCTTGTTGTAATACAAGAAACATGCAATAAATCTAAGGTCGATGACACAACACTATGGCATCAAAAGTTGGGGCATGTCAACTACCGCAATTTAGAAAAATTGGTCTCATATGAAACAGTTAAAGGCTTACCCAAACTTAGCCATAAAGGTAAATCTGTCTGTGAAGATTGTATGAAAGGTAAGCAAACTCGTGTCTCTCATAATGTTGTCCAACACGACGGACAACATTCAGGTACGTCTCATTGGTTTCAATTGTTGCTTATGAATTTAATGGGTCCAATTGAATTAGACAGTCTATGAGGCATGAGGTATTCCTATGTGATAGTAGATGATTTTTCTAGATATCCATGGATATATTTTTTGAAAGAAAAATCACAAACTTTTGATATGTTTAAAATTTTGCGCTGTAGAATTAGGAATTTGTTCTATTCTCCTAATTTTTGAATTAGATCCGACCATGGAAAAGAATTTGAAAATAGTTCATTCACAAAATTTTGTGAGAAAAAAGGGAATTTTCCATAAGTTTTTTGCTCCCAAAACTCCTCAACATAATGGGGTAGCAGAAAGGAAGAATAGAACACTGGAAGAAATGGCTAGCGTTATGCTTAGTTCTAAAAGAATGTCAAAACGTTTTTGGGCCGAAGCCTTAAATACTGCTTGTTACATCTCTAATAGAGTCTATTAAGGTCAGGAACAAAGATGACACCCTATGAGCTTATAAATGGAAAAAAACCTAACTTGCGTTACTTTCATATTTTTGGGTGTATTTGTTACATTTTAAATTATAGAGATCATTTGGCAAAGTTTGACTCTAAGAGTAACAAAAAAAATTTCGTTGGCTATTCACAAAATAGTCATGCTTATCGAGTATACAATTTGAGGACCAGAACTGTACAAGAGTCTGTAAATGTTATTTTTGATGATGTTTCTGATCTTACAGGAAATACAGCTGAAAATAACACTATAGTTTCAGTGGAAAATGCGCAGACTATTGAAGAATCAAATGTTGCCACACCCATAGCAACATCTGAACTTGGAAGAGAGACCATAGAGGCCATGGATGAGGAGTCATGTGCTGAATTATCAGATCAAGTTCGAAGGGACCCCTCATCAAGGATTAGGAAGAATCATCCCACGGGTCAGGTAATAGGGGGAGTTTTTGAAGGAATTAAAACAAGAGGGAAAGAACCACTCAACTACGGAGAAATTATAAGGTATGTGTGTATGTCTACCATATACCAAGATGTTAGTCTTTCTTGTTTTATATCTACTTTATAACCAAAAAATATTTTAGAACACTCAAAGATAATTTTTGGATTCAAGCAATGCAAGAAGAGCTAGAATAATTCTCTCGAAATGAAGTTTGGGACATAGTTCCACATCCAAATAATACAAATGTAATTGGAACTAAGTGGATTTTTAAAAATAAATCAGACGAATCAGAAACAGTTGTTAGAAACAAAGCTCATCTAGTTGCACAAAGCTAAACTCATGTTGAATGAATCGATTATGACAAAACCTTCGCACATGTGGCTAGAATTGAGTCAATTAGACTTTTACTTGCTATTGCTTGTTGTTTGAAAATTACTTTACACCAAATGGATGTAAAAGGTACACTCTTAAATGGCTACCTAGATAAGGAAGTTTATGTTCAACAATCAAAAGGATTTGAAGATCCCTACCATCCACACTATGTGTACAAGCTCAAAAAGGCTTTGTATGGGTTGAAACAAGCCCCTCGTGCATGGTATGGTCGTCTAACTAACTTCCTTCTTGAATTTGGTTTTAACCGTGGTGAAGCTGATCGTACTTTATTCATTAAATGTCACTGTGTAGATATCATTATTGCTCAAATCTACGTAGATGACATAGTCTTTGGTTCAACCTTACAGTCTTATCTACAGTCATTTGTTGAATCTATGTCATCGGCATTTTAAATGAGCATGATTGGAGAACTAACTTTTTTCTTAGGTTTGCAGATAAAGCAAAGTGATGATGAAATTTTCATCTCACAAAGTAAATATGCCAAGAATCTAGTTAAGAGATTTGATTTGGAGAATGCTAAACAAATGAATACGCCAATGGGTTCATCGCAGAAGATATGTAAGGATAATGTTGGTGAAAATATCGATCCAATATTATATCGATCTATGATAGGTAGCCTTCTTTATCTTACTGCTAGTCGTCCAGATATTATGTTTATTATTTGTGTTTGTGCACATTTTCAAGCTTGTCCCAAAATGTCACACTTAAATGCCGTGAAATGTATTATTAGATATGTTGTTGGCACATATGAGTTGGAAATTTGGTATTCCAAGGACACTATTTCTAACTTAATAGGATTTAGTGACTCGGATTGGGCTGGAGATGTGGATGATAGAAAAAGTACAAGTGGATGATGTTTTTATCTTAGCAATAATCTTGTTTCATGGTATAGTCGTAAACAAAATTGTGTCACACTTTCAACTGTTGAATCTGAATATGTAGCAGCTGGAAATTGTTACTCTCAATTAATATGGCTAACACACATGTTAGACGACTATGAATTTACTAGAAATATTTTAATTTTGTATTGTGATAATTTGAGTGCTATAAATATTTCAAAAAATCCAGTTCAGCACTCACGTACAAAACATATTGATATTAGACATCACTTTTTAAGAGATTTGGTTGAAAAACAGCTAGTTAAAATTGAACATGTTGACACTCTTCATCAACTAGCTGATATTTTTACAAAAGCTTTGGACCATGAGAGATTTTCCAGTTTGAAGAAATCTCTTGGTCTTTGTAATCTCTAAAAGAAGGCATTTTTGGTGAATGTCGGTTGAAACATTGTCTAACATTTCGGGTGACATTTACCTATGGAATATCACTGACTGATTATTGTAGATGTATGGTGCATAACTTTTGGTCACACAAGCATGGTCCTTCAATAAGAATGTGATTCTAACATGATATCATTCTCTCTGATGATATATAAATAAATATATATCATATAAAGGGAGTATCAAAATAAGGCAAAGCCTTTACAAATACTTGGAAACTGTGCAAAAATGGGCAAAGTCCTTGAAAAGATATCGTTCCTATTCTATAGGAGTATCGAGTGCTTCAAAATAATTTTGAGAATACTAAATAAGTATTCTTATTTTTTACACGAAAATTTCTTTTGTATGTGTTATATGACTAGATCAAGGACATGATAGGAAAATGTTACATTGGTCCAGTGGTCAAACTCATAAAGTGCATATAAAACATGTCATGGTTTGTTGCCAAATCTAAAATTTTTTGTGGGATCAAATACTTGTGTTGTCCAAAATGTTGTCAACATTAATGTTGACATTTTCAGATTGTGATATATGTTGGAATGTTATTCTTAATTGATTTCAGAAAAATCATATTTTCTCCCTATTTTTATGCTTGTTTTAATAGGAATTTCAAACTTTAAAATGATAAGATTAAATTGAATTTCTACTAGGGGTGGGCGTATATCGGTTCGGTTCGGTTTTGTATCCGAAAAATATGAACCGAATAAAAATCAATTTTTTTAAAAAAAAATGAATACAACTTTTTAAAAAAAAAACTATATATCGGTTTATATCGCCGAACGTATCGGTTTATATCGGTTTTTTCTAGTGTGACGGGCCGGGTCGGGTCGGGGAATTTTTTATTTTTTATAAAATTGAATTTCCAAAACTGAAATTGACATTCATACCTACACTATCATGAAATTTCGATATTGAAATCTATTGTGTATCGTGAGATTTTTACTAAAGAAAAAGGAAAATTAGAAATCGATTTGGGGGAAAACACAAATTGATTGGGAAAATGGATGTATTTCTAAAAATTGGCTGCGCTAAACCGCCTTTGACCGGCCCCATCTCAAAAAAATACGCAAAATAAAAAAAATTGGTAAAACGAACATCCGAGCGCATAGTTATGATCATTTAAAGTTTTATCAATTTACAACTACTTTTTCTCCCTACATTTTATGTCAATGTTTCCGTGAAATGTTAATCAAGTTCATGCCGCATGCGACTTTCATAAAAGCTCCATAGATTAGCTTCAATGGCTATGATTCAAGAGATAGTAGTAGCCTAAAATAAAAAATAAAAATATATATATATTTAATTCGGTTTTTCGGTTCGGTTTGTATCCAAAATAAAAAAACTGAACTGAATCACTAAATCCTGATTCGGTTCTATTTTTTCGGTTCTCCGGTTTTTTTGCCCACCCCTAATTTCTACCATGATGTTTATCTTTTTATCCCAAAATTTTAGGTGTAAGTTATTAGATAAATCTGAAAATCCTAAAACTAAGGAATTTTGTTGCTATGGAAGGTTAGTTATGTATATAAATATTCCTCTCATTTGCTATTTCTTTTATCATTTCCGATTTTCCCTAAAAAAAAAAGGAAATCACATCACACATCGGGTATAATCCTACCTACCCGATGGAATCACCAAATCAAACTCCAATCTCAATCTCAAAACCCTCTCCTCAAGCTTCACCTATGGAAATCTCTCCAATGTCATAACAAATATCAACCAACATTCCACCCAACACACCCATGAGCATTAACCCTTCATCAGAATCGGAAAAACCCAAGCATAATACCCCTCAACAACCGGGCTTGTCTAGTTCCTCAAATCTCCCTAAGGATCTTTCTAAAAAAATAGTGTTTAAAGGTTTTGACTAACCTTTAGATATTAGCTATCATGGAGATGATAATAACCCTATAGATGTTGATGAAACTGTTGATTTTTCATCTTTGGATAAAAGACCAAGGTCCTCTACCTTTCCTACTCGTCGATCAAGTAGAGTTTCTTGCCCTAAAAGAAGGAAGCTGAAAGTGAAAATGTTGCCAGAAATGTCACCAACATTCTGCGCAACACTGGTCCAAGACAGTCTACACTATCTACAGAATGACTTGTGGATCAAATTGGAAAAATCAACCAACAGATTTCTGAGGTTGATGCTGCAAGGAATGCCCTGATACAAGCTAGAGACAATTTCATAAAGCTACTTTCTTCACAAAAAGGGGGAGATGATACTGATGCGGGGGGAGGAAGCTAAAGTTGTTATGCTGCAGAGATGAAAGGGGAGAGATGCTGGAAGCTGAAGCTGTTATGCAGGGGTAGAAAGCTGCTGGAAGCTGCTACTGCTACTGCTATATGATGAGCAAGGGGGAAGCTAAATGATGTTGCTGAACCTAAGCTGTAAATGCTTGTTCAATGGTTTGATGGATTGATGTGGATATTTGTTGACAATGGTTATTTATATTCATGTTTTGTATATAGTGGATGATATGTATATATGTTCAAACATCTTTCTTATTTTCTAATCGAATTGGTACATGCATGATTACTTGAAAGCCATAGCAGATTAAGGGGGAGCATAGCATTGATATTATGATCACAAATGTCGGACAAACATTTGTCTCAATATCCTAAGTCAGTTTAGGTTTATAATGAGTTTTGTGAAGAAAGGCAAAAAGGGAGAGATTGTTAATGTTGGGTTTGGTGTTGTGACATTTGACCCAACATATCTTCTGAAGTATTGATTTGAATGCATAAAAATATTGGGACAAATGTCATAACATTCAGACCAACATCTTTGAAAATCAATTTTGTCTTACTTCACGGTAAGCACTAATATTTTACTGTGAGGTAAAAATAACATAGGCGTGGTGAATTGGAGTTGTGTAAAACGTGGGAGAAAGCGGCATAGCTTGGGGAAGAAGTCAAGTAAGGAACAAGTCAAAGTTGTTGAGATTTCACTCCTTAATCATCTACCACAAGCTGCCAACCTTTCCCTCAAATTCCATAATCGATCGATAAGACTTTCAAGGGAACTCTCTACTATAAATAGAGCTCTCGGGATATCCAAAATTAGATTGCAAAAATACCAAGAGAGCTATAAGGATTTCATCTCAAAAATCTGGATCACCAGTGTTGCCTGAGTGTGTTGACAACATTCTGTCCAACATTACAATTGTTGTTTAGATTCTAGATTAGTTTTGTATGGAGTGATTGTAATGAGATGTTGTCTATGTCTACTTAGTCAGATTTTTCAGGCAGAAGTCATCTGCGACTTCAACTTTTAATTCCTTTCTGTTTTATCTTATAAATCTGTAAAGAAAGGAATTTGTATATAATACATATACCATACATTTGGTCATTGACTATCATAAGTTATATAATATGTATAACTTATGAAAATTTAAACCTTGGTGTTCTTTATTTTCTCGCTACAGTTTACTCTTAAAGGTTTTCTGTTGTATGAAGTGTTGTCACTGATGTCGGACAAAATTATCGCCGGCATTCGAAAACTGTACGTGTAGTCGATTGAATTTTGTTCTACCTGTTTTTATTTGATCCGTAGCTCTCTTCAGATAGCACACATGAAAGGAGAGAATATGAAGCTATTAATAGATTCAGCCTAATTGAAAATGGAAATTAAGAAATCTAGTACTCTGTAGTCCGTACTACTTATATAGTAAGGGTGTCCAACGATGCGGGCCGGGGGGAAAGTCGGGACTCGAGTTTCGGTGGGCCTGGAGGGACGGTGGGAGGTCCCGTCTCGTCCCATATCCCGCAGGAACGGGATCGGGTTGGGGCGGGGCGGGTCGGGTGGGGACTCAGGATTTTTTTGCCACTTAATTTTAAAAAAATAATATATATTTATATACAAACACTCCAATAATTGAACAAGATAGTGTAATAAAAATATTCCAAGACTGATTTTTGTGCCTCTTATATTATTTAATAGAAATATGACATAGTAATACAATTTCAAAATTACAACTTTGTGGTATTGTTCAAAAGTTGCAAATCACATAGTAAAATTGACATTAAAAAATTACATAGTTAACCGTACTTTTTCTAATTTCCTCACAATGTCTTGAGGATATTCTGTTGGAATTGGAATTTATTTGTCAAATTCTTCAACGTCGCTTCTTGCTCCCTCGGAAAAGATTTTGTTGTAGTTGTAGTCTTCTTCTTCGTTGGTCTCCGATTGGTTGCACCTCCTACGCTCTGCACGAATCCAGTCTCTGAATAGAACTGCAATCTCCAATGTGTCTCCCGCCAATGAATGTCTATGCTCTCCAATTTGAAATCTTCCCGCGGAAAAGGCGCTTTCAGACGTTGTTAATGACGCTTGAATGTTTATCACATCTCGGGCCATCTTTGTTAGCGTCGGAAATATCTTCTCATTCTCCCTCCAGTATTTCAGCAAGTCTTCTTGTCCTTCAGTATTGCCAATTGATTCGTACGGTACAATACCCTACAAAACATAAACATCAAATTCGCTAACTTGTGAAGAAGTTGAACCACTACACATTTTATTTCTAAGGTCTTGAATACTAGCAGCAGAAACCGCATGTTTTTTATAAGGTTGCAGCGAAGTAGTAGAAGATGGTACAGAAGCCGGGTGATTATTTGCACTTTATTGTTGGTAATACATATACATATTTTTGCATTTGGTATGTATGCTAGACGTAACTGCTTCTTTAGTTGGTGTGTCAGTTAGTTCTTCAGTTAGGTCTGTTGGAAGTACTTCTACACAATCATAAACCGATTCTACAAGTGTTTTACAACCGTCTACTTTAATAGTTGGATTTAATACAGCACCAACAATATAAATATTGGGGATAGGAAAAAAATATTTTTTAAATTTTTAAACATTTTTTCAATAGCTGCCTTATAAGTTGGTTCTTGCATATATTCATTAAGTAACAAAAATATTAGAGCTATATAAAATAACATATTTGAAATAGTAGGATAATAAATACCGGAAATTCTTAGTAGTTTGATAATTTTTTTCTAAATATCCATTAAGTTCTAAAAATTTATCTCAATCACTATCTACAAGCATATCCCTTGGAGTTTTATTATGGACGTTAAATAATAAAGTAATAGATTGTCTATAATCGTAAGCAACAAGTAGTTGCTCATTCGGAGAATTCCACCTAGTCGAAACTTCTTCTGAAATTTTTCTATATGATAATCCAAAATCATGACATATTTTTTTATACTATTTGCGTCTTTGTATTTTTTTTACCTTTAAAAATAAAGTTTATAGCAAATTGTATTTTATCAAAAACGCTTTCAAAAAGTTTTAGACCATCCTTTACAACTAAGTTATAAATATGACACGCACATCTTATATGAAAATGATCAGGAAAAGATGGAGTTAATCTAAGTTTTAAAAGTCTTATATCATAATCATTAGAAGAAATATTATTTAATGTAATAGTCATAATTTTGTCATTTATTCCATAGTATTCACAAATTTTATTAATATTATCTGCAATAAAACTACAGTGTGCCTATCATCTATATATCTATATGCTACAATACGTTTTTGCATAGACCAATTTGATCTATCCAATGACATGTTACCATTAAATAATCATTACCGTTAGTATTATGGCCTATGTCAGAAGTGATAGCCACTTTGTCATTAAAATGATACATTGCATAACGTAAATACTCTTGATATTCACTTGCAAATTTAAAAACATCCCTTCTAACAGTTGATCTAGGAAAACCATTAAAAGCAGGATTATATGTTTTCTGAATGTAATGAATAAAATCAGGAGAGGAAGGAAATGAAAAAGGCAAACCCTCCACCGCTATTAATTTTGCCATATTTTCCCTATATTTTTTTTTATCATATTTAGGACCAAAAATTCCCCCCCGTCGTCAGGTTAATTTGACCCTGTACTTGATCGGGGACACTATGGGAACCTTGTCCCGACTCAGATGGCATTGTCACACCCGATTTTTTAGTCAGGTATTAATTCCACCTAGATGTGTGCTCGCCTTATACATGTCTCAGTAAACCTCCCGTCCCACCTTGACCTTTTCCGGTTTTAAATTTATAAACATTTTTATAAATTTTACATCTAGCTAGTTGATTCTATTCGTCCCTATCAAAAAAATGTCATGCATCTTATTTTAATTTTCGTTTTGTGGGGCCTCGATTCATACTAGGGGGAATATGAGGCATTCCAGTTTCAGTTTCAGGCTGAGACTCACTCTGAGCCTGAGGTTGATGTGCACTAGTGGGTGTGTCATCTATATTATCGTCTAAATTAAATTTTGATTCATCTACTTCATCATCTACTGGTATATTATTAAAAAAAGCATTTTTATCAATATTACTAAAATCAATCAAATCATCGGGACTATGAATAGGATTACTAGAAGTACCCTTACCCTTATTACCCCTACTAGAAGAAGCACCATTACCCTTACCCGTAATCAAATGTTTAAATCCTTCCATTTTAATTATACAAGTAAATAATTAAATAAAAGAAATTAAGTGCGATAATTAAAATTAAGTGACAATAATAATTTAAAGAAGGAACGAAGGTACCAAACGTTGACGTAACGTCGACGTGTAATCGCAGTTGAAAATTAAAACTTTACTCGATGGATGATCCTCAAGCTAGTTGCCAACTTCACTATCAATTTTTTAACTTTGATATAATATTTAATAGTAGGAAGGTTTGTAGAATTGTAAAGAGATAAATTAAGAGATTAGAGAGATGGTAGGAAGATTTTTGAGAAAAATGAAGAGGAAAATGAGTTATTTATAGCTGAAAAATAGGGTTAAAGTGTAAATATATTAACTTATGAGTTAAAAATAAATATTAAGGGGATAGAGGGGCCAAAAATGGTCGTCATAGCCGTTGCACAACGGTGAAAATTGAAATTTAGTCGTTATTGTAACGATCATTTTTGCAAAGGGTGAGGGGGAGGGGGAGGGATCTGGACCTGGACGGGGCCTGGACGAGCCGGGGTTGGGTCGGGATCGGGATGGGCGGGATGAACCCAGGCCCCGTCCCGAGTTCGAACCCTTACCCCGACAATTTGTTTTTTACTTTGGGGAATCGGGACGGGCCGGGATTGGGCCGACCTGGCCCACTGGACAACATTACGTTAAAGTGATGGTGTTTGGTGCGATTAAATCCTATACCTAAGTAACAGGGACAGAAATTACTCGAGACAGAAATAGTTGCATGAAAAAAGTTGGTAGAACTCAATGTCTACGTCAAATCAATGATAATATGACATGTATCTTCGGTATAAAAGGGCAGCCCGGTACACTAAGTTCCCGTTATGCGCTGGGTCTGGAGAAGAGCCGGACTACAAGGGTCTATTGTACATATCATTACCTCATATTTTTGCAAGAGACTGTTTCAACGGCTTGAACCCATGACCTCTTGGTCACATGACATCAATTTTTACTAGTTACTCCAAGGCTCCCCTTCGACATGTATCTTTTGTATATATACTTTTTATTCGCAGACTATAGTTAATCAATGTGTATTTTCACCTTATTTATTACTTAATCATAATAATAAATACTCCTAAAAGTTTGATTTAAATATCGAATGTGAATAATTTTTTACAGGAAAAAAAAAAGAAGTGAAAATCTGTCTGGTCACATGACTAAATAATAAAGAGATAAATAAATTTAAAAGCTGTTTTTCTTGAAAATGATTCCAAAAGTAGAAAATATTAAAGCAAACAAACAAGAAGAGGGCAAAATGATTATATCCTAAGACTAGTCATGATCAAGAGTAGTTAGGTAGGGATCAAAGTTGTCTAATTCATGTCTACCACTTTTGATAGAAAGTACTGACACTTTGAGTTTGGTCAACATTTGAGCCTGTGGTAAGCAGAAGGTACAGGTTTAATGTAATGGCTATTACTTTTTTTTTGTGAAGGGAAAGTCCCGAAGGCGAAACCTCTCACTTGTATCAGAGGTTTTTTGGCCAGGTAAAATGTAAATCGAGTGATATGCGCGAGTGGCAGCCCTGCAAGGGAGAGGACCAACGGGACACGAACCCAGCAATAGCCCTTGCAATATTTCAGCAAAGACTGTCACCACACGAATTCGAACCCGCGACGTCGGAATGGTTGTACCTCAATCACCTTGCCACTTATCAACTCGCCTGTGCCCCTGGGGGTAATGTAATGTCTATTATTGATCAAAAGTAGGGGTGAAAAAATAAGTCCACGAATATACTATCTGTCTAATCTGTTTAAATGAATCGATTATTGGCCCGTTTATTTATTAGCTTCGTTCATATCAGCCTAACTTATTTTAATCTATTAAAAATTAGGCTGATACGTATTTTAAGTTGACTCATGAGAAATTTTGTTAAAACATTAAGATTTTATTTTTAATTTGATATGTTATATATAATCATAATAAAGAAAAAAAGTTTGATTTATTAGGTATCAAAAAATTATAAAGTAATAAACAAAAGCAATTATAACTTAGTAAGAATTGGACATGTTGGGTTATGGCCTCTTTTTAGTTCATTTCACCTGAAGTATCTTTTGGTCGGATCAATTACTCATTCATTTATTAACTTAATTCATTTAAATTTAATTTAACCCACTCATTTAACCCACCTAATGAAAAGATGAATATGAATCATCCATTTTAATTGATGATTTCCGTTACACCTTTGGGATGTGTTTGGTATAGAGGAAAATATTTTTCAAAAAATATTTTTCAATTATTCCAAATATGGTAGGTCAAATGTTTGAAAAATATTTTCTCTAAAAAAAACAAGTTTCTTAAAAATGAGGAAATGACTTCCCTAATTAAGTAGGAAAAACAAGTTTCATATAACATTCCAAGTTCATTGTCTCCTCTCCATCCACCCAACACTCCAACCCCCACCCCTTCACCACACTACAAGAAGAAAGACATTTGTCAACAATATTTTTGCTGTCATATGTTGGATGTGTTGTCAAAAATACTTTTTCACAATAACAAAATTATTGTAGTAACCGCAAAAAGTTTTCTCAACAACAAGTTGTATTTTTTGTTGCCATTTAAGTTTTTTAGCAAAAATTATTAATTTTTTTGCCATTTAGATTTTCAGCAATAATATATTTTTTATTGTCAATTCTATAATTTCTTGTAATGCCATCACACTCCCCACCAACCCCCAAATCCCCACTCTCCACCTCATTCCACCCCGTAGTGTTTTGATAAATTACATATAATTATTTTTGAGGTAATATTTTTAATATACTTATCAAATAAAAGAAAATAAATAAGAAATACACTTAATTTTTTAAAAAAACTTTCTAAAAAAATATTTTTCATGAAAAACATTTTCCTTCGTAAAAACACACCCTTGGTGGTAATTGGACGTGCACATGCAAAAGCACATAGATTAATTAACAGGACATAGTTTTCGAATAGTGACTAATGTTTCGTGGCTGAAGTTACTTCACAAAATGCACCATGCACACCATGCACCTAAAGACACCGATTACTCTCATGGGAGAAATAAGTTTTTTTTTTATTTCTCATTCGGTGTTCGATATTCGTATTGAAGCTCGACTATATTTGAATTCGCACCTCGTAGAATTTCATTCGAGGAAAGTGCTCTCTAACAAGGATTTTTCCATACTTCGGGCTCGAACCCGAGACCTCTGATTAAGGGAAGAACAGCCCCATCCAATGCACCACATCCTTTGATGATGGAGAAATAGTTCAATATATGCGTGCCTAAATAAAAATTTCCATGATCATGTCAGTTTTAAGGTAATTACAAGTAAATTATAGAATAAATATATAATTTAATAAGAATATTAATTTGCTCTCACGGGATAAGCTACATTGATACAATATAAATAACTTAATTAGTATCTAATTAGCATTACAAACTTTGTAGTTTGGAACAGTAAAGTGGTACTTTCTATCTCAAAAGAATTACAAAATTTCTTTTAATATCTTTCACTGTTTTACAGTCATATTTATTTATTTTCAAAAAAGTATACTTTTTTTTTCATCTAAAATTTATGAAATGCCTATTTTAGAAGTAAAACCACTTTTATGCTATTAAAATTCAAAAGTTCTAAAAGTCTTACATTCAAAGTAGTAATTATTTCGTCAATTCTTTAATTGAAGAGTACAGTAATTTTTTCTCATTATGTTTGAAAACAAAATTCCTTGAGAACCTTTAGCACAGAATAATAGATGTTATAAACAATCTTTTTAGGATTCAGTAGCATTACGCAGGAGGATTTTTCACGAATAGTATCAGACTATTATTAAATTCGACCTGTAAGTTGATTGGTGTCTAAGACCATTGATTTTGAGGTTTTGCTGCGTATTCCTAATTGATTTTTATTTTGTATTACTACTTAAAATTGGTGTCGATGTATTGTATATAACTATATATACATGTTAAATTCTTACCAATGTTTGAGTTATTCAAGCCGATATTCTCTCTTCCACTTCATTTACCACCGCTCGCGCAGAGATCTCTCTCTAAGACGAACGGCCCCTTACTGATATTCTTTTACATTCCACTGCTCTAACAGGCCACTTAGCTATTATTATTTATGCACATGTAAAATAAATTGTAAGCATATGCTAATTTTTTTCAAAGGATATCTCCGTGCCCAAAAAAACCCAATTTTAAGACCAAATAATTATATGCAAATTAACGATAATGATGATTACAATTCCCATTTTCAAGACAACACATTTCCAATATAATATATTTTCAAACATCAGTATCACAAGAACATCCATAATTTCAAACTTGACCAAGAGAAAAATAGAGTGGAAACCTTAGCTTGGACAAATTAAACGGATAAAACATGGAGAAAAACCACAAGAAAGTTCTTAATTTAATCATACCAAGAGGGAGGGATAGGATTAGAAATGAAGATATCCGGTACAAGGTGGGAGTGACCTCGGTAGAGGATAAGATGCGGGAAGCGGGACTGAGATGGTTCGGACATGTACAGAGGAGATACTCGGATGCTCAAGTGCGGAGGTGTGAGAGGTTGGATATGGATGGTTTCAGGAGAGGTAGAGGTAGGCCGAAGAAGTATTGGGGAGAGGTGATCAGACAGGACATGGCACAAACTCAGCTTACCGAGTACATGACCTTATATGTTGTGGAGGACACGGATTATGGTAGAAGGCTAATGGGTAGTTGAGCGTCCAACTTATCCTTTCATACTTGTAGTCGTAGTATTACTCTTGTAGTTTCTTGTCCTTCTCTTTCTACCTGATATCTGTTGTTCTTGTACTTCGATCATCATATTCATTTGTTGTTTTTCTCCATACTGCTTTATCCTGTTTTTTGTAATATTTTTTTCCATGACTTTCTATACTGCTTTGGATTGCATGTGTCGAGATCTACCGAAAACAGTCTCTTTACCTCTCAAGGTAGATGTAAAATATGTGTACACTCTACTCTCCCCATATCCCATTTTGTGAGATTTCATTGGTATGTTGTTGTATTAACCCCTTGGTGCATGAACATGCGTGTAAATTAAGAATTTGTTTGAATGCAATGCACATAAAGATAAAGCAATGAATATTGAATACAATAAAAATAAGTACGAATTTTCTAAAACTCTTACAAATATATCATAATATTTAGATGATCATACAAATTTTTTATTTAAAATAAAATAAAAAAATTGACTAAATTATTTCTAAATTTAAAAAAAAATCTTAAACAATCGCGAATTGTTTTTTTTACATAAACGAAAATAGAAGAAGTATAAAGTATTGGGTCAGATAAAAGGAAATATTTGTTCGAGGATTTCTATGTCTCAACCAATAGTTGGGTCAGTATAGCTAAGGGACCAATGAAAAGAGATACGTGCCACAATTTCCGTCATAGTTTTTTCTCCGTGCAGTATTTGTTACTAACATCATCCTACATAGTACATGAATTAATCAATGCACTTTAGCATATGCAACCATAACACTCCGAAGGATTAATTAGTACTGTCAATGTTTTTCTTTTTCTTTCGATTTTGGAGAGGATTCAGATTGGTATCAGATGTACCAACAAATGGCTCCTTTAGGTGATATCTAGTGGAGTAAATACTTATTTACAGGGGTGTTTACACCGAACGGGTATAACTTATCATGGAGTTAAGTATATATATATAATCATAATTAAGTGTTTTTTATTTTATTTTATTTTCTATTCTTCCTATCAAAATGAGTCATATTTAGAGCTTGAACCCGAGCATTTAATTATTAAAAATAGAAGAGTGCTTATCATTTCACCCAACTATAACCAACCTTAGGTGATTATTTAAGTGATTGTTATGTGTGTGTATATATATATATATGAGTATACATTGACTTGATGCATATACTTTTACCTATTAAAGTGGCTGATAATTTGGCAAATTAAAGACGAGCGCGGAGCAGAATGTAGTGGGAGAATTATGGAATTTCGACACCCCTCCTCCTTTTAAAATGAAAATATTATCATAATATTATGTACAAGACTTGCAAGGGACAAATTATACTAGCGAGTAGGTATGCCCCTTTATCTATGTATGAAGCATATATATTAAATATTAACATTATCCTTCTAATAAAAAAAATGTAACCTTGAGAGAGGGTGTAAAAAATGTAAACGTAATCTTTATGATAATTATTAATTGGTAAAATAAAGATAATATTGTTTTTAATTATAAGTTAATTAAAATATATTGATAATGTAAAATTAATCTATAGAGTTTACACTTTTATTTTTGTTATTTTCCATTCGATGTTCAATATTCGTATTAGAACACTGAAAGAAATAATCCCCTTGATTATTTTCATTAATTGAAAGGCTATATATACAAGTTACATATTTCCATAATAGGAGAATCTTATTCCTATTCTGTTTCTAAAACCTTATTCTACCATAATTCTAACTATACAATTATGATAGTGTATAATCCTACTTTTGGTAACAAATACATTACAATATACTACACATATATTTTCCAAATTATACAATATTCTTAACTCTAAAATCAGCCACAACCGAGATCACTAATGGCCATAAATCGTGGCACTTATTATGACAATATACACTTGTATATTGTGTGTATATTACCATATTTAACACACGCCCGCAGTCATAGCGGGCGGTCTTCGAATGTTGAGACTGTCCCTAAAATCTTCAAAGAGTACCGAGGGAAGACCCTTTGTAAAGATGTCTGCAACTTGATATCTTGACGGGACATGACATACGCGTACCTGCCCCCGAGCAACCTTTTCACGGACAAAGTGAATGTCCATTTCGATATGTTTTGTGCGTTGGTGCTGAACCGGATTACCTGAGAGGTAGATGGCACTAACATTATCACAATATACTAAGGTCGCCCTCTGAATGGGGCAATGAAGTTCTAACAGCAAATTACGTAACCAACACGATTCTGAGACCACATTAGCTACCCCTCGATATTCTGCCTCTGCACTTGAGCGGGATAGAGTCGCCTAATGCTTTGCAGACCAGGAGACCAAGTTGTTGCTAAGGAACATACAATATCCTGACGTAGACCGTCTGGTGTCCAGACAACCACCTCAATCTGCATCTGTGTATGAGACAAGTGTGGATGTAGAAGAAGGATACAAGTGCAACCCATAGTCCAGTGTCCCCTGAATATACCGAATGATGCGTTTGATTGCATTCATGTGCTCAACTCTGGGATCATGCATGAATAAACACACCTGCTGAATAGGATACGTAATATCCGGTCTGGTAAATGTAAGATACTGGAGAGCCCCTACAAGACTGCGAAAGCGGGTCGGGTCCTCGTATGGTGCACCTGCCGCGGCACTAAGCTTGGGTTTTGCATCAACTGGAGTAGTAGTGAACATACAGGATGACATCCCAGCCCTCTCGATGATCTCAGCAGCATACTTCCATTGAGATAAAAACAAACCACATGAATGACGTTTGACAGCAATCCCCAAAAAATAACTCAAGGGCCCTAAGTCTTTCATAACAAACTCAGAACTGAGCATGGCCATGATAGACTGGCGCAAGGCATCGGAAGAGGCAGTCAAGATGATATCATCCACATATAACAAAATGTAGGACAATGACGAACCACGGCGGTAGATGAATAAGGAATTATTTGACCTGCTGTGAGTGAACCCAATAGTCGAAACAAAGTCAGCAAATCGCGTATACCAGGCCCGTGGAGACTGCTTAAGCCCATATAATGACTTCTTCAACAAACAGACATGATGAGGGCGGTTGGGATCCCTGAAACCCAACGGCTGATGCATATAGATTTTTTCCTTGAGATCACCATGTAGGAAAGCATTCTTGACATCCAACTGATGAATAGGCCAAATCTTTGAAAGAGCCAAGCTAAGCACAGTGCGAATAGTAGCCGGCTTGACTACCGGGCTAAACGTCTCCTCACAATCTATCCCAACCTGCTGAGTCTTACCATCACCCACAAACCGCGCTTTATGTCGAGCAAATGAACCATCTGAATTTTTCTTATGAGCAAAAATCCACATAGACCTGATAACATTAATACCATATGGACGGGGCACCAACTCCGACGTCTTATTATCAATAAGAGCATTATATTCATCAGTCATAGCAATTTTCCAATTAGGGTCATTTAAGGCGGACACAGGGTTACGGGGTAAGGGGGATTTAGAGACATCAGAATGTAAATTAAAATGTCTTTTAGGTGTAAAAATACCCCGTTGACTACGAGTGACCGATCTATGACTCGAGGAAGAATTGAGTGAATTTTGGGAATTTCTTTGGGCTCGGGGCCAGACGGGCGGCCGACGATGGACTCTTGGCCCAAATCGATAAGTTGGGGCGTCTTACGGATCAGTTCGAGGTGGTGGGCCGCCCAATTGCTGGGACTGATCCAGAAACTGGAATTGGGAATGGCACTGTGGGCCCGCTGGAGGATTTTGGGTGCCTGAGATGTTTGAAAAATGCCGAATAATATATGGGGATATTTATTCATCCAAAATATTATACAACCGAGGCTCGGGAGTATGAACTTTCGCAAAAGGAAATTGGGATTCATCAAAAATGACGTGGTGATTAATTATGATTTTATTGGAGGATAAATCAAAATATTTATAATCACGATGATTAGACGGATAACCCAAAAATACACACGGGGTAGACCGAGCCTGAAGTTTGTTAATTGTGGTGGATGGGAATAACGAAAAACACAAGCACCCAAAAGCCCGAAGATGAGAATAAGGAGGGTTCTTATTATACAGTATTTGGAGGGGGGAAGAATATGTCAGACCTTTAGAGGGAATGATGTTAAGAAGATATGTGATCATTTGTAGAGCATGATGCCAAAAGTATGGAGGTATGGAGGCATGAATTAAGAGAGTTCGGACAATGTTATTGATGGAACGAATTTTGCGTTCGGCCTTTCCATTTTGTGAAGATGTATGAGGACACGAAAACCAAAAATTGATCCCATTATTAGCACAGAATTTCCTAAACTCCCTATTGTCATACTCTTTCTCATTATCACATTGAATATTTTTTATTTCCCTTTCGAATTGAGTACGAATGAACGCTCTAAATTTGATGAAGACGGAAAACACTTGTGATTTATTCGCAATTGGAAACGTCCACAAAAATCTAGAATAATCATCTAAAAAGAGAACATAATATCGATGACCCATTGAACTAAGAACAGGAGACGTACATAGGTCGCTATGAATAATATCAAATGGCATTGAAGTATGAGAATTGGAGTGTACAAATGACAACTTAACAATTTTTCCTAATGAACAAGACTGACAAATTGGAGTACAACTCGTACCCTTACAAGAAATAAAACTATTTTTATCTAAAACTGATAAAATAGAAGATCCCGGATGACCCAGGCGAGCATGCCACACGGAAGGAGAGATGGCTGCAAAATCTGACGGCAAGGTTTGACGCAATGGACTGAAACCGGGCATGATAGGATACAAATCCCCCCTACTATCACACCTCATGAGATGGCTCCCCGTCTTGAAATCCTTCACAGAGAAACCAAAAGGATCAAATTCAACGGAAACCGAATTGTCAGATGTGAACTTTTGGACATACACTAATTTTTTAATCAATTTATGAGCGTATAAAGTATTTTTCAAGAGAAGGGGTGGATTGGGGGGAGACAAAGTTTTCTGACCATACCCTAGAATTGGAATAGAACTGTCATTACCAACAATTATCCCTCGAGGGGTGCTCAAATTGGAATAAGATGAGAGAGTACTTGATTCGGAAGTCATGTGAGTCGTGGCACTGGTGTCCATATACCAATTTGGGTCCGGTTGAGTTAACCCCAACGTGTGCATCGTGGCCTCGATATCGGTTTGAGTGGGGCCTGCTGCATGATGGGCTTGCGGAGGTCGGGGCCCGAGAATTCTAGACCGTGATGGAGCTGGGTCGTAGCTGCTGCTGCTTTGCTACCATATTCTTTGAGCGCCAGCGATCTTGCATTCTGGGTGTTGGGCTGGTGTTGGCCAACCCATCGGCCCGGAAGTTCTTCTTTGGATTGTTTGTTGGCCCACGGCTCACTGCCCCAGCCCCACTGCCATAGGCCCCACTGCTGGGCCCAGGGGGGTGGTGGGCCACTGTTCCCTGGATGGGACCCACCGCCTGCTTGCTGTCCACCGGAACCGCCACCAGAACCACCGCGTTTTTCCCCATGGTTTTTGTTATTATTCTTGCGATTATTCTTGCCGCCACCATGATTATGGTTTTGGCCCGAATTATTCACAAAACCCGAAGAACTAGGAGATGACGCCACCATGACGACGGGGCTTGCTCCGGTAGCCGCCTTTTTAGCCAAACCCGCTTCTTTCAAAGTAAGCATGAAGCGGGCTTGATAGAAGTCAGGAAGAGGGTTGCTTTGGCGAAGGAGAGTTCCAACACCCAGAAAAGTTCGGAAATTCGTTCATTCGAACGAGAGAGAATTTCTGCTCGAGTGTGACGACACGTGAATGTTGGTTGTCTTGGAATATGTCACGCAATCTATTCCAGTCTGCCATAGCCGTGGTATCCGGCTCAATAATCGTCTGTAGAAGGTCCACTGAAATAGTGGCGTAGATCCACCGGAGAACGGTACCATCAAGAGTGATCCATAACTCAGGATCCTCCACAGGAAGAGGTCTAGCGGGAGGAATGATGTGATGAAGAACTTGATAGGAGATAGCGTGAATTTTAAACAACTCCGCCCACGTCGCATATTGGACGTTTTTCATCTCAAGGACAATAGAGATACAGTTCTTGATGTTGGAAATCATGAGGGCATGATGATAATTGTTCTTAGACATATTGAAAGAACAAAGAAGGAGGGGAAATTTAAGAAAGGTTTTTGAGAGCGGAAGACGAAATTTGGAAGAGAAAATCGGGGGGGGGGGTCTCGGTCGAGAGAGGTCAAAAAAACTTTGGGAGAGAAATTTTTTTGTAAAACCTAGTCTCTTGATACCATGAAAGAAATAATCCCCTTGATTATTTTCATTAATTGAAAGGCTATATATACAAGTTACATATTTTCATAATAGGAGAATTTTATTCCTATTCTATTTCTAAAACCTTATTCTACCATAATTCTAACTATACAATTATGGTAGTGTATAATCCTACTTTTGGTAACAAATACATTACAATATACTACACATATATTTTCCAAATATACAATATTCTTAACTCTAAAATCAGTCACAACCGAGATCACTAATGGCCATAAATCGTGGCACTTATTATGGCAATATACACTTGTATATTGTGTGTATATTTCCATATTTAACAAACACAATTAAAATTTGAATGCGCGCCGGAAAGTCCTATGATAAAGTGTTTCCTAACAAAGACGACTCCATAACAAGGCTCAAATTTGAGACCTCCAGCTAAGATCGAAGAAGACAATTTACCCTATACATACGTGTATATATATATATATATATATATATATACTTAAATCCTAGTATTTTTTTTCCAACTACCTCAATTGTCCTTGCATGCCCATGTGTAATTGTCTTCAATTTCGTATGAAATGGAATTACATACACCAATAGTACATATTGGAGCACTTTTTCTTTTTTCCTCACAGATTAAAGAGTTGCGTATATATTGGCTTTCAATTCACCTTTCCTTTTCTTTGTTTTGTGTGTAAAATTTGTATTCAGGATCAAACTTCAGAAAATTCTGCAAACAATAAGTCTTTCTGTTTATGGACTTCATCAGTTTATGGAGGGTCAAGACGCACAAATTCTCCTAGTTGATAATGGCTTTTTCATAATGAACAATTAATGATCTCCTATGCTCATTCATAATTTGAATAGTAGAAACGTCTCTTATAATAATTTTTTGTATTTTATTTACAAATTTCCTATATCTGTTCACTAATCTCTAATGAAATATATATATATATATATTCTTTTTGTTTTTAATCTATCGGGGGCAGTGGAAGCCAACATTTAAATCTCTGTCACCTTATCTTCAATCTCATCTTGTCGTTTCAACAAATATTTCAAAGAAACTCAATCATTTTCATGGATCTTGTCAACTACCCAATATTTAAATAATCACTTTCAATTCTACCTATTTGGCTTAACATGGAGTACTACAATTATGGATTAATTCATTTACGTCTAAACATCTAGTTATATATCTAGTGCTTATTACTTGGTCAATAACTAATTTCATGTTAATTTTATATGATCAATAAGCGGCCACGTTAAAAGTTTTTCGTACAGAGGATTAGGATAGGTATTCAACACATTGGAATAGTTGAAAGCTAATTCATTCGCTAATCCAACACGTGTCATTTCACCAGAAATTAATAGCCTGATCAAGCTTCTAAAAGCACTCTTTTTTAAAAAAAAAATCCAAAAACATTTTTTTTAGATTTGAAGTTATGGCCAAAACTGAAAAGTGCTTTTGAGCATGTATTAGAATTTAGAAGTAGTATTTTTTTTTTTGGTTGAGGAGAAGCTACAAATTTCTGTTTTCCTAAGAGCAGAAGCAAATAAATTAATGTAATTTTTTTCAAGGCAAAAATATTCCATCTAAAAAATTATATTTACCAAACTACCTCTGATAAATTTAACCCATGTACCTTGCAAATATAAATACAGCTCTTAGTTAGTAATGTTGGTTGAATTACCACCGAAAAATGTGGTGTAGTGGATGCGTCACTCCTCTCTTAACTAGAGGTCTCAGGTGAGTATGAAAAAATTCTTGATAAGAAGCGTTTCTTCAGAAATGAGTCCTATCAAGCGCGAATCCAAATATAGTCAAGCTCTCATGCGAATACCGAACACCGAATAAGACCAAAAAAAATTGTTGATTGAATTAGAATTTTTTTTATTTTAGTAATTAATAATAGTTGAATCATCAATGACATTATCAACTTTCCAAAGTTTAAATTATCGTGATTCTGCCGGCCTCATGAAAATACCGTAACACACGTTAATTCCAATCTTCTTACTATGATATTATAATTTTATCCTACTCTTTCTCCAAAATCATCACATACTTGGAATTCTACATAGGGGCGAATAATAAATTATAAATTTAAAACTCAATACTGCAATTGAAGTATCGACAATTACTTTAAAAACTGTCACGACAAGTAAAAAGGCATGTGTCAATAACATTCTTTGTTGTCATATGTTGAATGTTATTGCCAAAAGTACTTTTCGCAACAATAAAAATTATTGTATGTCGTTGTAATAATCTCCGATGAGAAAAGTTTTTGCAACAAGTTATTATCATGCATTTACGTTTTTAATAACATTAAATATATTATTGCTAAAATTTTATTGACAATTCTATTTCTTTCTTATATGAGTAGTGTGTTTGTCACTGTTCACTTGTCAATTGGAGCATTATGGCGTACATGTTTAGTGCAAGGACCGCAAATGGAGGATTTTTCTCCTATTGGTGTCTAATCAAATATGCATGCACAAGGGGTACCTAACTTACCCATTATTGGCAACAAAAGCACATGGTTTTCTCAATTAATTATTGATATTCAAGTAATTATTGATTTTTTCTAGACAATTAGAATGATTGGAAGTTTAATTTCTGCAAAAGGGGACTGATTTTTTTCCTACTTTGGTTGTGACAATGACATAGCATTAGTGTTACCTTCAACTTAGTAGAAATGATAATACGTAATGATAAGTTCTCTTCATCAAGCATATATGATATATCATTAACCTCTTATGTAAGCAGGCCAAACAGTACTTTGAGCTTTATGGTTTATACTTTATAGTGGTTTATAGCTCATCATATGTAATAAACTTGTCAATTCATGGATTATCGTCGTGAGCATCAATTCGCTGTGATGAAGTAATTTATTATCCTACTATACACATGCATATATGTTTTGAAAAAATTAAAGAAAAATAAAAGAGAGCGACGATAAATTCATTGAAATTGTTTCTTGCATCGAATCAAAATAGATAGCTACATTACTATTTATTGAGAGCTAAAGAAAATAAATTTTAAAAATATTTTTTATTTTCCTCTTTCGACTTCAAAATATAATATAGTACTCCCCCGTCCCAATTTATATAATGTAGTTTGATTGCACACGAAGTTTAAGAAATAAAAGAAAACTTTTGAATCTTGTAGTCTAAAACAAGTCAAAAATGTTTGTGTGGTTATAGATCATCTCAATAAGTTTAAAAGGTAATGTTTAAAGTTAAATTGTTGTCAAATATGAAAATGTGTCATTCTTTTTTAGACTGATTATACTAGTGCATCACATAAATCCCTTTGTTTTCGACCCAGCACATATAAACAATTTCACTAGCTAAGAACAAAATAGTATTCTTTTTTTTCTCTGTTTTTTTTACTTCTTTCTTTTCTTTTTTTTCAATCAAATTTTATTTCTTCAGCTAATGAAACTATTTTCCTTTAGTTCCACTCAACAGCTATTCATGTTCCCTACTTACTTCTTTCTAGCGTTTATTCTTGTAAATTAAGTGCTTTCAGAGGTAAATGTTCAAAAAAGAATCAATTAAGAATAAAAGGATATAGGTTTGTAATGTGGGTGCCAACGAAAATGCTTATAAGCTCAAAAGGGCGGACACGGGATATTGTTAACACTGGTACACAAAATGGATAAAAAGACTAATCAAAGAAATGCCTATGTCATCTCCTAAATTTGTCACGACTTATTTATTTCGATTTGACCATACACAGGGAAAGTTCTATACTAAAATGGACAACACAGATTATCCTCTAAACCTCACTTCACACAATGCACATGATCCACTCCAGATGGTTTTGTCATGACTCTCAACCTAAAGCAATAGGGCACAATCAATAAATATAATTCAATCATAGGAGGTAATAATAAAAGTCAAAAATCGAGCCTCAAGCATAAAAAAAAATCACAAAAATTCTCAAGGCATCTAAATAAGGTATACAATACGCATGCTTGTCCCTAAACCCTAACATAAAACATGTCACACAATTTACGACACTAGAGCTCTTCCTTTCCTTGTTCATCCTAAAGACTAATCCCCTAACTAAAATAGCACAAGAAACCACCAAACAATCCCCCACCCCACACTTAAAATTGTGCATTGTCCCCGATGTACAATATAAATAGAAGATGGTAAAAGAGACTCCATGGTAGGCCAAAGGTAGTGGAATAGTAGTGTCCGGGGTACTCAGACTTCCCCCAATAAAATATGGTCATTTGTGCTTGTACCAAACACTTAGTTCCAACTTTGTGGCTTGCTTTTGCATCATTCCAATGGCTTTGTTTCCATGCTCAAACTCCTACAAAAATAAAAATAACACTAACAAAAAAATATAATAAATAAAAATATTAAAGTTGGATTACCTCCCAACAAGCGCCTGATTTAACGTCACGGCACGACTAAAATCACTTTTTGCCTCCATTTTTAACTTATGAATTGTACCCCTAGTTTTGGTTATGATTTATGACTATGCTCTTTGAGCGGTACAAATTGTTGCAAGTCAAAAATTATATAATTTCGTATGCACTCTTTGGCTTTCAACCGAAGAGTATCACATTTCCTAGATGCCGTGAAAATTTCAGAATATATATCTCATCTACCTCATCCTTTATTTTCTGCATTGGCTCGTAAGGAACAATTTTCATATTTCCTTCCGAACCAATGTCGAAAAATGCTTAAAGTGAAGACCAATGCACTCAAACTGAAAATTTAACTTATTTTCGACCTCCACTTCTTGAGACAAACTAGAGTCAGGTAAAACTGCATTTGTAAGGTTCTTGGTTGACTCTAGTATCTACCTTTTCAACATCAACATCATCAAATTCTGATTGGTTAGGTTGTTGGTATTCTACTTTGAACTCTCCTTGGCTACAATCCACAATATTAGCCTGTTGAGCTATAAAAGCTTCAATTAGTTGACTCAATTAAGTCTCCAACTTGCGAATAGTTGCTTCTTGCCTTTGTATACGCAACTGATTCTTATCATCTTTCTCCACAAGGTACTTTAACATATCCTTGAACTTCTTCATGTCAGCATCCCTTGGTTCTTTGTTCCTATTAACTTCACAAGCAAAAGTAGAACCATCATAATAAGGGATTGTGGGAGGATAAGAAATATAAGCACAACCATCAAAGTGACCATCTTGACCACCACACATATCACACACATTTTGCACATAAGATTGAGTTTGTGTACAAAATTCGATACCGGACAGGTGATTTCCTCCACAATATGCATAAGGACGATCAAAAGTAGAATTACCAACATCTAAACTCCAATAGTTCCAAGATGTCATGTTTTTTTTCAAATCAACAACTAAAATAAAAAATAATAATAATCAAACTTAAAAGCTAGCAATATTTACAACTAAATTGTTAGTTCATCAGCAACGGCGCCAAAATCTGATCACGCCCAAGTCCTAAAAATGATAAGCGATCACTGCAAATATAATTCGGTCTAAAAGTAACGTTAGCTATAACTCTTCAATATTACTAAGAAGACAAGTTCAAATAATATTGTGAGTTATAAATATTAAGATTTTTATTGATAACTAATTAACTAATAAATAATAAACCAGTAAAAATTATCAACTAAAGAGGATGAAGTTGGAAACAAGATTAAGGAGGCCTAGGGTTATGATTTTTCTAATTATCGGAATCCTTCTCGCTACGTTATCTATAATTTTGCCAATTTATTCTCTACGGATCGTGAGCACTTAACTTACCGCAATTATCTCTCGATCAATTGTAGTAATTTTCTAGAGTTATTCTCTCGAATTGACCCTATCTAGCAATTTCTCACCGCTCACTATGACCACGTCAAAGCTTTCTTATCTCTAAATCCACTTTTAAACCCACAATATTGATCTCTCATATACTTAGGGAGTGACGTCGTTTAACAACTACCTAAATATGAATTATCTCCCGAGAAACACATAATAAATAGGCAACACTAATAGATGGTCATTCAATCAATTGAAATAAACCTGTAGTTGAACAAGTAGAAGAAATCCAACGACTCAATTATATAAAACAAGAATCCATCCTACAAAAGGTTCCATCAAAATCCTAGATAGAGAATCAGATACTCATAAAAGTATGTGAAAACACAATACTAAAATTCATAACCAACAATAGAAAATAGGAAGAAGAAAGGAAAAACTCGTTGTCGAATCTTTCTCCATGCTCTGCGACAGCTCCTTAATCTCCTTAGGTTAAATCCTAAAAAATAATGTGTCTTAGGGTGTATTTATATGACCTAGAATGTGTGGGGAATCAAATAAACCAATTAAAATTCGTTGGAAAAGCTTTTCTTGGCTTGCCTAAACTCTCACTTCGCGAGGATCACAGGCGAGCTCAGCCAGCTGTAAATTTATCTTGTTTCTTGACTTGTCTACGAGCTCGCCTTTCCCTTCGCATCGTTGTTTTGTGCAAGGACTAAACTTCTTGGCTCGTCAAGCTACTCGCAAGGCGATCATGATAGGCAAGCTCGGCCATTCTGATAAGATATCGAGAACCACTCCAAGCTCAAGACCTTTTACTCGGAGTCAAACCAAGGAACTCCAAGCTATGCAAGCAATGATCATGCACAAAGGAACCTTGGAAGCACTTGAAGGGATGCGTACACAAGTATACAACATTTGAAGGATCGCGTGGGAGGAAGAAGAGCCCCAGATTCAAGTTGTCACAGTCTGCGATTGAGCTGTCAATCACAGAACATGACCTGTGACACCATCTACGAATCGCAGATGGTGCCTGGCGGGTGAATTGGTTAGTTTAGGTTATTTCATGCAAATTGAGGACTTGGTCCCTTTTGGGCCAAGTTTATAATAAGTATGGGTATAAATAGAATCATTAGCCTTATTTTACCCTTAGCTTGTTTTGATGATGAAAACTCCTTGAGAGAATTAGTATTGTAGTGATAGGTATCTAGTTCTTAGTTCTTAGTTCTTAGCATAATTTAGTGTAATTGTGAGGTTGGTTTGGATCTTGCTTGTGATTCACACTTGAGCATTGCTCACTAATGGAATCAATCAACTTATAGATTAGGTTCTTGTTTGAATAATCCAATTGAGGTTTTGGGTTTAATATACCCATTATTGCTTTTGGTTTTCATCATTTATGTCTACCTTCTATACCCACTATTACTTTTGGTTTTCATCCTTTGTGTCTACCTTCTATCTTTAATTTCTGCATTTTAATGTTGTTGATTTCTAGAATTTCCCCTTTAGGATTCATATCATTTGGTATCAGAGCTTAGGCTAGAAATTTGTTTCTACAATTCTCAATCCTAGGTTCTTCTTATTTGAAAAATCATAAAAATTTGAAAATTCAAAAAAATCACAAAAAAAATTAAGTTGTTGGATTTGAGTGTGTTTGTTGATATATTTGAGTTCCTAGAGGTTGAATTTATCACATATCCGAAACTCAAGTGATTTGGAGCTGATTTGAAAAAAAACACCATTGGAGGACTTTCAACCTTGAAGAACACCAATTGTGTCTTAGTGAATTAGTATCCATTTAATTCCAAAAACCATTGGGCTTTGTTCTCCTTGTTGAAAGGAAGCTGGATCTGAAATTTGAGCTAAATTGGAGTTGATTTGGCACTAGTTGGAAATTTGAAGTGTTCTTCATTGTTCATCAAGTTCTTGTGAAGAAGAAGACCAAAAGGATGGTGTTTGATCCAAAAACCCTAAGAAAAATTTTGAAAAAGTATTTTTGAGCCCAAAAATATCAAAAATCTAAACCAAGTGGGTCCAGGTCGTTAAAAGTACAAGGAATAATTAAAAAGTGGTCAGCCCAAACGGATCCCAAGAATTTTTTATGTCATCAGCGATCTGAGCTTCATTCATCATCTTCGGTTCGCAGACAACACCGCAGACATTTTCTGCCAACCGCAAGTCAGTCGTAAATCGAGATAGAATGTTCAGCAACTCAATGATACAGTATGTGAACCGTAGGTGGTGTCGCAGACATCATCTACGAACCGCAGACCTTGCACAGGTTTAGCAGACTGCATTTTTCATATTTTGTGATCTCTTTTCAATTCCGAATCCATTTTTTTCACTTTTTTTATTCTCCAAACTATTTAACATCAAGTAATTGACCTATTTGAGTGTTAATTAGTTCTTGAGTCCCATTATACATTTCGTGCTAATTCTTTTAAGTTTTTCTGTTTTATTTCGTTGAATTTTTTGACTTCGTCCGTTAGATTTTGAGTCGTACGTCTTTCTATCTAACGAGAATTCATTCCTCCACCAGGCTAAGCAAACCTTATGTAATTGATCGAACATAGATTCATTACAACCTTACAAGAGCGCTTGAGTGACGTGAGGAGTGAGTAGGCATAAAGAGTGACATGAGGACTTTTACTTCTAACGTGTTTGTTGCGTTTGTAGGTACTATGTCAAACACCGAAGGACAACCCCAAGAAAGGGAGGAACCAATGGCTTTTATAGCTAGGGAATTGGCGAGGATGAACTCGGAAATGATGGCTATGAGTTCAAGGATGGAAACGATGGGTACTGAGATGGCTACTATTGAGCAAAAAAGTAGGTTGGGCACTCCCCAATCAATTGGTAGAGATGCAACTGTTGGTAATGAATCAAGTCGGAACCCCAACACTTCACCTACTTTAACCTTGGGACAGTTTCAAAACTTGTGCTATCCCCACACCAGCAGCATCCCATCAACCTCAATTCCCCCTTCTACTCACCCAAATATTGACGCCTCGAGTCAAGCGGGGTGAACCAATTCCCACACCCAAGCACAATCTTATCTACCCAATCAAGATGGACATCTACTATAAGTGGCCCCGAGAGCCACTCAACCCAACAATCCCTAAATTAACCTATATGCACCAACACTACAAAACTTCACCCTGAAATCATTTCCATACCATTACCAAAATCCCCCTTTTGAAGAAGGAGTTAAGAAGAATGAAAGGTGGTGGGAGAAACCATAGATTGGAGGGAAACACGAAAATGATGTTAATTGGGGACGAGGAAGGAGAGGAGGTAGAGGTAGACCTTTTGATGAACGGGGTAGATGGCAAGGTTATGATGACCGAGCAAGATGGCAAGGTCGGGAAGATAGGGGTGACCAAGACCGCAACTTACATACCATCAAGGTGGAGCTTCCTAAGTTGCAAAGTGAAAGGATCTTCATCACCAATAATATTTCGGATGCATTAAAAACAAAATATTCCCTTACACAATTTGAGGGATATGTATCTACTTGGTGGGAATCCAGGAAGCGAGAGCAAACTCAATGATACATATTCGATGTTTTGACTTAGAAAGAATTGATTGAGCTCATGGAAGCAAGATATGTGATAAATGATTATTATCAAAATGTCCTTAAGGAGGTGTACATGTTGAGGCAAGGTAGTGAAAATGTTGAAGAATACTTCGATGAATTTGAGAATTTGAGATTGAAGTCTAAAATCAAAGAGCACTTGAACTACACGATTATCCAGTTTGTAGCCAATTTGAACTATGATATCTCCAAGCCCATGAGGCTCCAATCCTATGCTACACTTGAGGATGCCTTCCATGATACCACCAAAGTTGAAGCGGATTTGAAAATGGAGAAATCCTATAAGGCGAAGAGTGCATCGTCCTCCTCATGGAGCAAGAGCAAAGATAAGTGGGAAAAGCTCAAGACCAACTTTCAAACACCCCAAGCCAAGTTCGACTACAAAGCCAAAGTTGAAGACAAGGCTAAAGGAGGTTACAATGCTAAACCCAACTTTCATCGTCCTTCTACCATTCAATGTTTCAATTGTTAAGGTAGGGGACATATTGCTAGTGAGTGTCCCAATAGAAGGTGGATTGTGGCCTTGTTTGATGGATGTCGTACCGATGGAGAGAAGGAGAGTGGAGGTGAAAGTAAATGAGGTGACCCAAAAGGTGAGCATGAGGGAGAGAGTGAAGGGGAGGAGGATGAGTGGAATATAGTGGAGAATGTCAATGTGGTTTGTGTTTTGCGAAGAATCATGGGTGCTATGAACATATAGGAACTTGACCAACGAGAGAACCTTTTTCATACTAGATGAAAAATCTTAGATAAGGTGTGTTCCGTGATAATTAATGGTGACGTGGTTAGTACAACTTTGGTTGATCATATGAAGTTTCCCACCAAGAAACATCCTAGCCCTTATAAGCTTCAATAGTTTAATGATTATGGAGAGGTGAAGGTGACCAAGCGAGTGGTGGTGAATTTTAGCATTGGCAAATACCAAGATGAGGTTGTGTGTGATGTGGTGCCAATGCAAGTATGTCATATGTTTCTTGGTAGGCCTTGGAAATTCAATAGGGATGCTCAACATAATGGGAGATCTAATAAGTATTATTTTGTCTTTGGGGGTAAAAAGCATACTCTTACTTCATTGACACCCTATCAAGTTAGTGAAGACTATAGAATTATGAAGGAGCTCCGGTAAAGAATGCAAAAGGAGGAGGTTGAAAAGGAGTCCTTACTTAATCAAGAGGAACAAGTGATGACGAAGGGAAAATCTAAGATATGTACACTTGTCAAACCAAGTAATTATTTGAAAGGAGTTGACGAGAGTCATTTTATGGTATTCTTTGTCAACAAAGATCTCTTGTTACATGCTAACCAAGATACTAGCACTTTGCCTATTATTATTTCTTCTCTTTTGCAGGAATATGATGGCCTATTTTCGGAGGAGATGCCCAAGGGATTGCCTCCATTGAGGGGCATTGAACATCAAACTGATTCTGTGTTGGGATCCCAAATTCCCAAAAAACTAGCATATAGGAGCAATCCGGAGGAAACAAAGGAGTTGCAAAGGCAAGTTGAGGAACTACTTGACAAAGGGTTGGTGAATGAGAGCCTTAGCCCATGTGTCGTGCCCGTAATATTTATTCCCAAAAAGGATGGCACGTGGCAAATGTGTGTTGATTGTAGGGCCGTTAACAAAATAATGGTGAAGTATCGACATCTGATTTCTAGGCTTAATGATATGTTGGATGAGCTATGTGGCTCAAGTGTGTTCTCTAAAATTGACCTTCGAAGTGGATATTACCAAATTCACATGCACACCGGTGATGAATGGAAGACGACATTCAAAATCAAGTTTGGGCTTTATGAGTGGCTTGTCATGTCATTTGATCTCACCAATGCACCTAGCACCTTCATGAGATTGATGAACCATATGTTGAAGCATTTCATCAACAAGTTTGTCGTCATTTATTTCAATGACATCCTCATCTATAGCAAAAGTGTTGAGGATCATGTGTGCCATTTGAGGAAAGTCTTTGATGTCTTGTTATGTGAGAGGTTGTATGCTAATCTCAAGAAGTGTTCCTTTTGTGTTGACCGAGTGGTATTCTTGGGTTTTGTGGTAAGCACGGATGGTGTGGAGATTGATGAAGAGAAGGTGAAATCTATTAGAATTTGACCAACTCCTAAAAATAAAACAAATGTGAGGAGTTTCCATGGATTGACAAGTTTCTATAGGAGATTTGTGAAAGGATTTAGTACAATTGATGTTCCCTTAACCGAATTGATCAAGAAAGATATGGCCTTTGTTTGGGGGAGATGAGCAAGAGAAGGCATTTCAAGAGTTGAAGGCAAAATCGAGTTCTTCTCCATTATTGTAATTGCCAGATTTTGAGAAGACATTTGAGATAGAATGTGATGCTTCGGGTGTTGGCATAGGTGGGGTATTGATGCAAGAGGGTAAACCGTTGGCTTACTTTAGCAAAAAACTAAAGAGAGTTTTTTGAATTACTCTACCTATGACAAGGAATTGTATGCACTTGTGAGGGTGTTGGCTCATTGGCAACAATATCTATGACACAAAGAATTTGTGATCCGTTCGGATCATGAGTCATTGAAACACTTGAAGGGTCAATCCAAGCTTAACAAGGGCATGCAAAGTGGGTGAAATTTATTGAAACCTTCCCCTATGTGATCACCTACAAGAGGGGAAAAGAGAACATTATGGCGGATGCTCTATCTAGGAGATTTGTGTTGTTGAATGCCATGAATTCTAAGATGATGGGTTTTGAAAGCCTAAAGGAGTTCTACTCTAATGATCCCAATTTCAAAGAGGTATATGAGGAGTTAGCCTAAAAGAAGAGGGTTGACCGGTTCCAACTAGTTGATGGGTTCTTGTTCAAGGAGGGTAGAATATGTGTTCCAATGAGCTCATTGAGGGCACTTTTCATGAAGGAAGCATATAGTGGAGGTATGATGGGTCACTTTGGTGTGTCCAAAACTCTTGACCTCTTCAATGAATAATTCTATTGACCCAAGATGAAACATGATGTGGAGAAACTTTGTGGGCAGTGTTTGGAGTGCAAACAAGCTAAATCGAAGACTTGTCCTCAAGATTTGTATACTCCTCTTCCTGCTCCTATTGGTCCTTGGATAAACATTTCTATGGACTTTGTGATGGGTCTTCCAAGAACCAAAAAGGGTCACGATAGCGTTTTTGTGGTGGTAGATAGATTCTCTAAAATGTCTCATTTTATAGCATGTCATAAATGTGATGATGCTTCTCATGTAACATTGTGTTTGTTGCTAATGTGCTTAGATTGCATGGAGTACCTCGCACTATTGTGAGTGATGGGGACTCCAAATTTCTTAGTCATTTTTGGAATAATCTTTGGGGTACACTTGGTACCAAGCTTTTGTTCTCTACTTCTTGCCACCCTCAAACGGATGGACAAACTGAAGTGGTGAATAGGAACGATTGAATTTGCTTACAATGGGTCACTCCACTCCTATATTGGCATGACTCCATTTAAAGTGTGTTATGATTTTAATCCTTTCGTGCCTTTAACCTTAACCTTTTTTTCTAGTGATGTTGTTGTGAGCTTAGATGCAAAACAAAGGGCAGCCGAGATGATGAAGGTCCATGCTAAGGTGAAGGAGAACATAGAGAAGATCAACACTAATGTGGCCAAAAGACAAAATCATGGAATGAAGAAGGTGGACTTCCAACCCGATGATTAAGTGTGGGCTCACTTTCGGAAAGAAAGATTCCCTGAAATGAAGAGAGGCAAATTGTGTCCAAGAGGCGATGGTCCCTTCAATGTCCTTGAGAAAATATCAACGATAATGCCTACAAGATTAACTTACCAAGTGAGTATAACGTCCATAATGTTTTCAATGTGAGTGACTTGTCTTCTTGTGTTGTAGGTAAGCCTATGGATTCGAGGACGAATCCTTTCCAAGAAGGGGAGGATGATATGATATCGGGGACTACTCCAAGTTCAAGGCCCTTTACTCGGAGTCAAGCCAAGTAACTCGAAGCTATGCAAACAATGTTCATGCACAAAGGAACCTTGAAAGCACTTGAAGGGATGTATACACAAGTATACAACATTTGGAGGATCGCGTAGGAGGAAGAAGAGCCCGAGATTCAAGTTGTCACAGTCTTCGGTTGAGCTGTCAACAGCAAAGCATGACCTGCGACACCATTTGTGAATCGCATATGGTGCCTAGCGGGTGACTTTGGCTGGTTTAGGTTATTTTGGTGCAAATTAAGGGCTTGGTCACTTTTGGGTCAAGTTTGTATAAAGGATAGGTATAAATAGGATCCTTAGTCTTATTTTACCCTTAGTTTATTTTGATGATGAAAACTCCTTGAGAGAATTAGTATTGTAGTGATAGGTATCTAGTTCCTAGCTCTTAGCATAATTTAGTGTAATTGTGAGGTTGTTTTGGATCTTGCTTGTGATTCACACTTGAGCATTGCTCACTAGTGGAATCAATCAACTTATGGGTTAGGTGTTTGTTTGAACAATCCAATTGAGGTTTGGGTTTAATATACCCATTATTGCTTTTGGTTTTCATCCTTTGTGTCTACCTTCTATCTTTAATTTCCGTATTTTAATTTTGTTGTTGATTTCTAGAGTTTCCCCTTTAGGAATCGTATCACATTCTCCGATCTTTATTTTCTTATCTAACTTGCATCAAATAAGTTCTTTTTCAATCACTTCCGTCCAACAATCTTCCTACACATACAAAACACGTAATAAGCTCAAGGCAATATAATTTGTACTCAAACGACGATAAAAGTACTAAGAAGTGAGGCAAAATAATAACTAAATATATGCATTTTTGGTCGAACATCAAACGCTTTGACATTTTCCTTTTAGTTAATATATCCACCTCTATAACAAGAAAATAGTAGATACAGTCAAAACTATTAATTTATGTAATTGTAAATAATCAATTAGGTTGACGACGTAACCTAGAAATTAATCACCGATCCAATTTGAGTACTGCATTATAGACCAGGGTTGCGTTCATGTTTGTTTTGTTTTCAGACATCTGATTGCCAAGTGTTTCATAAAGTTCTTTTGTTAAAGTCGAAATTTTGTAAGCTTAACGTTTAATTTGTTCCTAAAGTAGACAGGTCTATACAGTAGAACATGGAATATAAAGCACAACCATTGTGTGTTTTAAGTAAGCATATAGAACAAGATAAGTCCACAACTTAGAACTTACCTCCCACGGTCGTAGTATTTTCCCGCTTTCTTCACTTGAGCAAATTTGACTTTCAAAAGTCTGTGAAATCCAAAGGGTAAATAAAATTAAACAACGGAATGTGAGAGAATTTATACAAAACCAATTAACCACCAAAGAAATACAATCATATAAGTAAAAGATAAAAGAAACCACACAATTAGAATAAAATAGGCAAGGAGAACATCAATATTGGCACATTATTACTCTTATATTGGTGTCTGATTAATTATAATGCAAAAAGGGGGTTACCCACAAAAAGAGTACATGGGTTTCTCTATTAGCCTCTAGACAAGACAGTTGGAACGATGGAAATTTTTCCACAAAAGGGGATCTTCTTTCTTTTTCTTTTTTACTATTTGAGTAGTGAAAATGATATAGCATAGTACTAGTTAAAATTTTAAACTATTTAATATAAATATGGAAAAGTTTTTTTTAATATGAAAAAAGAATAATATAATTTTCTTCTCATTTAGCATAAATCTTTTACCTCTTTGTGGAGGTAGGCCAGACATAAATGAGGATCGGTTGAATATATTAGACACTTTATATCTATTATCTATCTATTTACTATAGGCTGACAAATTCATGAGGGAATCCATTCACTTTGGATAGGGAATATGTTCCATATGAAATTATTTTTCACAATCAAACACCAACGAATTATTTCTTTTTCAAAAAACATTCTCCAAATATTATTTTCCGTCATACCAATCACATCTAACGTAACAGCCAAAGAGTTGAACATAGTATAATTGTGACATAGAAATGAAACATAAGCTACTTAAATGGACCGCTCAAGATTTTGGTAAATCGATCAAGACTACTTAAGAGCTAAGAAGACTTCAAAAAGTAAAGAATGCATCTTGGATCTAACTCAACTCCAAAAGCTGGCTTATAAGATGAGGATTGTCCAAGTCCATATAAGTAGTCCATGTTCCCATTCCATATCCGATGTGGGACTCTTAACACTCCTCACACGTCCAGACCTTGTTAACTGGAGCGTGGATAATATAATTTGGGGGCGCACGTCCGGACCTTGTTAATTAGAACGTGGATAATATAATTTGGGGGCCCAACATCGGTGAACAAAGAATTGGAATGGGTCTAGCTCTGATACCGTGTAAAGAATGGTTCTTGGCCTAACTCAACCCCAAAAGTTAGCTTATAGGGTGAGGATTGTCCAAGTCCATATAAAGAATTTGTTGAAAACAAAGCAGTACGGGAATAGTAAATAACTATTACAAGTGCTTCGAAAGGATAAACCATAAAGATTACATTAGCAACAAGCTTGTAGTAAATAAAAATTGTGACAACAACAAGCTTTTTGAGTTCTTGAATCTTTTTACCAATTTGCAGAAAGCTCTTTGAATCTTGATAACCTAAAATCGAGACATACTAAATCTGAAAGTGTTACAACTTTGCTGAGTCGAGTTATGGCACCCTGTCTTTAAGACAAGATTGCCCCGTATATATACTTTTACATTAGCGGGCAATAGTCTCCCAAGATAAAACAACAAACTATCATTTGTGCAAAGCAAACACAAGTGATTCTAGCGAAGAAAACAAATAACAAAAGATTGCTAATAGGAGAGGATTTGCAACAAGAATTTCAGAATTGTTGTTCTTTAAAAGTGTGTAGAATTGAGCCAAATGCCTTAATTTATAATAGTGTAAGAATGGCTTCTTCAAGTGCCCATGTAATGGCCATTAAATGTCATGTAATGGCCCTTTAATTCATCACTTAATGCAGCCAAATAATGGCTGATTTATGGAGGAAAAATGCAATTTTAATGCACCAAAACCTCTCCATAATCAGCCAAACGTTTGGACTTCCGTCGCACTTACTGCCAGTGAAGCGCCGCGGCTCTGCCACACTAGCGCCGCGGCGCCTCAACTCTAGAGACGCCACTGCCTGGCCGACACCGCGGCACTGGCAGGAGGTATCTCGGCGCCCCGGCTCCTTCCGGGTGGCGTCGTGGCCCTTTTCGGTGCTGCGGCCCTTCCCGACCCATACCATCTTACACTTTGCACAATCCTTCATTCGTTTACCGACGTGGAACACATGTTATTTAACCAATAACCGTCCATTATTCTATGTCTCAAACATTTACTTACGTACCAATATCTCTTTCACTAACGAAATTTACGATACTTGGCACTACAAGTGCATGTGTGTGGAAACGACATTTTCGACGTACGGGGCCCCAATTGTTCGAGTCATAAATAATGGGATAAACTTAATTTCACATTAGTAAATTTCCAACAATCCCCTCTTGAACGAGATTTTGGCGCACATATAAGATGCCTACTTTCAGCAATCTTTTAGTGAAAAGATAATGCATTAGGAGAGGTAGCTTCCGCTTTGAACCTTCCCTAGTTGAATACCATCGGACTTACTTACTGTGCGGTGAATGTGATGTCTTGAACCGTCAGTGTTTAATATAAGCCAAGACAACGGTACCAACACAATACCTCTCATTTATTCATTTCTTCTTATTGTTCTGTCCGTTGTGGCCGTGGACACACTTGGATTCTTAAGTGCGTTCATTTGAGGCAGTCTGTCCTTGCACTTAAATAGGTGATCTCCTACAAGATATCCTGTTATACCCCGCTTCACAAGTATTTAGGAATCATTAAAATTTTCCCAAACCTTAACCTCAACTGTTAAGGATCATCAAAGGTTTTGAAATTTAACTTTTACCCACCATGCAGGTAGAACTTAACGTTTATCGCGAGAACGACTTTGGATTTACGTTCTTTACAGAAATCATAATCCGAAGTGATTTTACTTCCACCGAAGCACTCAACTAAACCTTTTACAGCTTAGTTTTCCCATTGAACCAAATGATTGGGATCTCTGGTCAATATGGTTGGGTTATCACCGTAAAGGTTTGTATTGTTTGAGTTTTATGCCCATTCCCCTGGACAGGCAGAACTCTTGATCTTCGGGTAGTCACTTAGTTAAACGGTCTGCTATATCCTTTGATTAGTAATCAAGAAAGTGACATCCGTGATGATCGACTGCCCAACGGTCTTATGTCTCTGATTAATATGTCCAGACGCCGTCATCCGTGCCCTCCCTGAAGCTGACTGGCTAGTCACAGTGTATAACTGACGAGGGAACGGGTTTCTTCCAATAAGGGACATCCTCTAAGAGGTCGTGAAGTTACTCAACTTCTTTTCATGCTTTGTCCAAAGCAATAAACTCTGATTCCATCATGAATCGACCGATGTAAGTTTGCTTAGAGGATTTTCAAAGATACACCATACACATCCAGTTGTGGCTTTAGTGTTCTTCAAGTCCGATGTCCAGTTTGTATCACTGTGTTCTCCCAGAACCACTGGACATCCAGAATACCATAATCCGTAGATAAGCAAATATTTCAGATATCATCATATTCGATTTAACGTCTTCTATCGATCATTTCCAGAATCACGAGTGAACCTTAGTTCAACTGATCTACTTTGTAAGCCGATACCAGGTCGGTAGTTATGTGTAAAATACATTGAACTACATGTGACCTACGCATATCGCTCTTGGTATATGGGTGCACCATAATGCCAATCAATTCTATGATTTGTATCCATTGGTGACTTCAACGAGAGTGACACATACCTCACAAATAAGTTTGGAATTAGACCAGTCTGTTAGATGTCTTAGAAATCTCAATTCCTAAGATGTCATCTGTGATGCCCATATCTTTCATATCGAAACTTTGTTTCAATAAGACTTCCACTTTCAGACCGTTGCCTTTCCAACTGTAAATTAATCAAATTAAAAATTTTATTCAGATAGGAATCCAAAAAGATGGTAGGTACATTTTTTTCATTCACAAAAGCGAATAATTTAAACCTCAAATCCTAAAATCAAGAAGATTCTGTTGATTCATTTCTAGATCTAATCGATACCTTATTGATTTAGTATCGTCTACTCGAATTAGATTCGAATGAGATGTAATACAAGGCATGTGTGCATTTGTTTGCTTTCAGATACTCTATACGAGACAGGGTATATAGTACTATCAATTAATTTTCAATCGTGGATACATATGTATCCTTAAGATACTGAAACGGCTACCATTATTGGTATCAAACCAATAACGATTCATACAAGCTAAATCTTCTAATCGATAATTAGGCCAAAGAAAGAACTTCAGAGTTAATGTTTGTATTGTCAGATTCATTATTTTTGTTTCATCTGAAACTTCCAAGACCAAAATATAAATATTTCAGGGACTAAAAGTAAAGTTCTGGAAGAAGCCCAACAGTCTAACAAACCAACTCTGATCCTCCCCTTCCAACTTTCCGATTAGGAAGGTTGTCTCAACATCCATGTCACGCAAGAATACAATGGCCCTGGATGTTAAGCTATTCACAGGGGAGCACATGTCCAAGTAGCTGAGGCCTTATACTCGTTATTAGATCCATCTACTTTGTACTCAATTTGAGTATCCATTTTTACAACCCAAAGGTTTTTTTTTTCGGAGGAAGGTCAACCATTACAAAAGTATGGTTCTATCCGATGGAATATGTAGCTTCTTTCCAAAGCAGCGCTTCTAGAGATGAAAATTCTTTGTTAATTGTTCATGGTTCATTTCCAACCATACAAGCTAGAAGGACTGGAACAAGTCTTTGTCCCCTCTTTGCTCCGTCTCAGTTCAACATCTAGAATTCCAGGGTTCTGTAGATCTAGAACATTAAGTTCTGGACAGTCAGCAACTTCCGAGTCATATAGATCTGGAACGTCTAGTTCTGGATAATCAGGCAATCGCAGGTTCTTGTTAACCTTGAGCATTATTTCTTTTTCTCTCAAGGAAAGATGTCTTCAAAGAATTCAACATTCTTTGACACCAAGAGGCGATAAGCACTACTGTTATTTGTAGATTCAGTGGATATGCAATCTACAGTCTTAGGTCCAACTTGACCTGTTTCAGTACTCCAACTTCTACCAAGCCACCCCATATCACAACATTTGTAGGTGGGATCATTTCCATATTTCACATGAATGGTTATTCTTATCCTTATGCGGAGTTCTGTTGAGAATCGCATTAGCGGTAAGGATCGTCTTGCCCCACATATTTTGGGCGTACGGCTTTGCACTTGTCTAACACCGTTATACTGAGGTGAGTAAGAAGTAGTCATTTGATAAACGATGATTCACATTCTCCCCTTCTATCACTACAAATTCCTCAATCCATACGCTTAGTTGATTTTCAACTTCTGCTTTGTAGCGCTTATCCACTTCAACAGCTTCATCTTTGCTTTTCAACAAATAAAGGATGCAATACGTTGTACCATCGTCAATGAAGGTCACAAAGTATTTATCTCCCCCCTCTATTTTTTACAAACGTCAAATCACCCATGTAGGTGTGACTAAGTTCTAGAGGAGTGGTGCTTCTTTCGCTATTCCTTTGATGGAATGGAAATGTTATTTTGCCACTTCACCCACCTCACATTCATTTTGAGGGTTTATGTCGACAGAAAGCAACAATCTCAACTTAGTTAGCTTTTGAATGACTTTCTTTTTAACGTGTCTTAATCTATGATGGCATAGATGCACGAATTACAAATATATCATTCACTTGGCTACAGACAAAATGTACCATTCTTAGTTATTATAGACATGTTGGACTAGTCTCAAACCAGTTTGACCAACAACGTCCCTGAAACCAAGTTTGGGATATGTATCACCTCCTTTTAGAGTGATATCATTCCCTGAAGTCCTTTTTAAGAACAACTTCTCCAACCCCTTCTACTTTAGAGGTGGCATTGTTTTACATCAACAAATTCTTGCCCGCGGTTAGGGCGTAACTAGATCATATATGATCTGGATACTCTGGCCCACTCCAGTTGCTTTTACAGACTGAGTGTCCAATTTCTGTTCTGCCTTTCTTTTGGCCTTCAGATCATTTAAGACCTGGAAACTCTGGCCCACTCCAGTCGCCCGTAGGCTTTGTATGACTGAGTGTCCAATTTCTTTTACCTTTCTTTTGTCCTTCAGATCATTTAAGACCTGAAAACTCTGGCCTACTCCAGTCGCCCGTAGGCTTTGTATGACTGAGTGTCCAAAACCTTTTCTGCCTTTCTTTTGGCCTTCAGATCATTTAAGACCTGGAAAATCTGGCCCACTCCAGTCGCCCGTAGGCTTTGTACGAATGAGTGTACAAAACTATCTTATCAAATGAAGGATCTTCTATCAGATAGTGTGACAGGTTCAATGTCTTAAGATAAGTCATTATCATTTAGTCTTCTTCCCTTGAGATTGGTGCCCAGAAAATTCCTAGCGCTTGCTTAAGAGTGGTAACAGTTTTCGCACAGTCAGTGGATATATATCCATCGTATGTGCGAACATACTTTACCCACTTTTAATAATAACACCCAAAAAACGGATCTTTTAAGTTTTGTTTTCCAGCACCAATCTTTAACCGGGAAGGAGGGAGATTCAATTTCTGATTTTAGAGTGTGGGGAATATACGTTTTTTAAGAAAACACTTTCATATTCCTAGCCTTGCTTTACACACTTTTATTCAGATATTATCTAAATACATTATAGATAAGGAAGGATAATTAACTTAGACCTTTTGGATTCTGGCCCACTCCAGTCAGATTGAGTGTCCATTTCCTCCTTACCATAATATGGATCATTTGTATGGGACAGATATAGGCCTTCTGCTACAAGATAGAACAACATCTTCAGCCTTCTCCTCTTGTCCCAGTTGACATCTCTGCCTCTCGTGGGCGCTTTTTTCCACCACTCTCGGGAGCGGTGACACCATCAACACATTGACCGTCAACAACATGATCAGCATAAGTGCTCTGAACCTCAGCATCAGAACCATTGTCTAGTTTGTTGGCAGAAACATTGTTATTGTCAACATAACTGTTAATTGAACTGCCTTCAACCAGAAAACCACAACCATAGCCAGATTTGGTCACACAACTGTTGACCGACATCTTTCGAACACTAATACAATCTTGTCTTAAAATTGTTGAAAATAAAGCAGTACGGGAATAGTAAATAACTATTACAAGTGCTTCGAAAGGATAAACCGTAAAGATTACAATAGCAACAAGCTTGTAGTAAATAAGAATTGTGACAACAACAAGCTTTTTGAGTTCTTGAATCTTTATACCAATTTGCAGAAAGCTCTTTGAATCTTGATAACCTGAAATCAAGACATATTAAATCTGGAAGTGTTACAACTGTGCTGAGTCGAGTCATGGCACTCTGTCTTTAAGACAAGATTGCCCCGTATATATGTTTTTACGTTAGTGGCAATAGTCTCCCAAGATAAAACAGCAAACTATCATTTGTGCAAAGCAAACACAAGTGATTCTAGCGAAGAAAACAAATAACAAAAGATTGCTAAGAGGAGAGGATTTGCAACAAGAATTTCAAAATTGTTGTTCTTGAAAAGTGTGTGTAGAATTGAGCCAAAGGCCTCAGTGTAAGAATGGCCTCTTCAAGTGCCCATGTAATGGCCATTAAATGCCATGTAATAGCCCTTTAATTCACCACTTAATGCAGCCAAATAATGGCTGATTTATGGAGGAAAAACTGCAATTTTAATGCACCAAAACCTCTACATAATCAGCCAAACTTTTGGACTTCCGTCGCACTTACTGCCAGTGAAGCGATGCGGCTCTGCCACACTGGCGTCGCGGCGCCTCAGGTCCATAGACGCCATTGCCTGGCCGGTGCAGCGGCGCTGGCCGGAGGTATCTCGGCGCTCCGGCACCTCGGCTCTGTCCGGGTGGCGCCGCGACCCTTTCCCGTACCATCTTACACTTTGCACAATCCTTCTTTCGTTTACCAACGTGAAACACTTGTTATTTAGCCAATAACCGTCCATTATTCTATGTCTCAAACATTTACTTACGTACCAATGTCTCTTTCACTAACGAAATTTACGATACTTGGCACTACGAGTGCATGTGTGTGGAAACGACGTTTCCGACGTGTGGGCTCCAATTGTTAGAGTCATAAATAATGGGATAAACTTAATTTCACATTAGTAAATTTCCAACAGAATCCATGTTCCATTATATATCGGATGTAGACTCTTAACCGAACAAAACCAGGTGACATATTTAAAGGCGTGGTAATAGCACAGAGGAAAAGAGAAAAAGGGAGCAAATAGTAGGTACAAAATAGTTAAAAGTGGAAACAAAATCCCATAAACGAATGAAAATCAATGGTCTAATTCTCAATATCTTGATCACTTAGACTAACCATTTTCTTGTTCGACTGTCAGATATTAGCATTTTTATTTTATTTTTTTCAACCTTTTTAAGGTGGTTGGCCTCTGAAAATTGTGTAATGGGAATGAGTTTTAAGTTATATAGGCAGAATTTTTTACAACCTTAAAAATAAGATAAGTTATCTATTACAAGTTTACAACAAATAAAATTGGGTTGATGTAAGAAATTCTTACATCGACGATATATATAACTTAAACTCAACGGGAATATACAAAAGAAATTGTCCTGAAATTAGTCATATAAAAGCCTTTGATTAATTTCTAATTACATATTTCATCCTTTACAATTTGGTTAGCTTTCCCCAACTTGCTTGAAACGGAGACGTAGTTATTAGTATAATTTGGTTAGCGTTGTTTGTTAATCAAGATTAATTTGTTCTATTTTGGAGTTGAAATATGGGACATTGCGTAGGGAGTTAATTTAATAAACAAAATTAGGGTTCAAAGCTTATCAATGGGCTATAAGCTAAGCAAACATTAATCACATGGCTATATGAATATATGGCTAGTGAAATTGAAGTGTCCTTTTTTCAAATGATAGCACAAGTTGAAAAATAGGCAAATGTCCCAATAAGGAATTAGGTGGGGTAAATTTTCTGGTTGTCTACCACTGTAGAAAGGACGAACCCTTTTTAGCAAACATATATATGTGCATTAATTCTAAGCATAATATACACATAATTTAGGTCAACAAAAAGATGGTGCTGAATCATACTTTTAATTGATGATTTATTGATTTCTGTTGCACCTTTTACTTGTTGGTTGGCTGGGTAGGTTCATATACAGTGACAATGCACATAGATTTAACCAGCATATAGTTTTGAATTGTGATTATTGTTGTACTGGCTTAATTTACTCCACAAATTCCCTCCCCCTCGCCCCCGCCCAAAAATTATTTAGATTTAACCAGCACATAGTGATGAGGTTGGTCCTCTTTTAGTAGATTAAATTTGTGCACACAAATATATAAGAATATTCTCGCTTTCTAGCCGATCGATCATATTAATCATATAATTAGGAGGAAACGTGTGGTTGAATAATTGATTCACTGTTAAGTCTATTATTCGAGCAGAAAAGTCTCTCCTCTCCCCTCTCTCTTTCTAACGGTAACATCACCAACCCCCACCCCATCCACCCCCATTTCCGACGGTAAGACCTCATCAGCGTCGCTCCGACCACTCACCGGCATCGACGGAAAAATTCCATTTATTTTTTTGTTCTTTTTCTTGTTATTGTTCTTGTTTTTTGTGTTCTTTTCTCCTAGATCTACGCATGTACGAGATTTTTATTTTTTTTTGAGAAAATTTCAGTGAACAGTACTCCGTCGACGATGAACAGTAACCGTGAACAACAATTTTCGCCAGCAAACAGGTTTGATTCAACTGGAGTTGGTACCTCCGGTTGCCCGTATCCATTCCTTGTCCTTAACCTTGTTGTTAAATTTTTCTGCTTCTTGTCTTTACTTATAGCATTCTTGGTGTAGTGATTTTACTTGCCTCTATATTCCTGTTAATTTGTGCTTGCACTTTGATCCCTCTCTGTTTAGGGTAAACATTTGAGTAATCTTAATTTGGTATTCTGTTTGTTTACTGTATTATACTATTCAGATCCCTCTTTAAGTTTATTTAGTTTTATTGGTATTATTTCCTTTCCCTTTTGGTAGTTCTTGCTAATTTATGCTTTAGTATCAGAGCGTATAAAGAGGCTAGAGCATCTCACTCGGGATCTGACTCGAACCGAGGCTCTCCGTATAGCACATCCTTCGTGCACGAGGCATCAACCTCGGTTGCCAAGGATTGCAAACTGATAGGTACCAGTCGTTGGGTCCTCAAGGTACGCCTTTTCAGGCTCTTGAGACTGACCTTTGACTAGTATTTTTTTGCTTTAGTGGCTTTGGTGAATGATAGTAGACTAGGGTCATGTTCTCAGTCGGGGACGGAGGCGAGGGTTAGGGGGATAAGTGAGGTACGAGTAATGCTAGGCTAAGAATAGGGTCTTGGAATATTGAAACTCTAACGGGGAAGGTCATAGAGCTAGTTAAGATTCTTAAGAAAATGAAGATTAATATAGCATGTGTCCAGGAAACCAAATGGGTAGGACCTAAGGCTAAGGATGTAGACAGGTATAAGTTATGGTTCTCGGGTAGGTCGAAGTATAGGAATGGGGTAGGCATTTTGTTAGATAGCGAGCTAAGGGATCAGATGGCAGAGTTTAAGAGGGTCAATGACAAGATAATGACAATTAAGTTGGTAGTTAGAGGGTTCACTATGAACATTATTAGTACGTATGCGCCGCAGACGGGCTTGAAAGAGAAGAAGAGGCATTTTTGGGAAGATTTGGACGAAGTGGTAGGAGGTATACCAACTACTGAGAAGTTATTTGTAGGAAGGGATTTCAATGGACATATCGGGACCCTTCCGGGGGGTTATGACGACGTGCATGGAGGTTTTTGCCTCGGGGACAGGAACGGGGAAGGCGTCTCACTTTTGGAGTTTGCTAGAGCTTTTGGGATGGTGATAGCCAATTCAACGTTCTTGAAGAAGGAGGAGCACCTGGTGACTTTCCGTAGTTCGGTGGCTAAGACTGAGATAGACGTTTTACTCCTTAGGAAGGTTAACAAAGGTCTTTGTAAAGACTACAAGGTTATTCCGAAAGAGGATCTTACAACCTGACATAAGATTTTGGTGATGGATTTGGAGATCAATATGGAGAAGAAGAAGAGGGTTGTGGATGACAGGTTAAGAATCAAATGGGAGAGTTTGACCATGGCTAGTGCAAATAAGATGGGAGAGGTTGATAGCCAAGAGGGCTTGGGGGAGTAGTGGGGATGCGACCGGAATGTGGGAAAAGACAACCATTTGCATTCAGGAGGTTGCTAGAAAAGTGCTAGAGGTCTCGCGGGGTAACTGTGGTGGGCAACGAGAGGAGTGGTGGTGGAATAGTAAAGTTCAAGAGAAGGTGGAAGCGAAAAAAGCAACGTATGCGAAATTGGTAAAAAGCAAGGATAAGGTGGAGAAGTGGATGAATAGGAAATTATATAAGATGGCGCAGAAGAGGCAAAACTAGCAGTTACGGCGGCAAAAATGACGGTTTTTTAACGTCTATATGTGAAATTAGAGGAAAACAGCAGGGATAAGAAGTTGTACAGACTAGCCAAGGCGAGGGAGAGGAGGGTCCGGGACTTGGATCACGTGATGTGCATCAAGGATGAGGACGGCAAAGTGCTGGCGGAGGACGCCCATATTAGGCGGAGGTGGCAGTCTTCCTTTCATAAACTCTTGAACTAAAAAGAAGATAGAAACATTGTGATGGGAGATCAGGAGAACTCTGGTAGGTACCATGATTTTGGGTATTGTGAAAATATTAAGGTTGAGAAGGTTCACGGTGTTGTGCGCAGAATGCGCAGGGGATGAGCGACCGGGCCTGATGAGATCCCAGTTGAATTTTGGAAAAAAGTAGGCAGGGCAGGTTTGGAGTGGTTGAAGGAGTTGTTTAACATCATTTTTAAGAGGGCGAGGATCCCCGAAGAATGGAGGTGGAGTACAATGATTCTTTTGTACAAGAACAAAGGTGATATCCAGTGTTGCAACAATTATAGGGGTATCAAGCTGCTAAGCCACACTATGAAAGTTTGGGAAAGAGTCGTGGAGATGAGGGTGAGAAGAGGAGTGTCTATCTCCGAGAACCAGTTTGGATTCATGCCGAAAAGGTCGACTATAGAAGCCATCCATCTTATTAGGAGGTCGGTGGAGCAGTATAAGGAGAGGAAGAGAGACTTACATATGGTTTTTATCGACCTCGAGAAAGCATACGACAAAGTCCCTAGGGAGGTTCTATGGAGATGTTTGGAGGTTAGAGGTGTACTTGTGGCATACACTAGGGCAATCGAGGATATGTATGATGGAGCCAAGACCAGGGTACGGACAGTAGAAGGAGACTTGGAGCACTTTCCAGTGATAATAGGGTTGCACTAGGGATCAGCTCTTAGCCCATTCCTATTTGCCTTAGTGATAGATAGACTAACGCGACAAATCCAAGGGGAGGTGCCATAGTGTATGTTATTCGCAGACGACATAGTACTAATTGATGAGACCCACAGCGGAGTTAACGCTAAGCTGGAGGTTTGGAGACAGGCTCTGGAGTCTAAAGGGTTCAGGCTGAGTAGGACCAAGATAGAATACTTGGAGTGCAAGTTCAGTGACGGGAGCGACATTGAGATAGGCGTAGAGGTGAGGCTCGGTACCCAGGTCATTCCAAAGAAAGGGAGCTTCAAGTACCTCAGATCTATTATCCAAGGGAATTGTAGAGATTGATGATAATGTCACACATCGTATTGTGTCAGGGTGGATGAAATGGAGGCTCACATCTGGAGTATTGTGCAATAAAGATGTGCCACCAAAACTTAAAGGCAAGTTCTATAGAGTGGTGGTTATACCGACCATGTTGCGTGGGCCGGAGTGTTGGCCGAACAAGAATTCGCACACCCAAAAGATGAAAGTTGTGGAGATGAGGATGCTAAGATGGATGTGTGGGCATACAAGAAGGGATAGAATTAGAAATAATGATATCAGGGATAGAGTGGGAGTGGCCTCGATTGAGGATAAGATGGGAGAAGCTAGGTTGAGATGGTTCGGACACGTGCAGAGCAGAGACACAAATGCCCCAGTGCGGATGTGTGAAAGGTTGTCTATGGACGGGTACATGAAGGATAGAGGTAGGCTGAGGAAGTGTTGGGGAGAGGTGATTACACGGGATATGGCGAGGTGCAATTCACTGAGGACATGACCTTAGATAGGGGTTATGAAGGACACGTATTAGGGTAGAAGGATAGTAGGTAGTCCAGCGTAGTCCTCCCTACGCTTACAAACTGGTAGTTGTAGTATTATTATTGTAGGCTCACTTAGCCTATCATATTGTATTATAGTCCCTTGTCGTTTGATTTATGCTGCTATATGTATTCTGTTTTTCTTATTTACTTGCATTACCTATTGCTTCTTTTTGCTTCTTTCTTTTTCAGAATGCGATGTCATGACTTACGCACTTTGTGTGTCTTACTTTGCTTGGGCTTGAGCCGAGGGTCTCTCGGAAACAGTCGATCTACCTACCAAGGTAGATGTAAGGTGTGTGTACACTCTACCCTCTCCAGACCCCATATTGTGATATTTCACTGGATATGTTGATGTTGTCGTAGGAGGAAACGTGTCAAATTAATTAAAATGGAACAGTCGAACATGTACTCTGATCATTACGATGATGCTGATTCATCTTGAATTAAAAGAAAACATAAAACTACTTTTTTTGTGAAGGGCTAAAAATGAGAATAGTATAAGCAAGCATCTGGGGATACTGCAAGATCCTTCTTGAAAAAGTAAAATGAAGATACTAATTCTTCAGACTGAATAATTTCTTTAATCACATAATGGCTGTAGTATTAATAATGGGAAAATTACAATCCAATGCTTTTGGGTGATCTAATATGATCAAATGTACATGTTTTGTACATTTATACATGTAATATACATATAATACACATACCCATACATATAATATATATAATCAGTATAGATTTTGTATATTTCCCACTAATAATTCTAGATTTGAAAAGCATAGAGGTTAATTGGTTACTCGATGTGTGCGTGTGTGTTTTTGGGCACACTGGTATTTCCTATTTGAGAGTTCATTTTATCAAGAATACTTCTTATACCAAACAATACAAGATAAGAGAACTCAATAAATCATATGATCTTTCGAATCGTTTTTTAACTTGAAAACAAGCATATATGCTAGAAATTCTCACAAGGAATAGGAATATGGGCCATAAAAATTTAGACAAAATAGATATAACTTTTGCTATGCTGATGAAAAGTTTAAATAAATTAAATTGCCAAAAAATAAGGATTACAAATGTTGCAATATTCAACTTTGTAACTAGTGGCAACAACCACCAAATTGCTCTCAAACATACGTATCACTAGTGAATTCTTGTTTTGCTTCATTATTTGGAGAAAAAGGTCTTGTTTCTTTTTACCACTCTCCAAACTCACACATCAAAGAAAAAAATAACTAAAATTGCTCTACATGAGAACTTGCACTATCTCTGCCTGGAAAATCGTACCTTCCACTTCAGAATTCTCAGGTTTTTCTATATACTCAAATATTGGCACGACTTATTCATCATTTTGCGTGTTTTGGTCTTCATCACCTTCAACAACATATTGTTTGACAGCAACAAAAATTTTCTCAGGCACCAAGGGTCCATCTTCATGATCTACTAATTTAGTTTCCCATCTCAGGCCCGCGGCGATTTTCCTAACCTTGTTCAAGACTTCAACTCCATCTCGAAGAATAATCGACCCTTCCGGACGCAGAACACGGTCCATTTCTAGGAGAATATCTTCAAATTCACACCTGTTTTACAATCATATAGCTTTAAGAATCAGTATCATTTTGTTTTTTACTTTCTGAGTAATATATCCGACTAATAGATAGCTATAGACCCCTCAATATATAGGAACCAGAGCATAGATCCATTTTCTTGAAAGAGTTTAAGAACGCTTACTTGTCCTCATACAGAGTGAACAAGCGATTAGCATGAAGGAGGTCATACGTCCTCGGGTACGTAGAGAAGCCTTCACACCTGAAAAGAAGAAGAAAATAAAAATTAATCCAAGTTTCAGTAGTAATATTCTCGAGTATTCCCAACGCAAAACAGTAACAGAAGAATGACAATTGACAAAAGATATATAATATCTCCAAATATGACATTTTAAAGTTTCCTCAAACATGCAAGTAACAGTAGGTCATGGATGTTTCATTTGGATCCTCTCATTAGATGCTATAGCTGTTCAGTAAACAAGGGGAAGAAGGTTCTGGAATTCTAGAAAACAAGGGTAGGTGGATAGGCCAAGATGCCCACCTAAGTAAAATAGCAAAATTCTATACCATTTGCGAAACAATTACTCATTCCGTTTCAATTTATGCGTCTTAGTTTGACCGGGCACGGAGTTTAAGAAAATATAGAAGACTTAAATCTTGTGGTCTTAAACTAAAGATATGTATAATCTATCAAAATGCTCTTTTATCTTGTGGTCTTAAACATGCCATGTAGGATATTGAAATTAAAGAGTTGTCAAATTAGGAAAGAGACATTCTTTTTTAAACCGACTAAAAAAGGAAAGTAAGACAAACAAACTAAAACAGAGGAAGTAGTTGATAAGAAACCATTAGCGATTCATACCAGTCATGGTATATGCCAATCAACCCTCTTTCATATACCACACCAAGAGTGTTATCAGCAATAGTTGGCACTACATTCATGACCCACAGTTTAGGAGAGTCTAGTGCTGCTGCAAATCCTCCAAGTCCGGCATTCATGTCCATTATGTTGTGGTATCTTGTGGTGCCAAGTAGGCTAACGATCCTCTTGTAAGAAGTGACGTGTTTCTTCCAAAGCTTATTATCCTCTTGATAAGACTCAACTGTCACCCCAGGAACCATTTCCTTGGATATACGTGGTGGAACTGCAAAAAGCCTAGCAGGAAACTTCTTTAATTCCCCTCCAGCTACTTCATCAGAATCCTTGACATTAGGGTAGGGGGTTATGCATGCCTCCATTTTCTTATACCTGAATTACCATTATATACAAAATGGAAAGATAAACATAAATTAGTACTTAATGGGATAACAATCTAGCATTCAATATTTTATGGTAACACTAAAGAGATGAATAGTTTGGACTCCAAAGCTAACATATAATCTTGTACCTTTCACAACAAAGCACAGTGAAGAGGGTTTCTGGAGTATAAATAAAAGAAATTTGACAAGTAGGGATCTAGTAACTCACCAGACATTATCGGTATCCTTCGTTTGACATATGTTGGCAGATGTTCTTCTGCATGATTTTCCATTTATGATTTTCCTCCATATAGCTACATCACCTCTTTCGTATTTCTTCTCCCAGCAAAGAAGCTCAGCGTAGTCTTCAATCCTTTTTTGCTCGGCTTTACATTCCTCCTTGGTCCTGTTCCAGACTTTGTGATAAGTCTTCCAATTGAGTGGAGGACCAGACAGTATCCAGTATCCACCAGGTCTCAAAACTCGATCAACTTCCATCATGTACATGCCCTCTGCACATACAAGCTAACTATCAGCAAGCTAGAAAATTCACCCTTTAAAGTCAAAGTCGTCCCCAACAATTTTAATTTTCTTAGGATAAACTAAAGTCACAGTCACTACTTACAATTATTCTTGAAAAGAATTAATTTACAGCACCTAAATTTACTCATTACATGATTCCAAAAGTATCTTTCCTCTTACACAGGAATTTACAGTTTGAATGGGAATCTGTTATGCTATATATAGGCTCATTCCAAAACCCAAATCTCTATCAAATCTTTTCCTTGTGACTTGATCTCTAGTACCCCATATGCCGTTCTCCAATTTGAGAGTTCCAATGGTTTTAGATATTCATTGTCGTTAATAGAGCTCTCAATGCTCTAGATGGTACTTGAAGAACAATAGAAAGGGCAAGTACAGCGTGAAAAACATTATATGAAGTGAGAAACTTTAGAAAGGTTCAAATTAATCACTAACAGAGTACAGTATTTATCAATGGCAATCCTCTTAAATGGTTAATTCCACCTTTAAATTTATGTACCAAAGCAGGTCGCAAAATTGGATCTTGCAGGTATCTGTCCTTGTAACATCTATGTTTTTATTCCTCTTTAAACACTTAAAACTGTTAAAAGGTGGAACTCATATTTCAATAATTCATGCATTCTACGATATAGTATTCCAAGTTTTATCTATAGCATAGAGGAACGACAAATTTATGAGTACTAATTACCAACATAATTAGTCCTCCAGTTTTAAGAGTGTCCGAGACCAAAAGAATTTGACACCATTTGTGTAAAGAATGAAATATATTACACCAAACAATACAGTCCAAAACTTCACAACCTAGCAGGCTAAGGCTTTTCCTTTTTAATAAATAAACAGTTTCATCAATATACACCAAGATGATGATACTTTAGAGTTAGTAGACAAAGGCTTATCTTCCCTGCGAAAATCAACGCATATTTTCTCCCTCCCTCCCTGAATATTAGAATTATCTGTAATAATTTAGTAATTTCCTCAGCCTGTTTCCATCTCAGGTTTGGCAGTTAATATTTTGTGCTACTCAAGCTTAGCTAAGCAAATATCACTGAGATGATACATGGATTAAGAACTCTACCTTCAAACATAACGCATAAAATCAAATACTCAAAAGGTTTTGGAATGTAGAAAAATGGTATCCGTAGAAAGATATGAACACTAGGTCAAATATGTAACTTCAAAAAAAAATATATGCAACTTCAAAAAGAAAAAAGAAACAGGATATCCAAATGTTCACTGGTGACTGAATAATATTTTATCTAAGTTAGAAAAAAAATTGTGGTCCCTATTAAAGTTGACATAAAATATTAAATCTTAGATTGAAAATTCCCATTATGGAGTCAAAACACATTTTCAAAATCATCAGCACCTAAACTGTTTCAAATTTTTCCTTTTTGATAAGTACTGTTACCAATTTTATGCTTCCAAAAGGTTCGACAGATCTTAAGTCCATTTAATAAGATAGATAAAGAAGATCAAAAAGGGCTACTATCAGAAAACTCGGTAAGCTTGTTAAATTATATCTTGCAGATATACCGTTTGATGCCCATGGAATCAGACAGCGAGAACAATGAGACATGTCAAATGCTCTTGATGGGTATGGAAGGCGTATGGAACCAAGAACTCCAATAACAGCAGGTACACCTCGCTCCAATGCAAATTGCACTTGTGCTTCATGATTGTCCTTGGGTGCAAATGACATCGCCAGAATATTTCTCTTCAGCAAGTATGCACCCCAGCTTGCAACCTTGTCACATGATGTGAAAGCACAAGTTGTCAGAATCCAAGAAAAGAGGCTACTAACGATACTTCAAAAGCATGATACTTGATGGACAATTACAAGCATTAAAGCAGAGAGAAACCCTTTTTCTGTAGAATGTAATTACTTAAAAACAGGAAGGAAAAAAAAATTCAACAACAGCATATAGAAGAACTTTCAGATATTCCTGGCCATAATGTTACCTTTTCCAAGTGTGATTAACACTTTATTAATTTTGAAATTTTAAACGTGAAAGCAAGATTTTACAATGTTTATCAAAGGAGGTGAAGGATAGATTACTTATTTTATGACAACAACATACTCGGTGAAATCACACAATGTGGGGTCCGGGGAGGGTAGAGTGTATACACAGACTTTACCTCTACCTTAGTAGGTAGAGCGGCTGTTTCCGAGAGAGTCTCGGCTCAAGACAAAGCACAAGCCCAAGCAAAGTAAGACACACAAAGTGCGTAAGTCATGACATCGCATTCTGGAAAAGAAAGAAGCAATAGGTAATGCAAGTAAATAAGAAAAACAGAATACATATAGCAGCATAAATCAAACGACAAGGGACTATAAGACAATATGATAGGTTAAGCGAGCCTACAATAATAATACTACAACTACCAGTTTGTAAGCGTAGGTAGGACTATGCTGGACTACCTACTATCCTTCTACCCTAATATGTGTCCTCCATAACCCCCTATCTAAGGTCATGTCCTCAGGAGTTGCACCACGCCATATCTCGTGTAATCACTTCTTTCCAATACTTCCTCAGCCTACCTCTACCCCTATTGTACCCGTCCATAGCCAACCTTTCACACCTCCGCACTAGGGCATTTGTGTCTCACCTTTTGCACGTGTCCGAACCATCTCAAACTAGTTTCTCGCATCTTATCATCCACCGAGATCACTCCCACTATATCTCTGATATCATCATTTCTAATTTTATCTCACCTTGTATGCCCACACATTCATCTTAGCATCCTCATCTCCGCAACTTTCATCTTTTGGGTGTGCGAAGTCTCGTCCGGCCAACACTCCGCCCACACAACATGGTCGGTCTAACCACCATCCTATAGAACTTGTCTTTAAGTTTTGGTGGCACCTCTTTATGGCACAATACTCCATATGCGAGCCTCCATTTCATCCACCCTGACCCAATACGATGTGTGACATCATCATCAATCTCTCCATTCCCTTGGATAATAGATCGGAGGTACTTGAAGCTCTCTTTCTTTGGAATGACCTGGGTACCGAGCCTCACCTTCACGCCTGTCTCAAGGTCGCTCCCGTCACTGAACTTTTGTCTTGGTCCTACTCAGCCTGAACCCTTTAGACTCCAGAGCCTGTCTCCAAACCTCCAGCTTAGCGTTCACTCCACTGCGAGTCTCATCAATCAGAACTATGTCGTCTGCGAATAACATACATCATGGCACCTCCCCTTGGATTTGTCGCGTCAGTCCATCCATCACTAAGGGAAATAGGAATGGGATAAGAGTTGATCCATGGTGCAGCCTCATTCCGAGTCTCCTCCTAATGTCCGTACCCTGATCTTGGCTTCATCATACATATCCTTGATTGCCCTAGTGTATGTCACAAGTACACCTCTAACCCACAAACATCTCCATAAAACCTCCCTAGGGACTTTGTCATATGCCTTCTCGAGGTCGATGAAAACCATATGTAAGTCTCTCTTCATCTCCCTATACTGCTCCACCAACCTCCTAATAAGATGGATGGCTTCTATAGTCAACCACCCCGACATGAATCCAAACTGGTTCTCGGAGATATCACCTTTGTTCTTGTACAAAGGAATCATTGTACTCCACCTCCATTCTTCGGGCATCCTCGCCATCTTAAAATGACGTTAAACAACTCTGTCAGTCACTTCAAACATGTCCTGCCTACTGGGATCTCATCAGGCCCGGTCGCTTGTCCCCTGCGTATCCTGCGCACAGCACCCTGAACCTCCTCAACTTAATGTTTTCACAATATCCAAAATCCTGGTACCTACCAGAGTGCACCAGATCTCTCAGCACAATGTCTCTATCTTCTTTTTCGTTCAAGAGTTAATGGAAGTAAGACTGTCACCTCCGCCTAATGCATGCGTCCTCCACCAGCACTTTACCGTCCTCATCATTGATGCACCTCACATGATCCAAGTCCCGGACCCTCCTCCCCCTCGACTTGGATAGTCTGTACAACTTCTTATCCCCGCCTTTTTCCTCTAATTTCACATATAGACGTTCAAAACCCGCCGTTTTTGCCGCCGTAACCGCTAGTTTTGCCTCTTTCCGCGCCATCTTATATAATTCCTTATTCGTCCACTTCTCCACATCATCCTTGCTTTCTACCAATTTCGCATACGCCGCTTTTTTCGCTTCCACCTTCTCTTGAACTTTACCATTCCACCACCACTCCCCTCGATGCCCACCAGGATACCCCGCGAAACCCCTAGCACTTTTCTAGCAACCTCACGAATGCAACTGGCTGTCTTGTCCCCCATTCCGATCGCATCCCCACTACTCTCCCAAGCCCCCTTGGCCATCACCTCTCCCCATCTCCTTTGCAGTAGCCATGGTCAAACTCCAACATTTGATTCTTAACCTGTCATCCACAACCCTCTTCTTCTTCTCCATCTTGATCTCCAAATCCATCACCAAAATCTTATGTCGAGTTGTAAGATCCTCCTTCGGAATAACCTTGCCGTCTTTACAAAGACCTTGCAGACTACTTATTTTATGACCTGCAAGTTATATTAGACTTCTAAAATTTCAAAGCTTCATTGTTGGTTTTTTTAAAATATGGTGCCGCAGAAAAGGGTCGGAAGAACGATTGAAATTATCTCTCTTTTAATTTTATTAAGAATGGAGGGCTTTAGATAGCCAACTTGAAAACAGAAAATCTGCCAAATAATATTCAAAATCCTAAGATATCCCAACTAAACTTATCTTACTAAATTTAAATTTAAACAGACTCCTCCTATAACTAAACTGCTTTATTCTAGTAATCAGCAGTAACAGAAGCAATTATCAACATTCACAGTATTATATAAATTGGAATAGTTCCTTCCAAGCAACAAGCAAGGGAGAAAAGGTATTCTCCCAGGTAGATGGGAAGTATTTAGATAATCAATTCAGTGGCCGCACTGACTAAATATCTCATTTTGCTTTCAATAGCATAGCCACTATTAATAGCACTAGTACAAGTAAATGTGAACTAGTCAAGAATCGATATGTTCATAGAGGTTCTTAACGGAAGAAGTAAAAAAAGAAGTCGTTATTGGAGTGGAGGTATCTGCAGACTGCAGCTACAGTTGATGCAATAGTTGAAATGTTGAATGACTCCACACTAGAAACATTTCCGTAACATATTCCTGTAATTTCCCCTCTATGTGAGTTTTTGAAAAGTTGAATAACTTCCAAATTGTACCCCACAGAGTTTCTAGAACTCGCACTTGTCCAGCCTGGCCCAACTCTAAGCTAGTATAACTGTAAGGGAAAGGAGAAAAAAAGAACATACCCCACAACCAGTGTCAAGTGCAGTTCTTATCATGCCACTTCTCATTGGAACCACAGACGCGAGCTCGTCAATATATGCATCTGCTCCTCTAGGGAACATAGTACCTCCTCCTGGAAATTTGAAAACGTTCCCCTGAAACTGTACCCAGTTTTGGACGGCCTTCTCAACTGTCAAGTGTTTGTAAGGAACATTAGCATAGTAGGCATAATCACGGCTTTTTGGCCATGGAAACGGAATTGTGTATCCTTTGGGTGCTAGGATCAAACAACGAAGCTTTTCATCATCTGGAGGGCAATGCCTCTCTCTATATATCATATTTTCCCGTGGGAATGTCATAGCTCGGTCTTGTTCTTGGCACGGAGTATAGACAGTGTATTTAGTTTCACATGATTTGAATTTCTTAGTTGTTGGTCCTGAAGTTTCAAGTGTTTCCACATAATTATGATGTGACTCAAAATCCAGAGTGGCCGGTGGAAAGATATTGCAGTCAGCAGTTTTCTCGGTCACTGCTAGTGCTAATTTATCTCCCTTTCCGGACCCACTTTTCTGCCAAACTCCTATCAGATAACAGAAACAGCAAAGACCAATTACAATCAATATAGAGATTGGTCGCCGTGTTTTGTTGATTGGTCCATGATACTTGGACGCCATTATGTGCTCGCGGAAGCACCAGAAGTTCCCTGTAGCATAAAGAAGTTAAAATTTCGAGCATTTCCACATGATACAAAAAATACTTTTCTTCTAAAAATAAGTTTCATATAATCATCTCAACTCATTGGTTCTTGACAGTCAAACAGTAACGGATTGACAGAAATCAGGACGCAAAAGACCTAATATAATCTAATTGCACAAAAGGAGGAATTCATACTGGGTATTTACAGCTATTCAAGATTCGATCTATATATTGGAAAATAAATTCTTCTTTAACTTCCTCATTTTACTTCGTGCGCAGTACAACAGTCGGGTGGGATGACTACTCAGACTGAAATCAAGATCTCATCAAAGAACTCAGAGAATAATACATTACAATGAAACTAACTTCTGATTGAACAACAAAAAGTGCGAAAAAAAGGGAAATTTACAAAATATTTTTTTTACAGAAACTAACAACTGAGGAGACAAAACAGTTCTGCATCAAAAGTGATTAACAGCTTCAAATAATTAACTAAATCACCTTCACAGATCTTTGATGCTGATTGATCTACAAAGTTAAAGAAAGCAAAAGGGTAGACAAAAATATCAAATAACAACTCAGTAAATGATCAAGAACTCAGTGTCTTCGTACTAGGACACAGATCTTCTTTAACATGTCATTTACTTCATATTCACATAAAGCCAATATATCATCAAACAACTCAGTAAAGACTACATCACCCTGACTTACTTGAAAACTAAAAAGAAGTTAGCAAAAGGGTAAATCTAACAACTTAGAAGATAAGACAGAAAGTGCATCTAGTAATTAACAGACTAAGAAAATGAACTGAATTCTCTGCAACAAGAAATCACAAATACACATCTAGTGAAACTGAAACAAAAACCTTTTCAAATAAAATCACACCCATTGATCCACATACTAAAAGAATACAAATGGGTACACAAAAAGATGTAAATTTTATCAAACAATAAGAAACTGAAAGGAACCCCTTTTAAATAAAATCATATCCATTGATCCACATAATTAAAGAAACCAAAAGGGTACACAAAAAAGATCAAAACTTTATCATACAACAAGAAACAGAAACAACAATCTTTGGGTCAGTACTACACAGAGACCCAAACAGCAAAGCACAAAAATGGAAAAAAGAGTTAAAGAAATCATACCCATTGATCCCCATAGTTAAAGAAAACAAAAGGGTATACAAAACAGATCAAAACTTTATCAAACAACAAGAAACTAAAACAACAACTCTGGATCAGTACTACACAGACACCTAAACAGTAAAACACAAAAATGGAAAAAAGAAAAAAAGATGAAGACTTTTGCTGATTACCAAGTGAGGAATGTGAAGTGAAGTTCCTCAGTACTCACTATACAAGTGAGAGATCTGAAGCTAAGGTTTTAATAAACAGAGAGAATACAATGTTATAAATGCAGTGTTTCTTGAAAAAGATTAGATTTTTTATTGAATCAATGGAGTAGATGAGTAATAGTTGAATTGGGAAATTGCCCCAATTATAACTTTATGAGCAGTAAAAATGGGAAGAGATTGACTAGTGTGAAAAAGGTGGAGAGACCATTAAAATAGGTCCAACTTCATTTTTAGGGAAAAGAATTGCGTAATATACAATATTATTTACTTCTAAAAAATTAGATATGCAAAATCATAAGATTTATCTGTAGTTTTTCTTTTCTTTTAGTTGATGAAATATTTAACATTTCAATCATACATGTAATATAGGGGTAAAATTGAATCATACATAAGGGTAAATCTGATCTATTTTATTTAATAGGACATGTAGAAGATTATGAGATAACAAATGTCAATACTCAAAAAATATCTGTTAATTCAAAAGGGCAACTTTGACCCATTTTGATAACGACCAGAATATATTCAAAACTAACTTTTAATCAATGGTAAAGTTCTCCAATTTCGCATAATTTAGAAGAAGTTTTTAACCTTTTTCCGTATTTCATATCCGCTTTTAAATACAGAAATTTGATACCATCGATCAATTTAAAATTTTGTTTTGCGGTTCCATTTATATGAAAGAGAACTTTTGGTAATTGGTACCAAAAGTATTTTACATATATTAGTTATTCAAGTAGATTGTGACAAAATAACACAAGATATAAAGAGTATTTCAGATCTATTTTTCCATTTGAAAAAAAAATAGATATTGACTAATTGTTGGATATGTAAAGCACGTACGGGAATAATAAATAACTATTACAGTGATCGAAATGATAAAAAACAAAAATTACAACTATAAGTTGTCAATATATTGATCTTGAAATTGAAACTTCAAATATGGATCTTGTATTCGGAAATACAAAAACATGAACTGCTACATTTGTGGCATGTATATCCGCTGAGAATCCGAACGGTTAGAGTGGCCAACAATTGGAATTAGCGTCGCTTCAGTGGCCAACAATTGGAATTAGCGTCGCGGCGCTGCGGCCGAGTCCGCGAGACGCCGCGGCCCTTCTCGGCTCCGCGGTCCGTTCCGACCCGTTCCATCTTATACCTCGCACAATCATTCATTCGTTTACCAACGTGGAACACTTGTTATTTATCCAATAACCATCCATCATTTTATGTCTTAAACATTTCACTTACGTACCAATATCTCTTTCATTAACGAAATTTACGATGCTTGGCACTAAGATTGCACGTGTGTGGAAATGATATTTCCGACGTGTGGGGCCCAATTGTTCGAGTAGTAAATAATGGGATAAACTTTATTCCACATTAGTAAATTTCCAACAATCCCCTCTTGAAAGAGATTTTGGCGCACACACAAGGTGCATACTTTCAGCAATCTTTCAACGAAAAGCTATTGCATCAGGAATGGTAGCTTCCGCTTTGAACCTTCCCTAGTTGAATACCATCGGACTTACTTACTGCGCGGTGAACATGATGTCTTGAACCTTCAGTGTTTATTGTAAGTCAAGACAACGGTACCAACACAATACCTCTCATTTAAACGTTTCTTCTTTTGTTCTGTCTGTTATGGCCGTGGACACACTTGAATTCTTAAGTGCGTTCAATTTAGGCGGTTTGTCCTCGCACTTAAATAGGTGATCTCCTACAAGGTATCATGTTATACCCCACTTCACAAGTGTTAGGAATCATTAAAAGTTTCCCCAACCTTTAACTCAATCGTTTGAGGATCGTTAAAGGTTTAGAAGCTTAACATTTACCCACCATGCAGGTAGCACTATAATGTTTATCGCGGGAACGGCTTTGGATTTATGTTTCTTTACAGAAATCATTATCTGAAGTGCTCTTGCCTCCACCGAAGCGCTCAACTGAACCTTTTTGCAGCTTAGCTTTTCCATTGAATCAAATTCTTGGGATCTCCAATCAGTATGGTTGGGTTACCACCGCAAAGGTTCGTATTGGTTGGGTTTTTAAGCTCATTCCCCTAGACATGCAGAACTTTTGATCTTCGGGTAGTCCCTTAGTTAAAGGGTCTGCTACATCATTTGATAAGTAATCAAGGAAGTGACACACGTGATGATCAACTGCCATACGGTCTCAAGTCTCTGACAGATCCGACAGATATGTCTAGACGCCGTCATATGTGCTCTTCCTGAAGCCGACCGGCTAGCCACATTGTATAATAGATGAAGGCACGGGTTTCTCCCAATAAGGGACGTCCTCTAAGGAGTCGTGAAGTTACTCAACTTCTTTCATGCTTTGTATAAAGCGATAACCTCCGATTCCATCATGAATCGGCCGATGCAAGTTTGCTTAGAGGATTTTCCAAGACCCACCATACACATTTACTTGTGGCTTTGGTGTTCTTCATATCTGATGTCCAGTTTGCATCATTGTGTTCTCCAGAACCGCTGGACATCCAGAATACCATAATCCGTAGATAAGCGAATATTTCAGATATCGTCATATCCGACTTAACGCCTTCTATAGATCATTTCCAGAATCACGAGTGAACCTTAGTTCAACTGATCTACTTTGTAGGCCGATACCAGGTCGGTTGTAATGTGTACAATACATTGAATTACATGTGACCTACACATATCGCTCATTGTATATGGGTGCACCATGATTCCAATCAGTTCTATGATTCATATCCATTGGTGGCTTCAACGAGACTGTCAACTATCTCACAACTGAGTTTGGAGTTAGACCAGTTCGTTAGATATCTTAGAAATCCCAATTCCTAAGATGTCATATGTGATACCCATGTCTTTCATAATGAGACTTTTGTTTCAATATGACTTCCACTTTCAGACTGTTGGTTTTTCCAACTGTCGGCTTTCTAACTTCAGAGTCAATGTTTCTGTTGTCAAATTCATTATTTCTGTTTTATCTGAAACTTTCAGGACCAAAATATAAACATTTCAGGGACCAAAATAAAAGTTCAGAAAGAAACCCAACATTCCAACAAACCAACTCTGATCCTCCCCTTCCAACTCTCCGGTTAGGAATGTTGTTTCAACATTCATGTCACGCAAGACTACAATGGCCCTGGATGTTAAACTATTCACAGGGGAGCACATGTACAAGTAGCCGAGGCCTTATACTTGTTAGTAGATCCATCTACTTTGTACTCACTTTTGAGTATCCACTTTCACAACCCAAAGGTTCTTTTCCCGGAGGAATGTCAACCATTACACAAGTATGGTTCTATATGATGGAATCTATTTTTTTTTGTAGCTTTTTTCCAAAGTAGCGCTTCTGGAGATGACAATTCTCTGTTAATTGTCCATGGTTCATTCTCAACCATACAAGCTAGAAGGCCTGGAACAAGTTCGTGTCCCCTCTTTGCTCCGTCTCGGTTCAACATCTAGAATCCTTGAGTTCTGTAGATCTGGAACATTAAATTCTGGATAATCAGCAACTTCCGAGTCCTGTAGATACGGAATGTCTAGTTTCGAACAGTCAGGCCCTCATGGGTTCTTGTTAACCTCGAGCAATTACTTTTTTTTCCTCCTCAAGGAAAGTTATCTTCAAAGAATTCAGCATCCTTTGACACCAAGAGGCGATAAGCACTACTGTTATTTGCAGGTCTAGTGGATATGCAATTTACAATCTTAGGTCCAACTTGACCTGTTTCTGTATTCCAACCTCTACCAAGTCACCCCACATCACAACATTTGTATATGAGATCATTTTCATATTTCACACGGAGAGTTATTCTTATCCATCTGCGTAGTTCTGTTGAGAATCGCATTAGCCGTAAGGATCACCTTGCCCCACATATTTTGGGCGTATAGCTTTGCGTTTGGCTAACACCGTTAGACTGAGGTGAGTATTGAGCAGTCGTTTAATGAACGATGTTTCACATTCTCCCCCTCTATCACTACGAATTCCTCAATCCGTAGGCTTAGTTGATTTTCAACTTCTGCTTTGTAGAGCTTATACGCTTCAACAACTTCATCTTTGCTTTACTACAAACAAAGGATGCAATACGGTGTACCATCATCAATGAAGGTCACAAAGTACTTGTCTCCCCCCTCTATTTTGTATAAACTTCAACTCACCCATGTAGGTGTGACTAAGTTCTAGAGGAGCGGTGTTTCTTTCGCTATTCCTTTGACGGAATGGAAAGGTGATTTTGCCTCTTCTCCTACCTCACATTCATTTTGAGGGTTTATGTCGACAGAAGGCAACAATCTCAACTTCGTTAGCTTTTGAATGACTTTCTATTTAACGTGTCTTAATCTATAATGACATAGATGCATGGATTACAAATATATCATTTATTTAGCTATAGACATACTGTACCATTCTTAGTTATTACAGACCTGTTGGCCTAGTCTCAAACCAGCTTGCCCAACAACGTTCCTTAAACCAAGTTTGGGACATGTATCACCTCATTTTAGAGTGATCCCATTTCCTGAAGTCTTATTGAGGACAACCTCTCCAACCCTTTCTACTTTAGAGGTGACGTTGCTTCACATGAACAACCTATTGCACGTGGTTAGGGCATAATCGGATCATATGTGATCTGGATACTCTAGCCCACTCAAGTTGCTTAGGCAGATTGAGTGTCCAATTTCTTTTCTGCCTTTCTTTTGGCCTTAAAATCATTTAAGACCTGGAAACTTTGATCCACCTCACTAGGTGTCCATTACTTTTCTGCTTTTCTTTTGGCCTTTAGATCATTTAAGACCTGAAAATTCTGGCCCACCTCACTAGGTGTCCAATATCATCCTATCAACTGAATTCTGGCCCACTCCAGTTGCCCGTAGGCTTTATACGACTGAGTGTCCAATATCATCCTATCAAATGAATGATATTCTGTCAGATAGTGTGACAGGTTCAACGTCTTAAGATAAGCCATTATCTTTTAGTCTTCTTCCCTTGTGATTGGTGCCCAGGGAAATCCCTGGCGCTTACTTAAGAGTGGTAACAGTTTTCGCACAGTCAGTGGATCTCTCTCCTTCGTATGTGCGAACATACTTTACACACTTTTAATAATTACACCCAAAAGAACGGATCTTTTAAGTTTTGTTTACAATAGTCCAATCTTTAACCGGGAAGGAAGGAGATTCAATATCTGATTTTAGAGTGTAGGGAATATAAGTTTTTAATGAAAACACTCTCATATTCCCAGCCTTGCTTTACACACTTTTATTCAGATATTAACTAAACACATTATAGAGAAGGAAGGATCATTAACTTAGACCTTTTGAATTCTGGCCCACTTCAGTTAGACTGAGTGTCCACATCCTCCTTACCATAATATGGATCCTTTGTCTGGGACAGATATAGGCCTTTTGCTACATGATAGAACATCATCTTCAGCCTTCTCCTCTTGTCCTAGTTGACATTCTCAGCCTCTCGTGGGCGCTTGTTTCCACCACCCTCGGGAGCGGTGACACTAACTCGTCTTTGATCTTTAGTCGTACTAGCATGACTATCAGCAGTATCTTGAAGCTCAGCATCAGATCCAGAGATCCCACCTTTGACAGAAACAGACTTGTAATTGTCGTAAAAAAGAGAACCAAAACTAGGATCAATCTTAAAAGCACGGTTTTTGACAGAGATAGTGTTTGAACTGTTAGCAAAACTATCAACAGAACTGTTTTCAAGAAGAAAACCACAGCCAGATTTGGTCACACACTTGTCGACCAACATCTTTCGAATCACTAATACAAATCTTGTCTTAAAATTGTTGGATATGTAAAGCACGTACGGGAATAGTAAATAACTATTACAGTGATCGAAAGGATAAACAACAAAGATTACAACTATAAGTTGTCAATATATTGATCTTGAAATTGGAACTTCAAATATGGATCTTGTATTCGGAAATACAAGAACATGAACTGCTACACTTGTGGCTTGTATATCCGCTGAGAATCCGAACGGTTAGAGTCTTTTGAGATTCTAGTTCATACCTGAAACACTTAGCAACCAATTAGATAATCACAACAACACCGGCTGAGTCGAGAGATGGTTATCTGTCTTTAAGACAAGATTGCCCCCGTATATAGGCTTTACGAAAGTGTGGACAATAGTCTCTCAAGATGAAACAACAAACTATCAAGTGTGCAAAGCCTACACAACCGATCTCAGCGAAGAACACGAATAATGAAGATTGCTAAGAGAAGGATTGATATCAGGAAAATCTGATCTCTTTGTGGTGTTGTGAACTTGTTTTCCTGTTCATATGTTCATATATGTTCTTCTATAGAATTGAGCCAAAGGCCTCAATTTATAGGTGTGCAAGATGGTCTTTTCAAGTGCCCAAATAATGGTCATTTAAATGCCATGTAATGGCCCTTTAAACCACCAACTAATGCAGCCAAATAATGGCTGAGTTATGGAGGAAAACTGCCAAGTTAATGCTCCAAAACCTCTCCATAATCAGCCAGACTTCTGGACTTCCGTCGAGCACTCACTGTCTGGGAAGCGACGCGGCACTGCAGCATTAGAGTCGCGGCTCCAGTGGCCAACAATTGGAATTAGCGGCGCGTCGCTACAAGGGGGCGCCGAATGCTACAAGGGGGGCGTCGCGGCGCTCGGTGCTGACCCGGTCTGTGGCCAGCGACCGGTGATCCGGCAGTTCCATCTTACACCTCGCACAATCCTTCCTTCGTTTTCCAACGTGGAACACTTGTTATTTATTCAATAACCATCCATCATTCTATGTCTCAAACATTTCACTTACGTACCAATATCTCTTTCATTAACGAAATTTACGATGCTTGGCACTAAGATTGCACGTGTGTGGAAACGATATTTCCGATGTGCGGGGCCCAATTGTTCGAGTCGTAAATAATGAGATAAACTTAATTTCACATTAGTAAATTTCTAACACTAATCAGTCTACATCGTACCAAATCTGGTTTTCAAAAGATCTAGTAATATGTGGGGGAAGGGACAATTATTATGACAAATTCGTCTGTGTTGGATCATGTATGGATGCATAAATAGACTACAGTGATAGGAGCATTACAAAGAATTTAGATCCATAAGTTTTAGATCTGCCAAAATTATTTAATATCACCGACAATAATAATTTGTTTATTTCTGAAAATAGACTGTTGGATTTTATGCAGCTAAGTCTAATAATAACACAACATGTTGATACTTATATAACATGTTAGATTTATGTTGTTATGTGCTAGCTAGTGTACTTTGTGTTTTAATCACATTGTCCTTATAATATTTATTTTTTTAAGTTGAGAACACAAAAAATCTTATTGCAAATATCAATATTAAAACGACGAGTATAGTTTACCCGAATATATACAAATAAATTGAAAAATCCAAATCAAACGTGGAAACATTATTGATTCACCTAGGTGAAGTAAGAGTTCAAAAGAAAAATCATAAAGGCACTTACTTATAATGGACCGTTGGGGGATAGATCTGAATGTGCCATTGCATTAGTGTGTGTCGCATTCTGCCGACACTATTCCATCCCAAAAGTCACTATTTTATTTTTTTCTTACTTTTTTTTTAATTTATTTATATGTTTTACTTCAATTTTGCCCTCGAGCCAATTTTCAATTATAAATCTCCTATCACTTGACTTCTATCTTCTAATCTTCACCTTATAATCCCAAAAGAACCTTTTACCTAACTTAACTCTAGAATTAAGTTACAAAACTGTATTAAAGTAGAAATATTTGAGAAACAAAATTCAGCTTATTTTCATTCTCATGTCAGGTGGGGCTTAGCCCATCTAAAACCATAGTGATTGTTGAAATAGCTAGCAAAATAGTCTATCAAAATTAAAGCTACATTATGTGATGTCTATAAAGAGAATATCATAGTATCTAATCATAAATCAAACACAATTATACAGAAATGTGACACAAAGAAACACATTTAAAGGACCATGAGGCTTCCAAATGAATTCTCTTATTGCCAAAATTGTTTTCTGTTGCACACTAACGGGCTTAACGCCAGTCTAATAATTAGTTTTACAAGGCTATTCTGAGACGTGTATCATGGACCTAAGATCATGACACTGGGAACTACATCTTGCCAGATAAAAATTACTACTATACAACAATTTAAAACATGAGGATAAGAGTGTAGGTTAAAGCTCAGCTTTCACAGGCTCCTTGGCCTTCCATGGCCAGTTTCTTTGCTGAGGGGAGACTTCTGCATGTTGACCTGATGCTAGCCTGCTTTCCTTGGCCTTCTTTCTCTTTCCTGAAGAGCTTAAAGAACCCTCAACTAGAAAAACAGAAAGACACAATCAAAGTCAAGAAATAAGGGAAAGAGGGATGGTCAAACAATAAGAGTTCCACGGCTAAAGTAAATCTGGAATGGGTACTCATTCTATTGTTCTCCTATGTTGTTTCTTTTCCCCCCTAAAATGTGGTATAGAGCCTTCCCTTAGCAAAGGCAAGGGCATATACCTCGTTCAAAGTATCTGGTCTTTGTCTTTAAATTTCAGTCTTTTAAATTGTTATATAGGGATATATTGAGAATATAAAAGATTTAGAAAGGCGTATACCTTGTGAACAAATACAATCCCCAGTAGGCTTGAATCGGTTATTACACCACAAGAATATTGGTTCCCTATGCTGCTAACTATTTAAGAATGTGCAAGGAGTCTCGACCTTACTTCATAAGAAGTTACAATTAAAAGTATGTCAATCTATTACTCTCACTAATGCACTGGCTTGAAAAATTCCTTCAAAGTTCCCAACAGATCTTTTCTAATATAGGTTACTTGACAGCCTCTGGTGACCCTAATTTAGCATGGTATGCGACCTAAAATTTTGGCTCTCAATACCTAGAAAGTCGAAACTGATTGACTTTTTACTGCTATGATTGGAGGAAGATGTGCAATTAAATTTTCTACAAAAACTTTAGGAAGGAGAAAAAGTCAAAAAAGAAAACAACAAAAAACAAAAACTCAGAAACCAATTAGCAACTTTAGCACATCACTAGTGGTGTTCACCATTCAGCGCAAAAAGACCTGTTTCTTAATAACAAATTCCAATTGCTAGACAGGAAAACAAGTGCTTCTAAATGACATCCATAGGAGTAAAAATTACTATTATGTGTTTCAATCAACAAGGACATTTTCAACGTGAAATTTTGTGAACTTTTGATCCATGCATAAAGTTTTGACTGCAAACGGCGTTGCAGTTAATTAATTGACTTTTAGCTGGAAAAAGTATCAGTAATTCCTTAGAAAGAGCATTTTAGTCAAAATGTGAATTGGTCAACAACAGCAAGTGTGTAACTCAAGATTAAGGCGGAAAATGTCTTCCATACCTTGCCATTCCCATACCACCTTACATTCTCCTTTGACCATCTTAGGGTATCTCTCTAGACGAGAATCTTCTTGAATCAACTGCTCAACCTACAAAATATATAGTCTAGTAAAAGATAGTACGTTACACTATCTTCTTCTTCTTTTTCAATCAAGAACGTTATACTCTGAAAGCATTCCAAATAGGCATAGGAAAAGTAGGAAGCATGGTATCATCCCTGACCCAAAAAAGCAGAAGAACAAAAAAGAAAAGAGGAGGGGCATGAGCACCTTTTTCCATAAGATTGGATCCTTTCTTTCTTTGGGTGAAAGAAAATGATCTCGTAACAGTGATGCTACCACCCAAGGTTCATGTGTGCCACTTCTTGCACTCACTGCCTTCTCTTCAAGTACATCACAAGCCTATCATATCAAGAAAGATGAACAAATCCAAAATCAGCCCAACTGGCAAAAAAATAAGACTAGTGACTTACCTGCTATGCAACATTGCAACTTGGGATGGACAGAATACTTTTCTTAAATTTATTAGTCTTGCTATTTTTATCTTTAATCCTTCTCCTGATAAGCACTCTAGGTCCCTATCTAAGAGTATTCCCTCTGCCACAAATTGAATGTCTTGTTACGTTTGTTGAGGTTTACTTGATCAACTTCCGAAGAAAAAAATAATTACACACTTGGGAGACTAGAAAGGTACAACACAAAGCAACTATCTCACTTTTTCAAAATATAAGAATATGTTTAAGAAGATGCAAAAAGCATTGAGATTTAACAATTGAAAAGCAAAAAGACACCTTCAATTTGGAACAAAAGAAACTACTAAGCAGGTTTAGCAAATTGAGTGTCTAAGTTTAAAATTTGAGGCTGTAATTAGGAATATGCTAATATCAGTTGAATTTTCTGCGTCACTGTTTGTTAAGTTACAGCAGTGGTAATACTTAGCTATTCAAATTAATTAGCTGTTAATTTGAGGTGCTAGAAATTGGAGACTAGTTTGATTCATGGCTTTGGAAGTCAAAACTTCACATATGACTTGAGTTTGTTAGAGGCAAGGCCTAACCATGTGAGCTAGGGTCAACCATAAACCAGCTCAAAATTAAAAAATCTTGGGCGACCTCAGCTTGAATGAATCCTCAGTTCGGGTTAAAAGAGCCAATTAAGGGGTCTAGACCGAAAGTTTCCTTCAAAGAAGCATTATCACTCTTCTACATTAGTGGTCCCAGGGACAATTTGAGCACAGCTCGACAAATACCAGGCAGATTTTCAGTTCACAAGCATATTTGTCAAGACAATCCTGCCCACGTGGTTGAAGCAAATAGGCTTACACCAAGTGTTGTAGCTGGGCTCCAAACCTAGGATCTTCAAGTTGTTACTCTCATGCCTCAACAACTGGTCATCCCATGGAGATGAAGGATTGTGTATGAAGTACTACGCTTTATAACAATAATGAATGGATACATGCTCCCTTCAATATTACATAGGTTCCTCTCATCCTCCAAATATCACATGAATCGTGAGGAAACATAGCTAACAATGCATATAACATTACAACAGAAGGGCAATATGCTTAGTTCAATAGGGAGGTAGATACATAATTAATAGAAGTGGGACTTCATCTATAAATTCATGTATGCTTTATTTAGAACGAAAAGGCATTATTTATCTAGATCAAGAAAGCAATTTCCTTGTGTATCTATTTCATCAAAGGTGTGACATTACTTGACTGAAATTAATGCGCCTTGAGGTAGGTTTTGGAGTAATATGGCAGAAGAAAAAGAATAGATGCCCACATGTGTACTTAATTAGAACATTTAGAGCCCAGGGTTAATATTTACAACTGGCCGAGAGGGTTATAATTGTTGCGTAAGGCGCATATGCCCCTTAGCCTGAAGTGCTCTAGGCATATTGGTTTTCCTTCCTACATTTACAGGAGGTGAACAACAACAACAACAACAACATACCTAGTATAAAGGGTAGAGTGTACGCAGACCTTACCTCTGCCTTTTGACGGATAGAGAGGCTGTTTCCGATAGACCCCCAGCTCAAATAGAAGTGAAAAGCAACAGATTTACAGGAGGTGAAGTTTAGCATATTCAAGTAGTATACCTATAGCCACTCACAAGTCGACACTGGAAGTAAACAATTCACAGTATAGATTCTCCAAGGAAAGAAAACAATGTCACATACCTCATGATATATCTGTTCAGCTCTAACTGACAAGTAGTATCTCTGACGGAGTTTTAACAGTAGGAAAGTGCATCCCAGGAGCTGTAAATCCCAATATTGTCAACAAGATTTAGACGGTTATAGTATATTAATATAAGCTTTCAAAGGCTACTCTTACTGTGGAGTACCAATGCACAAGCTGGAACCAATAACAAAGCATGCTCAAGAATACACTGCTGAATTTGACAGGAAACTGGTGTATAATGTAGGACCAGCGAAGCTGGACACTTCAACTCTTCAATTCTAGACAAAAGAAGAATAAACATTAATGAAAAAGAATATGATCTGCTTGCTATAAATCATGGTTAATAAACCTGCAGAGCATACCCATGATCATTTAGTCTTGTCTCTAAAACCTTGCGAAGTGCCTCCATGGCTCTTTCCATGGAATGAGCATAAACAGCCTCGTTCAAGCTATACTCATCCATTATTTTAGATTCGTTCACTTTTTCCCACAACTGGTTACCTTGAACCTAAAAGGCAAGCGTCAAACTTATGGAGAATGTCAGTTCAGTAGCTTTATAATACAAACCTCATTTTGAGGATCTCTTTTTTTGAGTTTGTGTGTGTAAAAAGTAAGTGTGTGTGTGTGTGTGTGAGAGAGAGAGAGAGAGAGAGAGAGTACACAAGATTCAAAAGCAACGCACCCAAACAGTGCCAGTGCCAGTGCCAGTGCCAGTGCCAGTGCCAGTGCCAGTGCATGAATATTGAGCATATTCTTCACACAGAAGACGTTCTACTAACTTTGACTGCACATACATAATTAAATTATTGTGTAAGCATTCAAAACCCAAATTTAATCAACACTGAAATGTTAATAACAAAAGATAAATAGGTGTCACTCACAAGCTTTTTAGCTGCTTCATTTATATTTGAATCTTCAACACATAAGTTCCCAAGCCTCCGGTAGCCATGAGCACACTCTAATTTGCCTTCTTGACATACTCCATTAAGTGGACAAGGCTCACAAAAGTCTAAAGCCAAGAGGAATCATTAAAACCCAACATAGCTAAAAAAAAATCTGATAAGGTTTAAAATCCAACACAGCTATTGATATCAAAGAACATCGAAAAAGTTGAAAGTTATCTAAGATGCCAGCACTGTAGAACATAGTGTTCCACGGCTCCACTCTAAAAAATGAAGAGGATCACACGTTTTTTGAGATGTTCTAAGAATAAGCAAATGCAAACAGAAACACATAAAAATAACATATACTAATAAACTGCATAATTGATTAGGAATTTGCTACCAGTTTTCCACGGAAAATTACTAAAGAAGCTAACATCTAGCTGTTCTACCGTTTAGAACCAGAATAATAAATTTAACCTGTGTATACCCTTCTCAAGCTACCCTGACATGGATACAAGAAACAGACCAATAGATGCTCTCAACAGCTATGCGGGATAGATATTATTGAGACTCGTTAAGATGCAGAAAGTACTTAGTAATATGTTGATTAAGTTTCTGTCTGGTAATATGCAAGATTGAAACTTCAACAAACCGTCATCTACAAAATCTCCTTCACTGGAGGAGATAAGATGATAGTTAAACAAGCAGAAAAAAATGAGGAAGGAGAACAGGTGCAAAGAGAAGGAAAGGCTGTGTTTCTGGTGATCTTCTGCTTCTTTCCTCTACAAAGGAGAATCTAACAGAGGAAAACAGATGATCATGTGTTGATCTCCCATTATTAACAAATTATGGCAGCTTAATTTACCCTCCTTGTCTCTGATAATGTTCTTCTACCCTCCTTGTTAACAGCAGTTTCCCATAAGTATTACAAATTTACTAGATTATTGGGGTCATTCTGCAATCTTCATAATGGTATACTTGACAGATAGATAAGCAGAAACACAGCTCGCCCGCATTCCAAAAGTATCATGCTTTATAGGAGGAATTGCAAAGAAAGACAAACAATCACGCTATGCATACCCTCAGCTTGAGCTATCTTATATGATCTACAAGGATCTAAACAATCCTACAGAAAACAATCAGCCGACCCCAGAACTTTGCGCCTAAAATTTCCTAATTAAAAATGCAAGACAATTGAAAAGAGCAGAATGCATACCATGTTAAGCTCTATGTAAGCCATTGTCATGAGCCATGACTCGTTTGACCAACTCTACGATGTGACAAATATAAAGGTTTTTACATGAATCGTTTGACCATTTAGCATTTTCCATTGTCTTCAATGGTAATATTCTAACAACCTGACCCATTACTTATAAAATACTGGGATTAGTCACCATGGTTGTCAAATATGCTCATAAGCCAATCCCATCATTCTGAGTAATAAGCTTTTCAAAACAAGAGCAGGTCATGAGCCACTGTAATTGAAAAAACAGCCAGTCCAGGAATTAGTTTTTCCCTGATTAAACTTTTATGAACTATGCCCCTCAATTTAAGGATTAAGTGTGATTTTATATCCCAAAAAGAAGTCGGCAATTAAAGATAGCAATAGTGTTCTACCAAAAGCTTCCCCCATTCTTAGTCTCAAACCAATTGAATTCTTCTAGCACTACAATTCCTTATTTAGCAGATGGCCTAAGAGAACAACGTAATTATTGAAAATTTAGTATGACATCTCAAACTTTATACTGAAAACTTCAAAATTTTGATTTTTGATGAATTCAAATGGTTGAAATCTGTGATAGTTGTATTAGTTTGTCTTGTAAAAGACCCTTTCTTTCAAATACTTGAAGTTGAAGGTCAAAGTACTCTATATTGAAAAGTTGTAATAACAATATTATCTGAAGCACTCTGAGACATTCCATGTATAAAATATTGACAAATAAATTGGGACAAAGGAAATAATTGTTAAAATCAGGCTTCGTAGCCTAACATGTCGCAACAATTGGGAAACGACCATAATACAACGTATCAATAGATTATATCGTTTTCCGTCGTTACATAATGTCATACATCAGCAATTTGAAAGATAAACCTATAAGAAAAGTAGGCTACAAGGTAGAGCTACTATAAAAAGATAGGTATAAAGGATAAAATAGGATAGATGATAAGTAAAGATAAAATGAGAAAAGAAAAATAAGGTAACGACGCGATCAAGGGCGGATCTAGGAGGAGCCAAGGACCCGAACACCCTCGGCAAGAAATTACACTATATATAAGGTAATTTTTTTTATTTTTTTATATAAATATATAGATTTTGAATACCCTAAACACAAGACTAGAGGTTGGTTCAATGGCTTAGGGGGTTTAAAATTCACCTTGAACTTCCAAGTTCAAATCCCAGAGACTACATTTTTTTTCCTTTCCCGAACACCCTTAGTGAAAATCCTGAATTTGTCACTAGACGCGATCACACCGAAACAGTCGTTACACAAAATGAGACTTTTTAACAATACGATAGAATAAAATTTAAGTAAGAATCAAAAAAATATTGTATTTAAAATACTCACTTAGTCCCATATAACTTATCCACATTACTAAAAATATTTGTCTCTAAGAGCCCAATTTATTGGAGAGAGATAATGGTGTGGTAGTAAAAATACAACTTATGAAGAGGAGAAAGTGAACAACTAATATGAGATAGATTTATATGTCACACTTTCATTTTAAGTCAATCCCAAAAAAATGACACATTTAATTATTTGGCAACCATTTAAATTTTAATTTTAATTTTTACGTTTAACGAGATAATTTATAATCACAAAAATATCTTTAATTTATTTCAGACCACAAGATTCAATCTTAAATATACGTGTCCAGTCAGCATATAAATTGGGACGGATAGGTAACAACCATCCAAACAAGCTGTAAGAAAACAACAAATGTACCAAGATGGACTAACCGGAGAGAGAGTGATCGAAATCAGGATTGGTATCGCAGAAAGGTATGGATTGATGATTAAGAGAGGTGAATACATAGTTGCATGAAAATGCGACGGTGGCGGCAATAACGACGACGGTGATGAGGTTTGAGAACTCTGATATAGAGGAAGGGAGCAACTTTGAGGAAGGTTCTAGAGGAATAGTCATGGATGATTTACAAGGACAAGAGGGTTTTGGGTTGGGGCTTAGAGGCCGTGTGGAAGCCATTCATCACCTCTCACACAAATTGGGTAAAAAAGCACATTAACCTTTTATCTTTCTCCACTTAAATATTATTTCGTAATATGGTGATGTATATCTAAAGCCCATATTAAACGTATTTTTATTTAATTAGAAGAAAATTACTTTTAAAAACATAATAATGCGGCATTTATTCAAGCACATAAAATGCTTCAATCTCAAAGGTAACTCCTTTGCTTAAAATGTGAAATTTCAATTATACCAACTAAATTTTCCTTATTCTTTCATCTTTTCCAATGGTCTAATTAAGTTACAACCACGACAATTGACTTCAATTATGTAATTCAAATTTCAAAACATATTATCCTCAAGTTTGAAGTACTCAATTCAGTTTCAGTAATCAAAAGTTTGAAGTGCAAAATTTGAAAATCGGACACAAAATGTGTACTCGTCATCAAATAATAAGAAAACTATGCCAAAATGATTACTATTAATTGCTTCTTTCTTCCTCTTTATTCTTCTCCAATGATTTGAAATTGGATCACAACAATCTAATATTTAATAAAACTTTGGCATCAAGTTTGAACTTTATGATACATAACTGAATTTGAACTATACATTGAGTTCAAAATTCAAAATTCAAATTTCAAAACACTATTTTTTAAAATTTCAACTCAGAATTAGCAATGTGGTCGTCAATCACTGTGGCTATATTTTAAATATTTTTGTAAAGGTTGGATATCTCTGAAGAACAATCCTTAAAATGGCTTATTGTTATTGATATATGTATTCAATCTTTTTACTACTAAACCAAAGTCTTAGGAGCTTGAAGCCTACTTTTACTTAGCTAATCTTGATTCATCTTGAGAAGGTGAATCAAAACTCGACAGTCGAATTTGAGATCTCTCGGAGAAATTTCAATTATTAGAACCTAACTTTTTAGTAGTAAAATAAGGTTGATTTTCTTGTAACTTGTAAGCAAGTGAATATTAAATTTCTATTTTTTTCTACCGTACCTTGAATTTTTATGGTACAACATGTCATTTATATAAAGTAGCATGAAAGATATTTAAAATGACTAAAAATACATAAATTTGTCAAATGAAAATCGAGTAAATTTTATCGATACTGTTAGCATCAAAATTTAGCTTGGATATACCAGCATCGTTTGGTCAGCAATGGCCAGTTTAAATTTCCCACAAATATAGTTTTTGCAGGCAGGAGATTCAGTTCATAACCATTTACACATAATGTGAAAATTAAATAATGCCGGCTTAACACTGGTCATTCCAAATAATTGTTATCTACAATTTATATAAGCAATGCATAATTTTGAATGATATTTAGGAGCACGACAAAGAAAGTGGTTGCAAGTCTGAATGACTATCCATATTATTTATTAGTAGGTCACGACTTGTACATATCAAATATCTATGTAACATCAATACATCAAAAAAAAATTGTACTTTTATCAATATTTATCTTAATGTCTCGATACCTTACCTTCTTATCAATTCAATCCAATTCATTTGTGGATTACCAAGAGTATCAACTCGTGTTCAATATCTTTAACCTAATTTATTCCAATCATCCTATAAGTTTTGCGTCTAAATTTAGGTTTATTTGCCATCAACGTTGCCTAACTGACACAATATCAAATCATGAATGGCTTGGGCTTCTCCTAAATTTGTCATCTTTTATTTGGTGCACACCTAAATTATGTATTGACTTAATTACCCCCTTGAACTTGGTCATATGATAGCCTCGGCCCCCAGACGCCGATGTGCCAAAGAGCGTGAATACACTGTATTTTAGGCGCGTGAAAGGAAAGAAAAATTGAAAAATCAGCCTCCAAGTGGATATTTTTCAACTATTAATTGCCACATAATCAAAATAATGATTTATTTGTTTCAAATGTATTTCTCTTTCATTTTTTAATATACAATTGCATATTTTATCCCAATTGTGTTTTTTTCTTTTAGATACAATGATTATTATTTCAACTATGTGTTTTCTTTTCTTTCTTTTTTTAAATTCAAATTTATAAAACTTAGTTGAAACTCTATTGCCAAATAAAAAGAAGGTTTAGCCAAAGTAATGAAGTTTAGACGGTGTACTTTCTAAAAAAATGTATCTTTATTTTTATGCATGACTATTTATTTCAACTGTGCATTATATTTTTTTCTGTTCAAATTAGTAAAATATTTGGTTGAGATTTTATTTAATCTTTTTTTAGATGAAATGATTATTTGTTATAATTATGTATTTTTTTCTTTTTCTAGCCAAATATATAAAAATAACTTTATTAGAATATCATTATCTTTAGTCAAATAAAATATTTATAGTCAAAATATTGTTATTTCAAAACTTTTTTTCATATTTGGCTCGAAAAAGGTGATTTACATAATTAGTGAACTAAAAAGGTCAAATATTGTCACGCACCGTATTGGGGCAGGATGGATGAAATGAAAGATCGCCTTCGGAGAAGGTGTCATCAAAGTATAAATGTAAGTTCTACAGAGTGATAGTTAGACCAACTATGTTGTATGGGGCGAAGTGTTAGTCAGTCAAGAAATCTTACGTCCAGAAGATGAAGGTTGCGGAAATGAGGATGTTGAGATGGATGTGTGGACATACTAGGAAAGACAGAATTATAAATGAAGTAATTTGGGACAAAGTAGGAGTGACCTCGGTGGAGGACAAGATGCGAGAAGCGAGGGTAAGCTGGTTCGAGTATGTTCAAAGGAGATGTATGTGGAGGTGTGAGAGATTGGCTGCAGATGATTTCATAAGAGGTAGTGGTAGGCTGAAGAAGTATTGGGGAAGTGATTAAACAAGATATGGCGTAGTTACAGCTTACCGAGGACATGACCTTAGATAGGAGATTGTGGAGGACGCAGACTAGGGTAGAGAGCTAGTAGGTAGCAGGACATTGTCTCGTGTACCTTCCTTATTTATGTAGTTTCTTGTTCTTTGTGTTTTACTACTATATGTTATTTCTTGTACCTCAATCATCATATGTTACTTTTTCATATTGCTTATTTATACAGTAGTATTTTGGCATTGTTGCTTTACTTCTGTCATTTATTTTCTGACCTTTTGTTGTGTTTTCTCTTGAGCTGAGGGTATCTCGGAAACAACTTCCATACCTGTCAAGGTAGGGTAGGGGTAAGATCTGTGCACACTCTACCCTCTCCAGACCCACTTGTGGGATTATACTTGATATGCTGTTTTGTTAAAAAAAATGTCACATACAACAACAATAATAATATACCTAATGAAATCCCACACTGTGGGGTCTGGGGAGGGTAGAGTGTACACAGACCTTACCTCCACCTTGGTGGGTAGAGTGGCTATTTTTGGGAGACCATCAGCTAAAGACAAAGCATAATCACAAGCAATGCAATCAAAACAAAGCAAGAGTAAAGCAAGAGAAACGGTCTGACTCAAATAAGAATTAAAGCAGTATAAAGTGCATTCGAACAAAATGGAGCAGTAGCTAACACAACTAAATAAGTTAAACAAAATACATTAAAGAACACGTAGCAGCAGAAATCAAACTACAGTGGATTATAAAGCAACAATATGCCTATAAGTGTGATAGGCTAATCGGGCCTACAGTAATAACACTACAACTATCAATTTGTAAGCATAAGTAGGATTACGCTTGAGTATATACTACTCTTCTACCCTAATCAATGTCCTCCACAACCCCATATCTAAGATCATGTCCTCAGTAAGTTACACCTGCGCCATATCTCGTCTAATCACATCTCCCCGATACTTCTTCGGCCTACCTTAGCCCTTCTGAACCCATCCATAGCCAATCGATCATACCTCAGTACTTGGGCATCTATGTCTCTCATCTGCACATGCCCGAACCATCTCAATCTCTCTTCCCTCATCTTATCATCCACCGAGGCCACTCTTACTTTCTCCCAGATATCATCATTTCTAATCATATCTCTCCTTGTATGCCCACACATCCATCTCAGTATCCTTACCTCCGCAACTTTTATTTTTTGTATGTGCGAAGTATTGACTAGCCAACACTCCGTCTCATACAACATAGTTGGTCTAACCACCACCCTATAGAACTTGCATTAAGTTTTGATGGAATATTTTTGTCGCACAAGACTCCATATGCGAGCCTCCATTTCATCCATCCTGCCCCAATACGATGTATGACATCGTCATCAATCTCTACATTCCCTTGAATAATAGACCCTAGGTACTTGAAGTTTACTTTCTTTGGAATGACCTGAGTACCAAGCCTTACTTCCACGTCTGTCTTAGGGTCGCTCCCGTTGCTGAACTTGCACTTTAAATATTCTGTCTTGGTCCTACTCAACCTGAACCCTTTAGACTCCAGAGTCTGTCTCCAAACCTCCAGCTTGGCGTTCACTCCGCTGCGAGTCTCATCAATCAAGACTATGTCGTATGCGAATAACATACACCATGGTACCTCCCCTTGGATTTATCACGTCGGTCCGTCTATCACCAAGACAAATAGGAATGAGCTAAAAGTTGATCCCTGGTGCAGCCCCATCATTATTGGGAAGTGCTTCGAGTCTCCTCCTACTGTCCGTACTTTAGTCTTGGCTCCATCATACATATCATTGATCGCTCTAGTGTACGCCACATGTACACATCTAACCTCCAAACATCTCCATAGAACCTCCTATGAACTTTGTCGTATGCCTTATCGAGGTCGATGAAAATCATATGTAAGTATTTCTTTCTCTCTCTATACTGCTCCACCAACCTCCTAATAAGATGAATGACTTCGGTAGTCGAATGCCCCAGCATGAATTCAAACTGGTTCTCGGAAATAGACATGCCTCTCCTCACCCTCGTCTCCACGACTCTTTCCTAAACTTTCATAGTGTGACTAAGCATCTTGATACCCCTATAGTTGTTGCAACTTTGGATATCACCTTTATTTTTGTACAAGGGAATCATTGTATTTTACCTCCATTATTCGGGCATTCTTGCCGTCTTAAAAATGACATTAAGCAACCCAGTCAGCCACTCTAAACCATCCTGCCTGCGCTCTTCCAAAATTTAACTGTGATCCCATCAGGCCCAGTCGCTCGTCCCCTGCGCATCGTGCGAATAACACCCTTAACCTCCTCAACCTTAATGATTCTACAATACCCAAAATCCCAGTGCCTACCAGAATGCTCCAGATCTCCCAACATAAAAAATCAATCTCCTTTTTTGTTCAAGAGTTTGTGGAAGTAAGACTGCCACCTCCGCCTAATATGCGCTTCCTCCACCAGTACTTTGTCGTCCTCGTCCTTGATGCACCTCACTTGATCCAAGTCATGGGCCTTTCTCTCCCTTGTCTTAGCTATCCTGTACAACTTCTTATCCCCGCCTTTCTCCTCTAATTCCACATATAGGCGTTCGAAAGATGTCATTTTCGCCGTTGTAACCGCTAGCTTTGCCTCCTTCCTCGCCATCTTATACAGTTCCCTATTCGTCCACTTCTCCACCTCATCTCTGCTTTCTACTAATTTCACATACGCCACTTTCTTCGCTTCCACCTTCTCTTGAACTTCACCATTCCACCACCAGTCCCCTCGATGTCTACCACGATAATACCGCGAGACTCCTAGCACTTCTCTGGCTACCTCACGAATGCAACTGGTCGTCCTGTCCCACATACCAATCGCATCCCCACTACTCCCTCAAGCCCCCTTGGCCATCAACTCCCTCATATCCTTTGCACTAGCCATGGTCAAACTCCCTCATTTAATTCTTAACCTGTTATCCACAATCTTGTTCTTCTTCTGCAACTTTATCTCCAAATCCATCACCAAAAGCTTATGTCGAGTTGTAAGATCCTCCTTTGGAATAACCTTACAGTCTTTACAAAGACCTTTGTCAACCTTCATAAGGAGCAAAACGTCTATATGAGTCTTAGCCATCGAACTACGAAAAGTCACCAAGTGTTACTCCTTCTTCAGGAATCTAGAATTGTCTATCACCATCCCACAAGCTCTAGCGAACTCCAAAAGTGAGACGCCTCCCCCATTCTTGACCCCGAGTCCAAATCCTCAATGCACGTCGCCATAACCCCATGGAAGTGACCTAATATGTCCATTGAAATCCACTCCTACAAATAACTTCTCAGTGGGTGGTATACCTCCCACCACTTCGTCTAAATCCTGGAAAAAACGTCTCTTCTCCTCCTCGTTCAAGCCTGTTTGTGGCGCATAAGCACTAATAATATTCACAGTGAACCCTCAAACTATCAACTTAATCTCCATCATCCTGTCATTGACCCTCCTTACCTCTACCACATGATCTCTTAGTTCACTGTCTACCAAAATGCCTACCCCATTGTTATACTTCGACCTACCCGAGAACCATAACTTATACCCGTCAACATCTTTAGCCTTAGGTCCTACCCATTTGGTCTCCTGGACACATGTTATATTAACCTTCCTCTTCTTAAGAATCTTAACTAGCTCTATGGCCTTTCCCGTTAAAGTCCTAATATTTCAAGACCATATTCTCAGCCTAACATCTCATTTACCCCACTTACCCCCTACTCATTGCCCCCGTCCCCGACCGAGAACAAGACCCTAGTCTACCATCATTCACCAAAGTCACTAGAGCAAAAACACAAAGAATACTAATCCAAGGTTAACGCTAACACATGCGGGAAGCAATACTAGAGCACAAGTTAGCAAGAATCTAGAGGTAAGTCAGGCTACTACAAATCCAAATGATAAAACAAAGGACAACAATAATACATGCAAGAATGTAAAGTCTAGATTCAATAAAACGCAATGCGGATAAGAACAAATATTGAGTACAGACAACTGGAGGTACCAACTCCAGGCTGATAAAACCTGTTCACACGCCGGAAATTGTTGTTCACGCGTCAAAAAACACTGTTCACTCCCTAAAATCAATATTTCCTACCGGAAACAACTATTCACTGCCAGACTACGTCACAGATCTAGTGATACATGCAAAAAAAAGAGGAGAGAGAGACCGCCGGAAAAGGCTAAATAACAGTCCTAACTCCAGTAACGAAAATAGGAAGAAAGAGCTGAAGTTGGGAAAAAGTGTGAGACGGAGATCTATTTTCCGACGACGGCGAGATACCGACAATTTCTCGTCGTTCGATATGATTTGTATACTTGAAGTCTTGAATTATCTCGATTATTTTGCCCATTACAAGTTCCTTCTATTACTACTGTTACTTTAACTACTTGCAAGCTACAAAGAGATCGAGCAAAGTTCACACTGTAGTTGGTCTCGTTACATAAACAAAGAAATATCAAAATAATTCATTTTGACAGCACGTGTGTCACATTTTCCTAAGTTGTCAGCGTAAAGGGGGTTGTGCATATCATATTATCAAGTTGAGTGAGGTAATTAAGTTAATGTAAAGTTTAGATGTGCACCGAATAAAATATAGCCAAGTTCCGAGGGTTTAACAATGAAAAATAATAATATGTCCCAATTACGTTGCCCGCTCGGAATTTCCATTTGACAAAATGACAAGGAAATGGTAATTTCCCTAATTAACAGATGCTTTTACGCAACGAATATTGTAGTTTATATAAAAGAATAGAAGTATTATAGAACCACTCAATATTCTCAGCTTCTACATCATTGTCGCGCCTCTCCGGCGGAAAACCCAGTTGAATCTTGGTCATCAGACCGGCCGCCGGGATCGGAATCCTAAAGTATTTTGGAAGTTCATCAGTGATCGTTATCCCCAAATCTACCATTTTGTGGTAAATTTACATTTCTCGTTAATTTTACTGCAATTAATTTGCTCTATATTTTTCAGAATCTATGTGATCGCTAATTATATATGAATTTACATGGGCATGTTAATGAAGTATCTGTAACTCTGAGTCTATGCTAAATATAACATAAGGAGATAGCTCTATATGGAGAGATAGCATATGTATTCCAAGTCAAGTTTATCGCCGTCGCTGTCGAAATTATGGGGTCCCTCCTCTCTACCCTCTCTACACACAAAGGTAGAGTTAAGGTCTGCGTACATCTTATCCTCTCCAGACCCCACTTGTGTGATTACACTGCGTATGTTGTTGTTGATGTCGAAATTATGGGGTCCCTACTCAAGTAGAAAGATAGTTAGTAGGTTATGTATCAAATTTGAACTTTTACCTAGAATTAAAACCGAGGTAGTTCCTTTCCTCCATGAGTCCATTGTTAAAACATCAATGTGATGCTTTCAAACACGTTGCTTGTGCTTGACTTTCCAAACTGAGTGTCTTGGAAAAGAGAAGGAGATTCTCTGAGATAGTAAACTATATAGTCAAAGTTAGGTTTCGGAAATAACGTTCTTGGATCTCAAATGATTCACTTAGCCTGTGCAGCAATATGAATTTATCATGGACAACCTTGTCATATTTTAAAGAGCTTTCCAACTTTCTGAAATGGTAGGTTACATTAACATAGGTGCTATGAAGAAGTCTAGCAAAAACATCTTCATCTTTTATAGCATATAGAGAGAAATCATGTAGAGCTCGGGTACACTCTTCTAGTATATTTTAGCTTGCACTAATATGCATTAATAAGTCTGTTGCAAAATAAACTAAAGTACTTGTTATACTCCCTGTTACCTTCTAAAAAAAGAACTACTTGTTATACCGTGTTTGGTCATTTTCTGCAGATGCTTAGTCTGGTGATATTAAGCTTTTGATTTATTTATTGGCATAAAATTTGGTTCCAATCCATTATAGAGTAATGCTTCCTAGTTCGCGCTCTACTGAAGCAATTGTGTGGTAGCTAAGGCAACAGTGAGGACTGTGGTCATCAATAATAATTTTGGCCAACACCTAAGTGTGTGGCCTAGTGGTCAGTGAAGTAGGTTAAGAATCATAAGGTTTCAAGTTCAAATCTCAGCGGAGGCAAAAACACTAGGTGATTTCTTTCCATCTACTCGAGCCTTGACGGACAGAGTTACCCGATACATATGCTGGTGGGAGGTAGCAGGTACCCTGTAGAATTAGTCTAGGTGCACACAAGATGGCCCGGACACCACGGTTCTAAAAAAAAGATTATTTTTTGGCAAAATTAGTGTAATTGTCCTGTTTGAAAGAAAAAGTGTAGGTTGAGCTTGGGGCGCACGCTGGGCGGTGGTGATGCTGAGAGTTAGAGGCAGACAAGACTATTATTCGACGTAGAATCTCGTGGAGTAAACTCTTATTTAGCTTAGTTCTTTGTTTTGTTGTTTCCGATTAATTGCTCAATTTATTCATTACACACATCATATGGTCTGAGAATCCTAATTTTAGAACTGGGCTTAAAATCTGTACTGCAGCTGTTCTGTTGTATGAGTTGGGCAAGATAATGGGGGACATGCCAGGTTATTTCAGAACATGCTTTCAGACAGGGAGGCTTGCGTGTTTGGCAATGTTAGTATCTTCAGGGATTGTATTGCAAATACTGGTCCGCCCCATTGTCCTTTGATATCCTATGAATTATAGGAACTTTATCTGTTTCTCATTGTAATAATTTTTCCTGAATTGACTTCCCTTATATTGTGTTGTAGGCATGTGCTTTGTACAATAACTGGTGGCCAATGTTGACAGGTGCGTTGAAAGCATAAATTTTGTCTAAATACAAAAGCATATAAATATGGGATTTAGCAATCTGAAACAATTTCGTCCATCTATTGTTTTTATTCTTTGTGGTTGTCCTTCCGAATTATTTTGTTGTGGGAAGTGGAAATTGAATTATGTAATGAATTTAGCTCAGCATTTAGTTGCTTCAGAATGATCTAGACGTTGATAGTTGACTAAATATGTGCCTCGATGGCTCGGTGTATTAATAGATTCTTTTCCTTGACAAAGGCTCTTTTTCTTATATTTATTGCCTCAGCTTCTTGCTGCTCTTTTCTGTTTCTGGTAGTGGAGGAACATAGTTGCAAGAGCAAATATCATGTGTGCTAGATCATCCCTTTACTCTTACTCCCAGTCACCCCCTTGTGCAAATTTAAACTAGATCGTCCATTTACTCTTACTTCCGTTCATCCCCTTATGCAAATTTAGAAAGTCGGTGCTAATGGACACAAACACAAACTAATTCAACTGTGTCAGAAAGAATTTTACTGTTGTTAAGTTGGGTTGTTTATTATAATTACATAAGTTTGTTCTGGAGACCTTGAACATTTAGAAGACATAAGATGTGTTTTCCTCAACTGGACAAATCATTTGTTATATTTGAGATTGTCAGAATGCTGTATCTATCACGGATCCTGACTATTTTTGGTATTTATTGCTGTAGTTATAATGTATGTCACTCTGCCTATGCCTTTGATGTTCTTTGCCGGTTCAGATACTTCCAGTCTCTACTCCGAATCTGGAAGCTGGTGAGGCTTGTTTTTTATGCACATTATGCAATAGTAAGTTTTAAATAAAATCACTTGTTCTCAAGGATCAGACCTCATAATTGCTTTAAAATGACTGGCGTAACAGTTGGTTAGATGCAACAAAGTTCTTGACTGGAGCGTCCACTGTTGGCAGCGTTGCTATACCGATTATCTTAAAGCATGCTGGTGTAATTGGTTGGGGAGCCATGGCATTGGAGCTCTCGTCCTTTTTCGTTTTTGTACTGTCCATCTTGTGTTATCTTGGGGTGAGTGAAGACGATGGATATAGCAGGTTCTGATATTGCCCTTGTGCTTCCTGCTTTATTTGTGTGCAACAGAATATGGAGTATCAACTTTGCATACTTGCCCACATGGCCGTCATCTCTTGTTATGTTTTGTAGATAGAAATATTGTGATTGTACATTATTGGCTGTTATAAGTCAACAAATCCCGCGAACTGCATTTGATGTTTTATACTTCTTCCAAGATGAATTCATTTTTATATTGAAATTTCAGTTGTGTAATTGGAAATTGAAGTGGGAGAATGAAAAAAGTGTTCCATTTGTGAGAAGAATTTCATGACATAATTTTTATTCATGGTTGAAGAGAACTTATTGATGTTTTTAATCCAAGGAAATATAGTTGATAAATCATCATAAGCATTCTTGGAGTCAAATGGCCCTTAAGAGGCAACCCTTTTGTTATTGAATTGTTTGAAGGTTGCTAATTTTGGTGTAGAAGGGAGAGAAATTAGAGAACAAAAAGTTGCAGCCAAAAGCCCAAAACTGAGATGCATGTGAGATAATACATGCATGTTATGTTGCCAATGATTCATTTCAAATTAATTAGGCCAAATACATAAGCAGCCCCTTAAAGTTGTCACGAATATTCTGTTTGACACTTAAACTAAGACTTGTTCCTATTAGATCATTTGGATGATGCCTAGACAATAGAAATTTGGAAATAGACCCACATCTGATATTATTTAGAGCAAAATCTAACTTAAAGCATTTCTAGTGAAAATTTATATTCCGTCAGCTAAAAAATCAACTACTCTGTTGGCAAAATTTTCCAACTTATAACATTTCTAGATTGATCAAATCTTCAAATTAATTCAATTTTCTTGAAAAAAAAGTGCTTTAATTTTGCTGTGTGTGTCCGATTATCAAATAGCATAAATTTAAATTCATTATCTAATGTACACTATCGGCTCAACGAAATTTGTGACCTAAAGCCAAATTTGAATAAACGGTCGTAAATATATTCCATTCATTTGAATGTATGTGTCTTAGTTTGACTTGACACGAAATTTAAGAATGTAAAATCTTTTGAATATGACTAACGGTGTGTATAACATACCAAAAATCTTATTTGTATCTCTAGTCTTAAACATGTCATATCAGAGTGTGTTATTAGGCTAAAATAAAAAATATGATTAGAACTTATTAAATATCAAAGATGCATTTTATTAAATAGACTAAAAAAGAATGTGAGAAGCATAAATTCAACTAGAGGGAGTATTTGATACTACCTTTATATATAATCTGACTAAAATCATAAGAAAGAATAAAAAAAAAGTTGTATTTCGAATTATTTACTATTCGCTTGGACAATATTTGTTTGAAGTTAAAAGATGAATAATTGAAATGGAAAAAAAATATTTGAATGTTGAAAGTTGAAACTATTTTGGACATGAATTTCACTTAAAAAAAATTAAATTTTTATGAGTTAAAATTATTATTTCAGTCTAAATAAATTATATATTGTATACATCATATAATAATATTTTGTAATATTGGGGCCTTAAAATGGTTGGGGCCTAAAGCTTCTGCCGGCCTTGTACACTAATAAAAAGAGATCAAATATTAAATTATAAATTGATTATAAACTAGCAATTACATGAACCTAAACTATCTTAACAACTTTCACTTTACCCTATAAATTAACTACTTCTATTAGTCCAAGACACTATATTTGTTTACAAATTTTGTTCTCATTCTTTCTTGAAAAAGATTTAAGAAAAAAAAGAAAGGCATACATGATTAATCTAGAAAATTTTCTATACATGATTAACCTCTGATTATGTATAATGCAGTTCCACCATATTCCAAAGAAAGTCATATTTACAGGAAAAAATAAAAGATATGTACATATTATAATACCCAAAATTCAGATTTGAGATCTGATTAAGGAAAGGAATTTTAATCACAAATTAAAGAAAAAAACAAAACCAGAAAGGCAAAAAGCATCATCAACTCCATCGAAAAGTCTGCTCAGTTTTCTCAAAAGCATGAAGGAAAATCAGCAATCACTTCTCCTCCAATCCATCCCTCGTTTTCCACCACCCAAAGGTCCAATCTTTTCAATAACTGCAAGCTTATTTGCAATTTTAACTTCCTTTTTTCTCTTCTTATTTTAATAAAAAGCTATCAAGAATCACTAATTTTCCCATAAAGATGAATTCTTTAGTATCCAAATGAAAAAAGTGTTTAAACAGAATAGAATAGATACAGATACAACCCAACCCAACTACTTAATTGATGGTTGATCAACATTCTTTAAAATGTATGAACCAAATGAGTCCGTATAGAGTTGAATGAATATAAGCTATTCACAATATATTTGGGATCATGTAGAGATCTACTAACTCAGTTGGTTGGCTACATGTACTTTCACCTTGTTGATCAACGTTTGAATCCCACACATTAATTTTATTTCCTTTCCCAACTCCGTATGTACTAATTGTTTTTTAAAAAATAAAAATAATATATATTTGGGATCGAGGTGTAGTTGATTGATTATTAATTGACTTTTTCTTGAAATGCTATGAACTTCCCTTTTTTTTTTTTTAATTCTTTTTGTTTTGAGAAAAGTAGCAAGAATCACTAATTTGCCATAAAGATGAATGTTTTAGTATCCAAATGAAAAGGGTTTAATGGTATCAAGGTGTAGTTGATTGATTATTGATTGACTTTTGAAATGTTATGAACAGGGGTGAAGTTGTCATACGGGACTGCTGGGTTTCGAGCTGATGCATCGTTGCTGGAATCGACGATGTTTAGGGTGGGGATATTGGCGGCGTTAAGGTCGTTGAAGACTGGATCAGTGATAGGTTTGATGATCACTGCATCCCATAATCAAGTATCAGACAATGGCGTCAAAGTTGCTGACCCAAGTGGTGGAATGTTGACTCAGAATTGGGAGCCTTTTGCTGATGACATTGCTAATGCCCCTGATCCACATTCCCTCCTTCAGGTTTCATTGCTCTCTTTTCTTTACACACATACACAATGCATGCAAGTAGGAATATCAATTTTCTAGTACACTTGTAGACTCTCTTGTAATGGAGCTAACTATCTACTGTATCTCTTTTGATCACATTGCATCCCTTGCTGATGCTTTTCAATGATAACTCTTTACTTCATCACAAAAAAATAATCTAGTACACTTGTGATCGTGATGATATAATATGAGCTTAAATGTAGAAATGAGGATTCATATGGCCGACCCCAACTTGTTTGGGACTGAGGCATAGCTGTTGTTGTACACTTGTAATCCTGCTCAAGTGGAATGAATGCATGCTGATTCGATAAATCTTGGATATTTTCAAAGATTTCTGTAGTTACAACAAGGGCCATGTTACATAAGCTATACAATTATGTAGATGGATAGTGTAGCTGATTTCTAGGGATTTGATGATCTAGTTACCCTAGTTAACTTAGTCTTATTATGTATTTATATCCTTGTACTCTTTGAGTAATATACAGATTATTCTCTATATCTTCTATATCTGCTGATTACATACCTTGTTTAACATGGTATCAGAGCCATGTCCATCTCTGTTTGGGCTCCTGGTCCAAGCTCCAGTTGGGCCCTAGGCGTGAAGGGTGTGTTAAAGTGGGTTAAAGTCCCACATTGATTGGGGAATTGACTGGTGGTTTGTTTATATGGACTTGGGCAATCCTTCCCTCATGAGCTAGATTTTGGGATTGAGTTAGGCCTAGGTGCCATATCTTTACATGGTATCAGAGTATATTTGTTTCACTAGTTTGGGTCAGTAACTCCATCAGAGAATTGACAACTTCATCGGAAGTTGACTGATTGTTGGGGTGATGGCTGACTTGGAGAGTTGGAGTATAACTCTCACCACCTACTCGGGAAGAATCACCTCCGTCCGATCTGTCATTATCCAGATTTCGGTGGCCAGAAGAGACGCGCGTGTGTCTCACACGCCGGCAAACTGAACTCCGATAATCTCTCCATATGGCGCGTAAAAGGCGTGCGTGGACCATTCTCTATCCGGCTTCAAGCTTTCAAGGTCACCTTGGGATTTCCGATTGACATGTGGTGATTCTCAATCATATAACCACGTTTTGATAAAGAACAATTTCTGACCAGATTTTGTCTCCAATTTGTTTGGTCAGGTTTGAGTTTATTATCAGTCTATTTCTTTGATTCCGGAGTGTTATTAGGAGGCCGCTGAGATTGATTTGTGACTTATTTGGGTGTGCTTCCATTGCTACAATTTGAAAGTTGCTATCTGCTGGGTCTTTGTTGGCTCTCTGTCTTTTTTTGGTTAGGGTAAGATTCATCTGGTTCTTTGATCTAATTGAGGGGCTTACTGGTTGGGTAATTTTAACCTTGGGGGACTTTCTATCAATTAATTTTGATACTGTGAGTTGGAAAAAATGATGGTTTCTAGTCCATTATCTGATAAAATAGTTTTGGTTTTGGCTGAGGAATTTGCTAAATTTCTTCAATATAAAAAATCATTGAAGGAATCCACTTCAGTTAATGCTTTTACAGAGTCAGATAAAACATGTCTTATCACCTCTTCAAATAAATGGGTGATTGATTCATGTGCCACAAATCACATGACAGACAATCATAATATTTTTTCTAGCTTTCAATCACATAAAGCACCATTTCCAGTTACTGTAGCTGATGGATCAACTTGTAACAATGTTGGATATGGGACTGTTAAGCCAACCTCCATTATTACCTTGTCATCTGTATTAAATCTACCAAAATTGACCTTTAATGTGATTTCTGTTAGCAAAGTTACTAGAGACCTTAATTGTTATATCTCATTTTTTCCTGATCATTGTTTGTTTCGTGATCTTATGACGAATCAGGTTATTGGTAAAGGACATTTATCAGATGATCTCTACATTTTTGATGAATGAGAGCCTCGGTTTCTTGCATGCCTAGTGTCGTGTCTCCATTTGAAGCACATTGTCGATTGTGACATCCTTCTCTACCTCTGTTAAAGAAGCTCCGTTCTCAATTCTAGAATATTTCTTCATTGGAATGTGAGTTGTGTCGATTTGCAAAACATTATCGCAGCCTATTAAGTTCGAGGGTTAATAAGCGGCTTGAGTCAACTTTTGAGTTAGTTCATTCTGATGTTTGGGGACTATGTCCTGTCATTTCCAAAACCGGGCATAAGTATTTTGTTACTTTTGTGGATGATTTCTCTCGGATGACTTAGATTTATTTTATGAAGAGTCGCTCTGAAGTATTTACTCACTTTTGTGCCTTTTATGTTGAAGTTAAAACTCAATTTAATGCTTCGTTACACACTCTAAGAAGTGACAATGCTAAAGAATATATGTCAGAATTGTTTCAGTCGTACATGAGACAACATGATATTCTTCATCATTCTTCATGTGTTGATACACCCTCTCAAAATGAAGTTGCTGAGAGGAAGAATAGGCATCTACTTGAGACAACTCGGACACTTTTGTTCCAAATGAAGGTTCCTAAACAGTTTTGGGCAGATGCGGTCTCTATGACTTATTTTCTAATTAATCGCATGCCATCGACTGTGTTTGCTGGTAATATGCCTTACAATGTTCTTTTTCAAAACAAGTCAGTATTTCCGGTGGAACTGAAGGTGTTTGGAAGCACATGTTATGTTCGAGATGTTCGACCATCGGTTACCAAGTTGGATCCCAAGGCATTGAAGTGTGTTTTCCTAGGCTATTCTCGCCTTCAGAAGGGGTATCGATGTTATTCTACTGAACTTTGAAAATATCTGGTGTCAACCGATGTGGTATTTTCAGAAACTATCCTATTTTTCTATGCACCTCCTATTTCTACGAGCCAGGAGTAGGAAGATGAGTGATTAGTCTATCAAGTTACCCGTGCTTCGACAGAACAATCAACTGATGTTGTTCCTCCGTCTCCCAATTCTTCTGTCGAGCATCAATCAGTTATTGTGTCCTCAGCTCCTACTCGTCTATGCTAGGAAGACCTCCACTTGTTCAAGTTTATTCGAGGAGGCAAGAGACCAATGATACATGTCTTGCACCAGTTCCTTCGTCATCAATTCCTTCGACTGATCCTCCAGAAAATCTTGACCTCCCTATTGCTCTTCGTAAAGGTACACAAACTTGTAAATCCACATATTCTATTGCTAATTTTGTCTCCTATGACCGCTTATCCTCTACGTCCATATCTTTGGTTGTTTCTCTAGACTCCATCTCTGTACCCAAAACAATAAAAGAGGCTTTGAATCATTCTGGATGGTCTGCTGCAATGTTTGAGTAAATACACGCCTTAGAGGTAAACCACACATAGGATTTGGTGGATTTACCTAAGGGAAAGAAATCAGTGGGTGTTCACATTTAAAGTTAATCCAGATGGTGGTCAAAGGGTATGCTCAGACTTATGGGGTGGATTATTCAGACACCTTCTCCCCGGTTGCCAAACTCACTTCTGTCCGGATGTTCATTTCTCTAGCTGCTTCTGAGAGTTGGCCTTTACATCAGTTAAATATCAAGAATGTGTTCCTTCATGGTGACCTTCAAGAGGAAGTATATATGCAGCAACCATCTGATTTTGTTGCTCAGGGGGAGTATGAGAAAGTCTGTCACTCGAAGAAGTCCTTGTACGACTTGAAACAGAGCCCGCGAGCTTGGTTTGGAAAGTTCAGTGAGGTAGTTCAAGAGTTTGGACTGTAAATGAGCAAATGTGACCACTCAGTCTTCTATAGGCAATCTGCAACTGACATTATTCTCCTTGTTGCATATGTTGATGACATTTTCATCACAGGAAGTGATTTTGCGGGAATCTCCTCCCTCAAGTCTTTCTTGCATACTAGATTTCATACGAAGGACTTGTGCCAGTTGAAGTATTTTTTGGGAGTAGAAGTAAGTAGAAGCAAGAAGGGAATTCTTCTGTCTCAGAGAAAGTATATTCTTGACTTGCTTGCAGAAACTGGAAAGTTGGCAGCCAACCCTGCAGTAGTCCAATGGCTCCTAATGTGCACCTTATGAAAGATGATGTCGGTCCTTTTGATGATCCAGAGAGATACAAGAGGTTAGTTGGAAAGTTAAATCATCTCATTGTGACTCGTCCAGATATTGCTTTTGCAGTAAGTGTTGTTAGTCAGTTCATGTCTGCACCTACGGTCAAACATTGGGAAGCATTGGAACAAATTCTATGTTACTTGAAAGGAGCTCCCGGACTTGGCAGATTGTATAGCAATCACGGCCACACTCGTGTTGAATGTTTTGCAGATGCTGGATCCAAAATCGATAGAAGATCTACCACATGCTATTGTGTCTTTGTAGGAGGGAACCTAGTATCATGAAGGAGTAAGAAGCAAAACGTTGTATCTCGATCTAGTGCAGAATCGGAGTATAGAGCTATGTCACAGTCTTGTGAGATTATATGGATACATCATCTTTTAACTGAAATTGGGTTGAAGCATCATATACCAGCAAAACTCTGATGGTGTGATAATCAAGCAACTCTTCATATTGCCTGAAATCCGGTGTATCACGAGAAAACTAAACATATTAAGGTTGACTGTCATTTCATTCGTGAGAAGATTCAGGAAAATGTGATTTCCATTGGCTACGTAAAGACAGGAGAGTAGCTGATTTGTTCACAAAACCGTTGAATGGAACTGGAGTTGACTACCTTTGTGACAAGCTGGGCATGATCAATATCTATGCTCAGCGTGAGGGGAGTGTTACAGAATCTGTACAATTATGTAGATGGATAGTGTAGCTGATTTCTAGGGATTTGATGATCTAGTTACCATAGTTAACTTAGTCTCATTATGTATTTATATCCTTGTACTCTTTGAGTAATATACAGATTATTCTCTATATCTTCTGATTACATACCTTGTTTAACAGGCCCAAATAGAGCTGAGTGGGTATGCGTAGTTTGCAATTGAGGCATAGTTGATTGAACAATTGATCTATGCTTACAGTATACTGTTTAGAAAAAGGTGCATTAGGCACCCAAGGGTGTGACCTAGTGGTCTTCATTGGGTTGGGTTGAAAACCATGAGGTTTCAGGTTCAAAACCGAGCAGAGACAAAAACACTAGGTGATTTCTTCGCATATGTCCTAGCCGACACCAAGGTTATCAAAAAAGAAAGAGTGCATTACCTCACATACATCCTGGTATATCAGAAAAATTATGATGGCTGCTGCAACATAAGCCGATTCAGAGGTTCTGCGAGATATAATTGTGTTTCTGGAAGTCTGGAAATAGAATAAATATGGACTTTTTGGGTGGAAGTGTTGCTGGGAAGAAAAAGAAGGAAAAATCTGAACTAAAAAAAGAAAAAAAGAGATAATAAAAGGAAACTGGAATCTTTTGGAAAAATTCTTGATTAGATTAATGGGAAAAATAATTGTGTAGAGAAACTTTGACTTACTGCAAGTGCGTCGAGAAGTTCAATACCTTATTGATCGAGAAAATGTCCTTGCTTGTACTTCTCTTTATTTTCGAGGTTGGGTTGGTTCAGTCTAGTTCTAAACAAGTAGTCATAGGTGGAGGCGTTGCTTGATGGGCACCACTCATGTTAGTAGTTTAAGTGAGTAAAATATGTTTTCATCATGTTAACAACTCATGTTCTCTCATCCCGCTGAAATGTATTTTGATCTATTTTATGTTGGGGTAGCTTGCAAGATCTTTCAATCTTGCCATTGAATTTGACCAATAACATACCTAGAAAAGATTGGAAATCCCTAGCAAGTTAGAATTCATCCAAAAAAGATAGGCATGGCTTGCATATTTGTCCGTGCAGATTGAAGAGTGGGAAATGGTTCCGGGACATGAAAATGTGAAATAAACCCTGGTTAGAACGAGTCTGAATAGAATGATCACAATTTTATGATAACGGGCAGGCTATGCGGTGTTACTATTATTACAATGACTATTCTTTCTGCTCTTCTGATAAATATTTTTAAAGGCGTATTCTACTACATACCACTTGAACATAAGTATAAGAACAGAAACACGAAAATAAATATACGAAGAAGAGTATAACTGGCAAGTATGAAACAAATGTAGGACTTGTTACTGGCCTTTTTAATTTTTCAATTGGTTGAACTTCACATAAATAGTATCGGGAAGGTAGAAAACAGGGGAGGTGGGGTTCCTAGAGTATTGGAAAAGAAATTCAACTTTAAGAATATAATGTGATTCTGGACTGTTGCTGTTGATTGAGACTCCAATAAGTTGTTTTAGTTGTGCTGCACGAATGTGAGTTATTCTTGTGCTTATAAAGTATTTTAGTGATGCTGATAAAGTAGTTTGACATTTGCAGAAGCTAATAAAGATTTGATAGTATCTTCTCTGTTTTGCGCTTCTTTCTGTGGTCCATTGCGTCAAGTGATGGATTAGAATTCTGTCAATTAGTTAAGTTCTTATTCATTATATCTTGTTCTGGAAACAGCTAATAATTGAATTTGCAAAGAAAGAAGAAATTGGCTTTGAAGGAAGACAGCCAGCGGAGGTGTTATTAGGAAGAGACACGAGGCCTAGCGGAGAGGCTCTCCTTGACGCTGCCAAACAAGTATGTATTTTGCGTAGCTTCCATGAGCTTTGTTCACTTTTATTTAGTCATGTGTCTATTTGCTTTACTGCAGTTAAATTCAGGTGGAACTCATACTCCTATAGGCTTTGGCCTTGTGCACCATATTGCTATACACTCCTCTGTTATTTGCTTATTCAATTTTTATTTGGTGGCTGGCAAGATTATTCTCCAAAAATATTTTTACATCTATTTCCATTTTCTAGTTTTGGTTTGATAATCTCCTCCTTTGTCCTCGTCTTTTAATGACCCTTATACCTCCTGTTGGCCTTCCGTTTCATGCATGGATTTGCAGAATACAAGCACCAATGAACTCCTAGTTAGATAAACCACCATGATTTGCAATTCGGTTGTATTTATTGGTACTAAATTTCAATTGAAGGGAATCACTTCAGTTGTTGGAGCAATTGCCACTGACATGGGAGTGGTTACAACACCACAACTGCATTGGATGGTCCGAGCAAGAAATAGAGGCATGGAGACATCTGAATCTAGTTATTTTCACCAGCTTTCAAGCTCTTTCAGGTCACATTAAGTAGACAATTTTTTGAAGCCTTTAAATTTATTTGAGATATGTTCTAATAGAATGCTACCGACTTTTATAGGTGTTTGATGGATTTGAAGCCTGAGGAACGTAAGAACAATGGTGATGATGATAAATTGGTGGTGGATGGGGCAGATGGAGTTGGTGGAGAAAAGCTTCAACAGTTTAAGAAGACGTTGACTGGGTTGTGCATTGAAGTTCGTAACCAGGGAGATGGTATGCTTAATGAAGGTGTTGGTGCTGATTATGTGCAAAAAGAGAAGGTTGCTCCACGTGGCTTTGGTCCTGCTGATGTTGGGCTAAGGTGAAACATATTGTCTATTTTTAGAGAAGTTTTTGTTGAACTGTCCATTCACAGTGTTTGCGTATCTAGTGAGTCTAATATCATGTAACTGTAATGATAGTCACTAGATTTAATATTCATTTGGATGAAAGTTTAATAATATGGACCTACTATACCTTTTCAAGAAAAAAAATTTAATATGGACCTACTATCTAGATATACACCAGAAAAAGGAAATCTGATTATATCCTATGTGATTTCTCTCACTGGTGACTGGTGATGATAATTTAGTTTTGGTTTGTCGTATGGATTTGCTAGGATCTCGCTTATACCTGTTTTGTTGCACTTCCCTTGTCTTTCGTGGCCCTACTTAGGATTCTGTATGTGTGTGGGAGTTACTAACCTGATCGGTCCTCTTAGATTGCTCTTTTGTGTGTTGCAGTATCCAACTTGATGGAAAATTGATCGACGGTATCGTATTTCTTGCTAATTTACTGTATCAAATGTTTTCAAGATAAGTAACTTTTAGGAAAATCTTCAGTAAGAAGATTGTTTATCATGTACTCATATCTGGTTAGAGTGGATACAGGTTATGATTAGCATGATCTGTTGATATTGCAATCTTACTATTTCTCCAGTAGTTGTTAAAAATCTTCAGTTACCGTGGTGAAGAGAAATGGAAATTGATTACTTAAACGCTCCTAGTGGTTCAGGTGTGCCAGTTTGGATGGGGATGCTGATCGGCTAGTCTATTTTTCAGTTACATCGAATGAAAACAACCAGATTGAACTTGTTGACGGGGACAAGATATTGTCTTTGTTTGCTTTATTTATCAAGGAGCAACTAAGTATTTTGAACGAGGGTGAAGGTGAGAAAGAAAATGGCTCTTATCAAGCACATCTAGGCGTTGTGCAGACAGCTTATGCGAATGGAGCATCAACTGATTACCTTAAAGAGATGGGTCTAGAAGTTGTGCTTACTCTAACAGGAGTCAAATACTTGCATGAAAAAGCTGCTGAATTTGATATTGGCATATATTTTGAGGCAAATGGGCATGGAACTATCTTGTTTTCAGAAGCTTTCCTATCCTGGCTGGAGGCTACTCACAAGACGCTTTTATCAACATCAGAAGGTCTGACCTAATCTCCTTTGTTACTGTAATGGCCCTTAACCACCTAGTTTTGAACACCTATGTTATCCATCTGTTATTTATTTTAGGTTCAGCAAAACAAAAGGCTGCTTCAAGACTTTTGGCTGTCAGTCAGTTGATTAATCAGGCCGTGGGAGATGCTTTAAGTGGAGTGCTTCTAGTGGAGGTGATCTTGCAATACATGGGATGGTCCGTACATAGATGGAATGAGCTTTATCACGATCTACCTAGCAGACAATTAAAGGTCAGATTCTTCCACTTTTGAATTCAGTAATAAGTTCTGACTAGTTTGTAGTCGCTCCTATTGGCACATATTTGGGAATTCTCTGTTGACTAGCATGATGGGGCAGTAGTACTGATTATTAATCGGGGTGTGACTGATCGCCCATAAACAAACACTGGGATTCCAATTTTAATGAGACTTCTGTGTCAGAAATTCTGTCATGTAGTGAAACATCTTAATTTGGTTTTGGCTTCACATATAGTTTTCTCCATACTCATGTCCCTTGTGCAGAATTCTGAAAGAGTGAGAACCGATGCACAAGACGTGTGAATTCTTATAAGTTAGTTACATAATCCCCTCATTTTGTTCAAGGCTAATGGATGGAGCTCCATATGTTCCATTTTCTTAATAGAAATAGAAAAAGTCAACTATGCAATAAATAAGTGGGTAAACATTCATGCCAGTGCTATCATCCACTTGGGCTAAATTAAAAGCTAAGAGAAAGGAGAGTAAACAAAGAAGGAGAAGGAAACAGAACTAATCACTAAAAAGAAGGGTAGAAGAACACAGAGAAATTCAGCTTATCTCAAAACTACAAAGTTTCTCTTTTTTTCCTCCTGTTTCTCATCAATTCATAATTATTGGGAGAGACTCAGGGACATGCATTATCCGTACAAGTGGTTGACTTCAATAAAGAACCGAAGTGATTTCAAGTCCAAATTTCTAGTTTGCTGCTCACAGAAACTAGTTGACCTCTTCCCAAGAGGGAGAATCAACTTGACTTTTATATGTACCTGTGAAGATTCTCCAATTTCACTTATCACCATGTGCGCTAAATTTTTTCTCCATCATTGGAAGTTGAGCCATGACTTATTCGCTTCCTTTTTTTTTTTCCATACTGTTTTGAATTGCTTGTCCTTGTACCGAGCGTTTAACCGGAAACAACCTCTACCTCCTAAGGTAGGGGTAAGGTCTGCGTACACTCTACCCTTCCCAGACCCACTTTGTGAGATTTCACCGAGTATGTTGTTGTATCATTGGAAGTTGAATGTGAGCTTGAATAGGTCTGTTTGTAGGTCTTCATCTTATTTTAAGGAAATTTCACTTTGAAGATAAGTGCTTCAATTCCAGGATCCTTCTATTTTCAGGTAAAGGTTGTCGACAGAAGTGCAGTTGTCACAACAAATGCAGAGACCGTGGCTGTTCGGCCTATTGGCATTCAAGAAGCCATTAATGCTGAAATAGGTAATTCACAACAACTTACTCACCATGGTGAATGTACAAATTGGTGCCAATGAAGCTTAGATTTTGTTCTCAATGGTGAATTTGGTTGCTGAAATCCACTGTCTCTCTCTCTCTCTCTCTCTCTCTCTTGGTTGTAGCAGGAATTATTAGCTTATATGTTTTTCAATTGCACAAAACTCATGTTGCAGTCTTCTCCATAAACAATGTTGAACTTTAATATTGAGCCAAGAAAAGTTAAAATTAACTCGCAGCGTCTAGCTACTTATTTCTTAAGGCCCCCCCTAATATGTACATTCTTAAGGCCCCCCCCCCCCTAATATGTACATGCATTGATTAATCATGTGTTACAAGTGCCTTACCCTGATCAAATATGTCAATTTGTGCAAATTTATGTAGTCGGATGCTCCCTAATTAGCTATTAAACCCATATTTCTCATTTTTATCCAGCAAAATATCCCCGAGGACGATGTTTTATAAGACCATCTGGGACAGAGGATGTCGTAAGAGTATATGCTGAAGCAACCACCCAGGATGCTGCAGATGCTCTAGCCTCATCAGTTGCAAGACTTGTGGATCAGTGTCTTGGTTCTGGCACTGCTTGATTAACTCACTAACAAAATAGTCAAAATTTTGAGATTTTAACTGCTTTTTAGCAGATTGAACACTTAACTGTGAGAAAAAATCATTGTTTTCTGTCTGTTTTGGGCGTTAGTAGATGCGTTCTATAGCTCTTTGTTAGGCCATTTTGGGTCATGCTATGCCCTCATCTCCTCTGGGTCCTCCCTCTCTTGTAGAATTGTTGGAAAATCTTGGAAAAATTGAAGCTAATAATTGTACACTTGGCATATTTTTGTAACTGCTTTTGATAATAGTATTTTGCATCTTCCAGTTATGTATCCTGCTCAAACTTTGCATTTGCATTTTCCATTTCTGTGACCTGCCGTTGGATTACTTTCGATAGCCTTCTTGCCTGGTAGATTGAACATACTGTATTGGTAATCTCTTGTAGAGCCAGAGGCTCCCATAAGCTACTTCCATGAACTCACGAATTGAAGTCCTTGACAAATGTAGGGGTATAACAATGGCCATAAATATATATGTACAACAATGATATAACCAAAACATGATCTAATAGTAATCCAGATGGCGTTTACCACAAATTATTATATTAATAATAATGGGTCAGAAATCTTTCATTGGCCTCACACAAGAGAAGCCATTTTTAATACTGCATATCAACTACGATCATGATTAATTCGAGTAAACTCAAATTATTAATTTTGGACAGTATAACGAGGCTACATACTCGGAATGTGTGAACTTGCTCATACTAGTTTCATGTCTAGATAAATGAAGCAGGGTTCGCAAGAAGGTTGACAACAACTAGTCATTTTTTTGAATCGTCACAATACAAGAAAATGTAGAAAAGTTCAACTAGTTTTGAACTGACACATAAATTGAGCAACATGGACCATGATGATTCACACGCTTGGAATAGAGGTGTAGCAGTTATTGTAGCAATGAAGCCAAGTACATTCCTTTTGTTATACTAACTTCTTTAAGAAGAATTCCATTATTTTAAGTTGGCACTGCACTTCCAAACTACAGTTCAATAACTTGTCAAAGAACATGACCCTAGAAAACGGAGAAGCTCATTACCAGACGAGACAATAATAAACACTTCCTTCTGTATCTCTAACACAGTTAGAGGAGGACCCAAGGCAATGGTGACCAGAAAACACCTTTTTGGATTCTATCGATAGTGCATCTATTAAGTACATCTACAAGAAACGAAACTACATATGATATGCCTTTATATTAGTTGTTTCAATTTCATCAGATGTGATACACGCCTCTTCATAGTGGAGCCTTCTTGGATAACTTATTCCCGACCAGATAATCTTCTAAGGAGAGGAGAAGATTTATGACTATACAATGACATTCAATATAGTTAGATTGATGTTCAACTATGTGTACCCAAATGGTTCCGAAATCAATTAAAATTGTGGGGTCTTTTGTAGTAAAACACCAATAACCAAAGCTTTCAAGCATTGCAAACACAGGAAATCAATGAGATATAGCTAGTTATTCGCCAGACTCGAAACTTTACAGCGCAAAGAACAACTTGGAAAATCATGGCAACCTTGGAATGCCCCAATTTATGTTGCAAAACACCTTTTAAGTATCTTGTAGAATCATTATGAAAATAAATTTTGCAAAGCACTCGACTCTTATGACAGGAAAAATCATCTTAAGACTACACAAACTATAAGCACATCCAACTCAAAAGAGGGCACACTATAAAAATACTCAAATGGCCAAGAGAAATTGTGGTTGTTCGAGAAATTGTCGACTTACAAGGATAAATCAATATAAAGCACATCTGCACTTGGCTGCACCAAATTTCTTGGTCCAACATCAAAAGAAACTTTGACATACTTGTTGAAATAAGACGGACAGGAAAAAAGAGGAAAAGAACCACATGAAATAGATAGCCATTTCTTTGCGCATTAGAAAGCTTTCTTTTTTATTGCTCTTAACAGAGCTTTTACAAAGATGATCCATTGAATTCTAACACAATCATAGTGCCATTAAACTGAAGTCTGAAACTAGTAGCATTTGTATTCTGCTACAGCTTCTTCTAGTCATAAGCTAACATACCTAAGCACTGACGGTAAGAAGAAATTACATTTGATCAATTGGAACACTATTACTACTCCCAGGAGCCTCTGGGGGTCTTGGTCTAAGGAAATCTAAAACCAAATTGTTCTTCTCAGTAGTCTTACTTGGCGTCTGCTTCACAACCCTCAACACCTTTGGGTAAAGCTTCTCGGCAAAATATGGCCCAAAAATTTCCAAGTCAAACCCCTCTTTCATCTGGAAAGCTCTCTTAAAAGGATGGGAAGTTTGTAATAAAGGAATTCTTTGGAATATTACTAAAAAAACTACTGCTAATGTTTGGGGCACTAGATGGATCCCTAAGGGGTCGTTTGGTACGCGGATTAAGTTATCCCGGTAAATTTATCCCACCTGGGAGGTGAGATAAAATAATACCAACCTTGATGGGATAAGATGAGTTATCTTAGACTAACTTTGGGATAAACTTTATACCTTCAACCAAACAAGGTATAAAATTTATCCCGGGATATCCCACCTTATCCCGCGGACCAAACGACCCCTAATAGTGATACCCTTAGATCAATTATTGAAGGACCCCTTCATTCTGCTGACTACAAGCTCACCATCAGTTCTCTTTGCAATTCAACAAATTGGGATCTAACCAAGCTTTCTTTTGTACTTCCCGATGATATTTCCAACAAAATACAATCTATACCTCTGCCATTAAGAGAGACTGGCCCGGATATCCCTCTTTGGTCCCCTCATAACAAAACTACTAACTTCTCTACATCCTCTTGTTATGACCTAGTCGACAAACCTCTTACTACAACTCATGACTTTACTTGGATATGAAATCTTCATTCATTGTCCTACTAAAATAAAATTCCTACTCTGGATTTGCTACCATAAGAAGATACCTAGCAGATCACGTCTAAACCATAACAACAACATACCCAATGTAATCCCACAAATGGGGTCTGGGGAGGGTAGGATGTACGCATACCTTACCTCTACCTTTACAGGATAGAGAGATTGTTTCCGATAGACATCATGTCTAAACCATATAGGTATAAATATTGATGCTCAATGCCCAATGTGTCGTATGGCTGTTGAAACTCCTTCACATATTTTTATGGAATGCCCATCCTCCCAACACTTGTGGCATAGTTTAGGTATTTTCTATAACCCTTCTACTCAATGTCATTGGTTACATTACATCAGATACTGTCAGCCTCCGCTCCCACCCTATATTGATAAATGGGAGCTGCTATATCCCTCCATCATCTGGAATATATGGATTAATAGAAACCATAAAAACCATAATAACACCTCGCATCATGTAGATTACAACCTAATAGTGGCTAGAGCTAGGGAATATCAGCTCCTCCTGCAAAAAGAAACTTTCCACAACCCTAGAATTCCTATTAAAATCAAATGGCATCCCCCAAAACATGGTTGGTACAAACTAAACATAGATAGTGCTTTCAATCAAACCTCTAATACAGGTGGTATAGGAGGTATTTTTATGAATGAGAAGGGCTCTTGGATAGCTGGTTTCAATAAATACATTTATGATAACTCTCCCTTACAGGCTTAGCTATATGCACTGCAAGAGGGTCTTCACATGGCAGCTGATCATAATTTCTACCCCTTAGAAATTGAGACCAACTGCTCAGAGGTGATACAAGCCCTACTAAAAGGAAATTCAGTTAATGATTTCTTACTTGCACATTGCAGATGGTTAATGCTCCAGCAGAAGCAGTTGTTGATCAGGCATAATTTCCGTGAAGGGAACAAGGTCGCTCACAAGTTAGCCAAGGAAGCTTCCAAACAGTCCAGACGCACAACCACCATGTTTTATGCACTAGTTCCACTTTTTGTTAGTAAGAAAGTTGTAGCAGATATGAAAGCAGTACTTTTGTTACTAAGTATCTAGATGCTATGTCATGTAATAGACTACTAAGGATGGGGAATGCATGTATCCCCGGTACTTCTCCTATTATGCATACTTCTAATAGTATGCACCATTGTAATAGTTTTATCCTGCCTCAAGTAATAGTACATAATATCGTGGTTTGTTAAAAAAAAACATCCCTAAGCACCAACACGGGTTGTGGTGGAGTGGTAAGTATTCTTTCATCATTAACCAAATGTTCGAGTTCGAGCCCTACTTGGTAGGGAGTCGCCTTTGTTAGAGAGATTTTACCCCCAATGTGGGACTTCCTAGTGCAAATTCAGATTTAGTCGGACCCCAATGTGGGTACCGGACACCGGGTGTGAAACCAAAAATAAAAAGCTAACATACCTAAGCTGCCTCAATGAGAATATCAACTATGCTCCAATTAACTAACATCAATCAACTAAGCATCAATCCCTAACTAATTGGAATGAGCTATATAAATCATTCTGCTTTATTCAAGCTCAATTTATTCTTACAACATCAACAATAACATAACCCGTGTAATCCCACAAGTGGAGTCTAGGGAGTGTAGAGTGTACGTATATCTTACCACTACCTAGGAGGAGGGTAGAGAGGTTGTTACCGATAAGACCCTCACCTCAATATTCTTACATTTAATAAATTGTTTTTCTTAAACAAATTAGTTCTTTTTTTCTTTCTAAACCTAAAAATTCTAAGGGAAACAATAATTAAGAAGAGTAGCCAAACAAACTTAGAAACAAAAACATAAAAACACATCCAAAAGCTACAATCAAGAACACAAAATCAGAAAAATTGACAAACTAAATTAGGGTTTCTCATTACTCCATGCTCAGTAAATTACACCAAAATCATAAGAAAAACTTTTTTTTCAATTTTCTCAACTAAAAGAACTCAAATAACAAATCTTTCTGAGCTCTTCCTTACCCCGAATCAGAAAACCACGCGAAATTGGGGCGCGTCGGACCCACTCGCCGGCAAAACCTCCCAACGGCAAGGCTCAAGCTCATCGGAAACAGGACAATATCCGGCAAGTGTAACCTTATCAACAGAAGCGGCCACCGACCCGAATTCGAAAACGGTTATATCCGATGGCGGTGGGTACGGCCTGATAACCTCAATAGCTCCGTTCATACCCGGAACCTCTGGTTTCGGGTCGGAAGAGATTTGGGTTTGGGTTTTCGGGTCGAGTTTAGGAGTTACTTTTTTGTTGTCGCCTTTCCACCATGACAGAATTCCCATGGCTATATTAGCTACAAAGGGTTTTTTGTTGGGAGACTGTAGTGCGGATAATCGGATTTTCTCGGATATTTATAAGGGTTTTATATTAGTGCTTTATAAAAGCTAATTTCAAAGTTGATGCCACATATATTACGTGTTCAAGACGTGGAGCAGAAATGAAGGTTTAGTATACAATAGAGCCTTATCGTTTAATTTTTTTCCACACATTCTGCGCTAGCGAGAATTTAGTACACTATACTATTTTTTTTTCAAATTTTATTTTGTAACAATAATTTCTTCAAAATATATTTAAGAGATCACTTTAAACTATTCTCAAACATAAGAGATCATTTTGGTCATTTTCTCCGTATAAGTATAAGTGTGTGAAATGGGAAAGAGAAAAGTAAACATTAGACCCCAAACTTATGGCTCTCTCTTTTCCTCCACCTTTGAAATAGCCATATTAATGTGAGTTCAAGCTAAATTACTCTCTTCGTTTTAATTTATGTAACATCATTTGATTTGATATGAAATTTAAGAAAAAAAAATAGTTTCAAATTTATGATTCAAAACAAACCTTATATATTTGTGTGATTGTAAATCATCTCATAAAATTAAATTATTTATAAATATTGAAAGATTATATTCTTTTTGAGACAGACCAAAAAGGAAATTGTGCCACATAAATTAAGACACGGGGAGTATAATATTTTTCACAGTTATTGTTAAATCTAATACTCCCTCTGTTCTATTTATATGAAGGTGGTTGACTCGACACATAGTTTAAGAAAGACTTTTGAAATGTATGATCTAAAACAAGACATTTGAAAAATGTGTGACTACAAATTATTTCAGTAAGGGTAAAATGAAAAATTTAAAGTTATTCACTACTAAATATAAAAATATGTCATTTTTTGAGATTACTAAAAAGAAAAGAGTATCATATAAATTGGGGCGGAGGCAGTAACAATAAGAGTTTGTTAGATAGTGATGAAGACAAAAAATATTTACTTTTGTAAACTTAAAAGACCAAAATTGTACAAAAGTATATCTAAATGATCATTTTGAACTTACTATAAACATGAGGGACCAATTTTTGCATTTCCTCTATTTTACACATAGTATAAAGGTGTGAAATAGGAAAGAGAAAAGTAAACATCAGGTTGGCATCAATGGAGTTCTTAGACGAAGACGCCAAACCCAGATTTGTCCTCCAATCCAAGCCATTACCACAATCCACTTCCGACCCCGAAACCCAAACCCGATCTTTTTACCGACCCGGAGTCATAATCTCCCTTTCCATTTCTCTTCTCTTCTTAACCCTCTCTTTTCTCTATTTCAACCTTGAACCCATCGGATCCATCTTCTTATGGCTCTCTCTTTCCCTCCTTATTGGGCCTTTTGCTCCTATTTCCGTCACAGCTGGTGATATCCGGGTCGGAATCGGATCCCCCATTCAAAACCCGCCAAAAGATGATCTTTCTGATACCGAACCCGATTCGAAAAAATCAACCCGAAGATCCAATCGACCCACCAAGAAAAACGTTGACTTTGAGCCGCCACTCGCCACCCATTATGATCCAAACCCGGAAAAAATTAATGGGTCAGTGGTAAATTCGAAAAATAGTAATGGGTCGGTTGGGAAATTAGGGGAAAGTGTGTGGAATGAAGGGGATGAGGAGTTGTTGAGGAAGATGATGGGGAAGAACCCGGTAGGGAAACCGGGTCGATGGGAATCGATAGCTGAAGGGTTTAATGGGAGATTTAAAGCGGAGAGTGTGATAAAGAAAGCTAAAGAATTGGGTGAGAAGAAAATGAGCGATGAGGATTCGTATTTGAGGTTCTTGAAGGATAGAAAACCAATGGATAAGAGAAGTGAGAGTGGAAATGAGGGTGATCATTTTGAAAATGTGGAGGCGAAAAAGGCGGTGGAGAGTTGGAGTAGTGGGGAGGATTTGGCTTTGCTTAATGCATTGAAGACATTTCCGAAAGAGGTGGCGATGAGGTGGGAGAAGATTGCAGCTGCTGTACCTGGGAAGAATAAAGCAGCTTGTATGAAAAGAATGGCTGAGTTGAAGAAGGATTTTAGAAGTTCTAAGTCTGCTAATGCTGAAGCTTAGGTAACATATTTTCTGATATACAATACTTATTTATTAGAAAATATTACTTCATTAGTTGGTGTTAGTACTGTGATTTGTTGAGGAAGAAATTAATAGGCAATCAGTTATTCACTTAAAAAGTTTTGAAGTTATGTTGTTCTTTGAAATATGTAACTTGACGATGAATTATATGAATAAATTTATTTCCACTCCGTAGCGATTGAGCTCAATGTGTTGAATCGTCCTTCGTTGCAGTTTGCTAAAGATAATATCTTGACATTTGATGTCAAATCTTTGATCTTGGTACTATGTGGTGCTTGGAATCAAAATGCTTCGATGATTCACTCTTTCAATTGATTTTCTTGCCAATTGCTAGAATAAGTTGCTTGTGCAACCATACATGATAGGATAGTCAGCTTGATGCAGAAAAGTAAATGTGATTTTAACTGGTCTGATTATGCTCTAGCAGCAGTATTTTGAGGCAATAGAAAGAATTGGTTTGCGATTTGGTGAATAGATTTATTTGACTATTGGTTTGCTGGCAAGATTAACTTGACAATAAGAATGCATAGGCATTTTTATAAAAAAAAAATGATATCTTTAAGGAAAACTAAGTTTTCAAAACTCAGGGGATAAAATTGCTTTCTAACCGATTAGGCTAGCTCTAGACCATCTTGTTGAACTCTGTTGTTACTGTTGGGATAGAAAAAATCATGGCGCTTCTAACAATTGCAAATTTTGAACGATGATTAATCAGACCACACAAAAATTATACTAAAAGAAGCATAATATTAATATGATTTGGTCAAGTGACCTATATATTGAGAAAACTAATATAAAAAACATAAAATCTACCGAGAGAAAAATCCCCCCTTAAACAAGACTCTCTAAATGACTACATTATATATGATATTGTGTTATGTATGAGAAGAAAAAATCATCTATTTATAGAAGTCCAAAATTTTTCCGACGAAAAAAGGATAAATATGGTAGTCCTTTTTTACAAAGAAAATATTTTCAACCAATAAATTCTTCTTGAAGTAAAATAAAATTATGGTAGAATACAAATAAGATAGAAAATTCAGGGCAAATCTTGACAAATCTCCCTTTGACCGAATTTTCTGACAAAAAAATCTTGATTCTCCATCTTCATATCATCTTTATTACTGATGTTTGCCATGGTTAAAAATAAAGTTTAAAATATTATGGGTTAAAAATTATTAAAAAATATTTTGATTTCATTTTTAAAGATGCAACAACAGATACGGTTGAAAAATCATCTCCACGTGTAGTACTTGTTGGGTTTACAAGGATTTGCAAGAAACGAAAATTACAAGTAACTGCTTATGTAAGAATTGAAATTACAATTCAACTAGAAAACTGAAAATTACAATATAACAACAAAATTGAAATTACAATATTTATTGAACAAGAAGACCGGAAACTGCTTTGATTTTTGCTGAGTCGAGTGTGGCACTCTGTCCTTAAGACAATATTGCCCCGTATGTATCCTTTATACGTCCCGGACAATTCGTCTCCCAAGATAAAACAGTAATGGAACAATTGAGCAAAGGAAACTCAAGAGCTACCGTGAAGAATATTGAATAATGAAATGATGCTAGGAAGTTATAGGAAGAACTGATTTTCTGGTTGTATATTTTCGTGTATATCAAGTGTATTTTTCTGTACCTCAACAATGGTGTAAGGGGTGTTTATATAGGTGAGGGAAGGTTTAATCGCTTCATAACAACCATTATTGGCCAAATAATGGCCATTATGGAGGTAGTAAAGCCACCAAAATAAATAGTGAAAGACCAACGGATTTGGCCATTATAGGAGGAGTAATTCACCAAAATAAATGGTGAATTAGTCTTTGGACGTTTACATTCTGTCTGCCGAAATCGTATTTCTTGAAACTTAGGGGACCAAAGCGTACATCTTGAAACTTCAGGGACCAAATCGTACATCTTGAAACTGAGACCGAATCAGTACATCCGAAAGAATTCTCGTCCAAACTGTACATCTCAAGCTTCGGGATCAAACTGCATTTACGGAAAAGTTCTCTCGCCCAAAAGATAATATCGTATGCCCACAAATTTACACACCCACACCACTAATTCGTGAAGCCGTGAACCCGAGAACCCTGAATCGGACGGGCGGCGGCGGCAGCGTGTGGTCTTTCCTCGAACCAAGCACATCTAGGTCCTCCTCCTTTAAACACACGGGATACCCTGGGGTCCCAAACCCCAAACCAATTTCGAGTCTTATATACACAACAATTCTTTTTTCCTCTACCGATGAGGGAGAATTGAACACAACACCACACTTTCCATGCTTCAAACACCTCACTTCGTGGACCAATATCTCTTTCATTTCTCAATGAAATTTGACGATTCTTGGCCCTACGGTTATCTACGTACTTAGTAGATCATGCATGTGTGAAGAACCGAATTCTCCAACATACGTAACACTAGTGTTTAAGCCGTTAAAGTTGGTCGGTCGCAACTCCCGCCAAAGGCAAATTTCCAACAGTACTCTAGACAAAATTTCATTATCGCGAACTCGGTTGTAGCTTGATTTGAATAGGCCGCCTTGAACCTGTCTTCAACCCGTTGAACCATTGGCTGAATCATTGGTTCTGATACCACTTATTGGGATCGAAAAAATCATGGCATCATGTGGAAGCTAACAATTGCAAATCTTGAACGACGATAAATCAGACGACACAAAAATTATACTAAAAAAAGCATACTATTAATATGGTTTGGTCAAGTAACCTACATATTGATAAAACTAATATAAAAAATATAAAATTTACTGAGAGGAAAATCTCCCCTAAACAAGACTCTCTAAACGACTACATTATGAATGATATTGTGTTATGTATGAGAAGAAAAGGTCATCTATTTATATAAGCCCAAAACTTTTCCTACAAGAAATGGATAAATATGGTAGAATCCTTTTCTACAAAGAAAATATTTTCCACCAATAAATCCTTCTTGAAGTAAAACATAATTATGGTAGAATCCAAATAAGGTATGAAATTTAGGGCAAATCCTAACAGTTATCAAGTGGATGACCAAATGATTGAGGTTAATTAATAATATGTATTTTTGAAATTTCACTGATGGAGATAGATCATTGCAATTATGGTCTTCAACGAGGGATTCATAGTAAGCGTGAGTCAGCAACTTGCGTTGACTACGTTCCTGCTCATTGTACCGACCAAAAAAAATTAACCAACCGATATCTTTTTGCTAAGACTCAGATAGACTTTTTGCTCCTTAGAAAGGTTAATAACAGTCTTTGTAAAGACTGCAAGGTTATTCTGAGTGAGTGTCTTACAACCCGACATAAACTTTTGGTGATGGATTTGGAGATCAAGATGGAGAAGAAGAGGAGGATTGTGGATGACAAGCTAAGAATCAAATGGGGAGTTTGACCATGGCTAGTGCACATGAGATGGGGGAGAGGTTGATGGCCGGGGTCTTGGGGGAGTAGTGAGGATGCGATTGGTATGTGGGATAGGACGACCAATTGCATTCGGGAGGTAGCTAGAGAAGTGCTAGGGGTCTCGCGGGGTAGCCGTAGTGAACATCGATGAGACTAGTGGTGGAATGGTAAAGTTCAAGAGAAGGCGGAAGCAAAGAAAGTGGCGTATGCAAAATTGGTAGAAAGCAACGATGAAGTGGAGAAGTGGACGAATAGGGAATTATATAAGATAGCGAGGAAGGAGGCAAAGCTAGCGGTTACAGCGGCGAAGACGACGACTTTTGAACGTCTGTATGTGGAATTAGAGGAAAGAGGCGGATATAAGAAGTTGTACAGACTAGCCAAGGCGAGAGAGGGGAGGACCTGTCACGTGAGGTGCATCAAGGATGAGGACGACAAAGTACTGATGGTGGACGTGCTTATTAGACGGAGGTGGCAGTCTTACTTTCATAAACTCTTGAACGAAAAATGAGATAAAGACATTGTGTTGGGAGATCTGGAGCAATTCGGAAGGTACCGAAATTTTGGATATTGTAGAAATATTAAGGTTGAGGATGTTAAATGTGTTGTTCGCAGGATGCACAGGGGACGAGCGACTAGGCTTGATGAGATCCCAGTTGAATTTTGGAACAGCGCAGGCAGGACAGGTTTGGAGTGACTGACTGAGTTGTTCAATGTCATTTTTAAGACGACAAGAATGCCCGAAGAATGGAGGTGGAGTAAAATGATTCCTTTGTACAAGAACAAATATGACATCCAGAGTTGCAACAACTATATGAGTATCAAGCTGCTAGCCACACTATGAAAGTTTGGGAAATGATCGTGAATATGAGGGTGAGAAGAGGCGTGTCTATTTATGAGAACCAGTTTGGATTCATACCGGGGCGTTCGACTACAAAAGTCATTCATCTTATTAGGAGGTTGGTGGAGCAGTATAGGGATAGGAAGAGAGACTTACATATGGTTTTCATCGACTTCGAGAAGGCATAAGACAAAGTCCCTAGGGAGGTTCTATGGAGTTGTTTGGAGGTTAGAGGTGCACATGTGGCGTACACTAGGGTGATCAAGGATATGCATGATGGAGCCAAAACCAGGGTACAGACAATAGAAGGAGACTCAGAGCACTTTCCAGTGATGATGGAGCTGCACCATGGATCAACTCTTAGCTCATTTTTATTTGCCTTGGTGATGGATGTACTGACGCGACAAATCCAAAGGGAGGTACCATGGTGTATGTTATTCGCAGACGACATAGTCATGATTGATGAGACTCGCAATGGAGTGAACGCTAAGCTGGAGGTTTGGAGACATGCTCTGGAGTCTAAAGGGTTCAGGCTGAGTAGGACCAAGACAAAATATTTGGAGTGCAAGTTCAGTAACGGGAGCGACCTTGAGACAGGCGTGGAGGTGAGGCTTGGTACTCGGGTCATTCTAAAGAAAGAAAGCTTCAAGTACCTCGGGTCTATTATCCAAGGGAATGAAGAGGTTGATGACGATGTCACACATCGTATTGGGGCAGAGTGGATGAAATGAAGGCTCGCATCTGTAGTCTTGTGCAATAAAAAGGTGCGACCAAAACTTAAAGGCAAGTTCTATAGGGTGGTGGTTAGACCGACTATGTTGTATGTGGCAGAGTGTTGGCCAGTCAAGACTTCACACATCCAAAAGATGAAAGTTGCGGAGATGAGAATGCTGAGATGAATGTATGAGCATACAAGGATGGATAAGATTAGAAATGATGATATCCAGGACAGAGTGGGAGTGGCCTCGGTGGAGGATTAGATGCGGGAAGCGAGGTTGAGATGACTCGGGCATGTGCAGAGGAGACACAAATCCCCCAGTGCGGATGTGAGGTTTGATATGGACGGGTTCAGGAGGGGTAGAGGTAGGCAGGGGAAGTATTGAGGAGAGGCGATTAGACGGGATATGACACAGGTGCAACTTACTGAGGACATGACCTTAGATAGAGGGCTGTGGAGGACACATATTAGGGTAGAATGGTAGTAGGTAGTTGGGCGTAGTCCTACTTATGCTTACATACTGATAGTTGTTGTGTGATTATAATATTGTTTTATAGTCCTATGTCGTTTGATTCTTGTTGTTGTGTGTTCTTTCGTGTACTTTGTTTATCTTATTTACCTGCATTAGTTACTGCTTCTTTTTTTCCATAATCTTTATCATGACTTATTCACTTTTGTTACCATCATTGTCATACTGCTTTAAATTTCGTGTCCGGGTCTGACCGTTTCTCTTGTTTTGCTTGTGTGTATGCTTTGTCTTGAGCCAAGGGTCTTCGGAAACAACCGCTCTACCTACCAAGGTAGAGGTAAGGTCTGCATACACTCTACCTTCCAGACCCCACGGTGTGAGATTTCACTGGATATGTGATTGTTGTTATTGTATCTTTAGTTCTTTGTAATAGTGCCAATTAAGTTAAACAACGAAAAAAATTGAAAGGAGGGAATAATATGTTAAAAGACATTTAGCACCCCAAGGGCCAATGTGACTTAGTGTACAATGAAGTGGGTTTAAACTTTCAAGCAATATTTATTAAATCTCAATAAAAATAAAATCACTAGGTTTTGTAGAACTTAAACAAGGAATTAGAATCAATTCTTCTATTTCAATTTCTCAAATACTCGGACAACACATAAGCCTTGGTGCATGGGCATAGTTATGATCCGATACTTGTGTTGGTGGAAGATAGCAGAGACTTGGTAAAATAGTCTATGTGCCCACAAGTTGGGCCGAATGCCGCCACCGTTATGAGAAAAATGTAAAGACATTCAAAAACTTAAACAAAAGTAGTTACTAACGACTAATGTGACAAATATTTGAAATAACTAGAAGCAACATGTTGATAGTTTGGAAAGGAACCAACTCATTTGTCTTGAAGAGACATATATTTGAGAATTGAAATATTCTAAAATGTCTTCTCTGTGGTGTCATACGAATCATACTGCCATCCCATTAATTCATCCTCTCTTCATCTGCAACATGAGTACCAAGTCAAATTAGAACAACTTTTTTGGCATTTTATATGAAGAGAATATATATTCAATGCCATTTGAAATCTTATGTAGGGAAGGTTTAGAATTTAGATAGAGTAATTAATTAAAGATTCAGTGATCCGGCTTTGCTAATTACTGATGATCTTCAGCTACTTGTCTGTATATTTTGGCTTCACTCTCCAAATAAAATCTTTTCATTGTCGTGGTAAGAATGATCTTCCTTGATTATTTCATTTCAAAGAGGTAGTAAATTTACTCATGATACAAGCATCATCCTTGCTAGAATTAAGGTAGTAAATAACTAAATATATACCTTACCATATATAAAAAATACTGAAAGATTATGTAATATTCACAAATCACAAATATTATATCACACCCCGCAGTCTAAGCGGGAGGTCGTCGTATGCTGAGACTGTCCCGAAAATCTTCAAATAGAACCAACATGAGACCTTTTATAAAAATATCAGCGATTTGATAGCGTGACAGGACATGTAAGACACGTACTTGTCCACGAGCAACCTTTTCGTGAATAAAGTGAATATCCATCTCAATATGTTTAGTGTGTTAATGTTGAATCAAATTCCCTTAGAGATAAATCGCACTAATATTATCACAATAAATCAATGTCGCTTTCGGAAAAGGACAATGGAGCTCTAGAAGATGGTTTCGTAGCAACACGATTCAGAAACCACATTGACAACTCCCCGATACTTTGCTTCGGCACTGGACCTAGACACGGTAGCTTGCCGTTTGGAAGACCAAGAGATCAAATTGTCACCAAGAAAGACACAATAACCAGCCTTGGAGCGTTTGATATCTGGACATCCACCCCAATCTGCATCAGTATAATAAATGAAAGTGGTTGTCAAAGACGGATATATATATGCAAGCCATGATCGAGAGTGCCCTGAATATAGCGCACAATGCGCTTAAAAGCATGCATGTGATCGTCCATCGGGTTATACATGAATAGACAAATCTGTTGCATAACATAAGATATGTTGGGCCTCGTGAAAGTAAGATATTGTAGGGCTCCTGCAAGGCTGCGGTAATGTGGTGGATCAACATGTGGCTTGCTGGAAGTAGCACTCAACTTCGGTTTAGTATCAATCGGAGTGGAAAACAGCTTACAAGAGGACATGCCAACCCGTTCAATGATCTCTTCTGCATATTTTTTTTAGGCAAAAATAATCCACTTGCATGCCGTGTTACAACTATTCCCAAGAAATAACTCAATGGCCCTAAATCTTTCATAGCAAATTCTGAGCTAAAAAGAGACATGATAGACTTGCGAAGAGCATCAGATGAAGCAGTTAAAATAATATCATCCACATACAGAATGATGTAAGCCATATCATTACCGTGACGGTATATGAAGAGAGAATGATCAGACCTGTTGTTAGAAAACCAAATAGTAGAAACATAATCTGCAAACCTCTTGTACCAGACATGAGGAGCTTGTTTGAGCCCATACAAGGATTTCTTTTGTAAACATGCATGATTAGGATAAGTGGGGTCTCTGTAACTCATGTGCTGATACATGTACACTGTTTCATTGAGTTCTCCATGCAAGAATGCATTTTCACATCAAGCTGATGTAGAGGTCATGCCTTAGAAAGAACCAAACTTAGTACAGTGCGGATAGTTGCTGGTTTGACCATCGGACTGAAAGTCTCACCGTAGTCCACACCAACCTGTTGAGTATTTCCATCACCTACAAGACGGATTTTATGCCTCTCAAATGTACCATCAGATTTTTCTTTATGACTAAAAATCCATATAGACTGAATCACATTAACATCAGGAGGACGAGACACCAAATCCCAAGTCTTATTATTAATAAGAGCATTATATTAATCATTCATAGCCATTTTCCAATTTGGGTCATTAAGGGAAGACACATGATTACAAGGTAGAGGTTATTTGATAACATGGGTGTGAAAATCGTATTTTTTATTTGGTTTGAAAATCTCATGTTGACTACGAGTGACTGGCCGTTGGGCCGGAATTGGAGTTGGTTGGATAGGGGAAGTGGTATTGGGTTGACTTGTGATGGGTCCGGAGGCCGAGGGAGAGGGGAGCGGACTCCTCGGGTGTGGGCCTCCAGCCGGTGGACTGCCACTGCCTGGGAGTGGGCCTCCAGCCAGTGGGCTGCCAGCGAGAGGTGCCGCCGGGCTGGCAGCCAACTGTTAGACCAAATACGGGGGCATACTATCATTAATAAATTCGTACGTATGAGGCACATAATAATGTATTTTGGCAAAGGGAAGATTTGATTCATCAAAGACTATGTGGCGACTCACAGTGATTTTATTAAGGGATGAGTCGTAACATTTGTAACCACGATGGTTTGACGGATATCCCAAAAAAATACACGGAGTAGACCGTGATTGAAGTTTATTGATGGTAGTTGAAGAAAAAAGAGGATAGCATAAGCACCCGAATACTCGGAGATGAAAGTAAAATGGGTCCCTTAGGTATAGAATTTTGAGAGGGGATTGATAGGCTAATTGTTTTATTGAAAGTATGTTGAGGAGATATGTTGTTATGTGTAATGCATGATGCCAAAATTATGGTGGTAGAGAGGCATAAGCAAGTAAGGTTCTAACAATGTTATTAATGGTTCGAATTTTTCTTTCCGCTTTTTCATTTTGAGATGAGGTATGTGGACAGGAGAGACGAAATGATAAACCGTTAGCTTTAAAATGGCCCATTATCAAATTCTCTACCATTATCACATTGAATATTTTTAATGTCCCGTTCAAATTGAGTGCGGATGAATGCTCTAAAGAGAGAAATATTGAAAAAACTTGTGACTTTTTAGACAAAGAAAATGTCCACAAAAAACTAGAGTAATTATCTAACAAAAGAAGATAATATCGATGGCCCGAAGAGCTCAAAACAGGAGATGTCCAAATATCACTATGGATAATATCAAAAGGCATAACAGTGCATGAATTAGAAGCAACAAAAGTCAATTTAATAAATTTTCCAAGAGGACATGAGCGACAAACATGAGAATTACGAGTTCTAGTACACTCAATAAATTTATTTTGTTTAAGGGAGGCAAAAACAGGTGCTCCTGGATGAGCCAAACGTTCATGCCATAAAGAAGGTGCTAAAGATGCAAAAATGGTCGGTAACGCGACTCGATGTGTGATAGTGGTTATTGGATATAGCTCGCCCCGACTATCGCATCTCATTAGGCGCATCCCCGTCTGAAAATCCTTCATGAAAAATCCAAAAGGATCAAATTTAACAGAAATTGAATTGTCAGTGGTAAAATTTCTAACTGAAACCAAGTTTTTAATCAATTAAGGAGCATGAAGGATATTCTTTAAGGCTAACGGTGGGTTGGGGGGGGGACAAGTTTGTATTACCATCATAACCATGAATTGGAATTGAATGTTCATTTTCGATAATTATATCACGATTATTGCTCAAATTAAAATATGACGAGAGATTACCTTGTGAGGACTTCATATGAGACGTTGCTCCAATGTCCATGTACCAGTTTGTGTCGGGCGGATTGAGCCCAATAGTGTGCATCGCGGCCTCGATGTCGATTGGTGTGGCTACTGTCGAGTGGGCATGTTGCCATTAGTTTGGTTGTGGCCCAAGTACGCTGGGCTACTGGCCAGTGTGGCTCGGATTGGGCCTGGCCCAAGTTCCTGAAGGAAAAGGGTAGGGCGAGACAACCCAAGGCCACTGTCAGGCCCAATGTGGCGGTCCATTGCCCCACTGGGTCCGCGTCTGCCACGCCTGGCTAGACCTTTGTTGCTGGCCGCCGCCCCTACCGCCACCTCCACCACTTCAGTGGCAGCGGGCTTGGTAAAATGGCGGAAGAGGGCTGCTTTGGCGGATGAGTGTACCAACGCCACTATACGCGTTAGTGAGACCGACAACCATTTGTAAAACGAGCCGATTGTTAGTTACCGGCGCACCGACGTTTTTGAGTTGGTCCGACAAAACCTTGAGTCGTTGACAATATGCAGATGTATTGGAAAATCCGCCATGTCAATGGTGGAGAATTCTTGCTCAACTGTGACGGTCCGGGAATTTTTATTATCCTGGAATATGTCACGTAATCGATCCCAAGCCTCCATTGTCGTGGAGTTGGGTTCAAGAATCGTATGCAACAAATCACTCGATATTGTGGCATAAATCCACTGGAGAACCGTTGCATCGAGGGTCAACCATAATTCCTTTTCATCATCGGTTTTTGGCACCTTCTCCTTGTATTTTTCCGGTGGAATTATGTGATGGATAACCCGGTGTGACCTACAATGAATTTTGAAGAGCTCCACTCATATCACATAATGGATTTTTTCCATCTCAAGAGTGATGGATATATGAGACTTAATATTTGAAACAGCTAGGGCTGGATAAAAATTTAATTTCGAGTCAGACATGGCTGACGGGACAAAGAAGAGGACGTCGACAAGAAGGAATTTTTAGGGTTTTGTGGAATTTTTGGATTTGGAACTTTCCCTAGAATTGGATTCCATGTAAGAATTATCTTCCTTGATTATTTCATCCCAAAGAGGTAGTAAATATATCCATGATACAAGCATCATCCTAGGCTAGAATTAAGGTAGTAAATAACTGAATATACACCTATCATATACAAAATATACTGAAAGATTATGTAATATTCACAAATCACAAATATTATATCAACTATTCTATCGGTCATAATGTGAATATAATTGACCCTTGATTGATTCTTATACCTCTATAAGAAAAAACAAAAAAAATTAGACAATAGAATTTTGGCCCTTTTTCTAATCTTGAATTAGAGGTGTACATTTCTTGCTAACATTTTATAAACCTGTACCTATGACACATTAATTAGTTACACAACTTAAGTAGTTATCTCTAGTCAAATAATATTAATACGCAACTTTTGTCATGGCAACAAGAATTTCTGCTCCTAATTAATACAACAGCTGCCTTGCTAATCTTGATAATCATTTCTCCAATTTGTTGTAATCTTTGTGAAGCCAATCATCAGGTCTTCTCAGATAAAAGTATTACTACTAGTGCTACAAATTCACCAGCTTTAGTACCCAATATGGCAAGTAAAAATATTACCAGACATAGTACAAAAAATGCTTCATCAGAAGAGAAGATACGGGAGAGAGGTTTGTTAGTGTTTGGTATTGTGGCAGCTTGCAGATGCAATCTATGCTTTCCTCGGAGCTGTAATTGTCGCATTTGTGATTTTCACTTTTGCTGCCTCGGCAGAAAGTAAAACACAAAGACACGCGGATAGAGGCTGATTCAGAATTTAAGTATCGCACATTAGAGAGTAATTTTAAAATAGATAACTATATGTAGGGTCGAATCAAAAGCTATGGGCACACATGCTTTTGTTTCATGGCTGCTAAGTTATCCAAAATACACCTTTATTATTTCTTGTTTTCTTAATTATGTATTGGCAACTCAAGTTAATGCGGTCATTGTTAGAGAGCAAGATATGTTGCTATGTATTGTGTAGGTAAAAACTGAATTTTGGGCTTAACTTAACCCCAAAAGCTAGCTTGTAAGGTGAGGATTGTCCAAATCTATATAAGGAGTCCATGTTCTCATTCTATTTTCGATGTGGGGCTCTTAACACTCCCCCGCATGCCCAGACCCCGTTAACTGGACCGTGGATGACATAATTTAGGGACCCAACCTCGGTGAACATAGAATTGGGTCGAGTCTGGCTCTGATACCATGTAAAGAATGAATCTTGGGCCTAACTCAACCCCAAAAGCTAGCCTGTAGGGTGAGGATTGTCTAAGTCCATATAAGGAGTTCATGTTCCCATTCCATTTCGATGTGTAACTCTTAACAGTGTAAGATCTTCAATATTTGTTAATCCTGACGAGGATACCAAATATACAATCTTAACCTGTATATTATATGTATAACCATTTGAGATTGGGCTCGTGCTAAATGTATATTATATGTATAACCATTTGAGATTGGGCTCGTGCTTTAGCACGAGCAACTTCTTCACTAGTATATATTATAATACAGACTATTTCCGATTGTCTTTTACAATATTAGACACGAGTCGTGAAGAAAAAAAATCTAATAAAATCATATATCATGGAATATCAATATGATTTAATAGTACAGCCATGTATGTTAGGAACTTGTAGTTGTGCCAAATATGCAATGACACAAGTTCCGCTTGCATGATGTATTATTTAAGATATTAAGTTCCTTTTAATTTTTTTATAAATGAATTGTTCAAATCATCTTCATCAATATTTTATGTTTAAGATATTACGTTTTCCTTTCTCATATCTTGAATTATTTGGTTTATAACAAACAAAAGATGTTTAAAGGACAAACATTATAAGTTATTCCAATACTGTCTTTTGTAGAATTTATTATTATTATTATTATAAGTATTAATGTCATTTGATATTATTCATAGTGATCTATGGACGTCTCCTGTTCTTAGTTCTTTGGGTCATCCGTATTATGTTATCTTTTTGGATGATTATTATAAATTTTTATGGATTTTTCCGATAGCGAAAAAATCTCAAGTTTTTTTCATCTTCTTAAAATTTAGAGCATTCATTAGAACCCAATTCGAACGAGAAATAAAAAATATCCAATGTGATAATGGCAAAGAATATGACAATGGGGTGTTTCGAGATTTTTGTGCAAATAATGGGATCTATTTTTATTTTTCTTGCCCTCATACGTCTTCACAAAATGGGAAAGCCGAACGCAAAATTCGTACCATTAATAACAGTGTTTGCACTTTATTGATTCATGCTTCCGTACCCCCATCTTTTTGGCATCATACTCTACAAATGGCTAAATATTTTCTTAACATTCTTCCTTCCAAAGGTTTGACATATTCGTCGCCTCTTCAAATTTTATATAATAAGACTCATTCGTATTCGCATCTTAGGATCTTTGTGTGCTTATGTTATCCGTTATTTTCGTCCACCACAATTAACAAACTTTAGCTCCGTTCTAGCTCTTGTGTGTTTTTGGGTTATCCGTCTAATCATCGTGGCTACAAATGTTTTGGTTTATCGTCTAGTAAAATCATCATTGGTCGCCATGTAATTTTTTATGAATCTCAATTTCCGTTTGCTAAGGCTAGTAATCCCGTGCCTAGTTTGTATAATTTTTTGGATGATGGTATATCCCCGTATATTATTCACCATTTTTTGGACGTGTCCCGTACCCCAAATCCGCCCGGTAGTGGCCCCATCGTATCGTCACCACTACGGTTCCGCGGTGGGTCGATCTAGTTCTTGGGCAAGAACGGTACATGGGCTACCACCTGACCATTACCGCCATTGTTTCTTCGTTACCAAGTTAGTCGGCATGCCCATCGCTTTGGCGACCCGATCCGAGTCCCGAAATTTTCCAAAATCCATCCGCTTCTTCCCCGAGTCATAGACCAGTCACTCGTAGTCAACGGGGTATTTTTAAATCGAAAAGACATTTTAATTTAAATTCTAATGTGCTTAAATCACCATTACCCAGTAATCCTGTATCTGCATTAAATGACCCGAATTAGAAAATTGCTATGACCGATGAATATAATGCTCTTATTGATAATAAGACGTGGGAGTTGGTGCCCCGTCCATCTGGTATTAATATTATTAGGTCTATGTGGATTTTTGCTCATAAGGACAATTCAGACGATTTATTTGCAAGGCATAAGACGTGACTTGTGGGTGATGGTAAGACTCAGCAGGTTGGTGTGGATTGTGGTGAGACGTTTAGTCTGGTGGTCAAGCCGACTACCATTCGCATTGTGCTCAACTTGGCTCTTTCGAAAGCATGGCCCATTCATCAGTTAGATGTGAAGAATGCTTTCTTACATGATGATCTCAAGGAAACAATCTATATGCATCAGCCCTTGGGGTTTAGGGATCCCAAATATCCTCATCATGTATGTTTGTTGAAAAAGTCCTTATATGGGCTTAAGCAGTCTCCACGGGCCTGGTATAAGAGGTTTGCCGACTATGTTTTGACTATTGGGTTCACTCACAGCAGGTCGGATAATTCCTTGTTCATATATCATTGTGGTTCTTCCTTGACTTATATACTATTATATGTGGATGATATTATCTTGACTGCCTCTTCCGATGCATTACGCCAGTCTATCATGACAATGCTCAGTTATGAGTTTGCTATGAAAGACTTAGGGCCCTTGAGTTATTTTTTGGGGATTGATGTCACTCGTCATGCAGGTGGGTTGTTCTTATCACAGAGGAAGTATGCAGCTGAGATCATTGAGAGAGCTGGGATGTCATCCTGTAAGTCCAATTCCACTCCAGTTGATATTAAACCCAAGTTGGGAGCTGCGGCTGGCTCACCTTATGAGGATCTGACCCGCTATCGCAATCTTGCAGGAGCCCTTCAGTAACTTACTTTCACGAGACCAGATATTACGTATGACGTACAATAGATGTGTTTATTTATGCATGATCCTAAGGTTGAGCACATGAATGCCCTCAACCGCATTATTTGGTACATTCAGGGGACACTTGACTATGGCTTACATTTATATTCGTCATCGACATCTACTCTTGTCTCGTATACATATGCTAATTGGGGTGGCTGTCCGGACACCAGACGGTCTACGTCTGGCTATTGTATGTTTCTTGGTAATAACTTGGTCTCATGGTCTGCTAAGCGTCAATCGACATTGTCCCGCTCTAGTGCAGAGGTTGAGTATCGAGGGGTAGCCAATGTGGTCTCTGAATCATGTTGGTTGCGCAATCTTCTTTTAGAGCTTTATTGTCCTATTCAGAAAGCTACCTTGGTTTACTGTTTTAATGTTAGTGTCATCTATCTTTCTGGTAATCCAGTTCAGCACCAGCGCACCAAATATATCGAAATGGACATTCATTTTGTTCGCGAAAAGGTAGCTCGTGGACAAGTACGCGTCTTCCATGTCCCTTCCCGATATCAGATTGCAGACATCTTTACAAAGGGTCTTCCCTCGGTCCTTTTTGAAGATTTTGGGTACAGTCTCAGCGTTCGAAGATCGCCCGCTGTGACTGCGGGGTGTGTTAAATATACATCCGATATATACAATATAAATGTGTATATCAGATCTCGAGTTACTGTAGCAGGCCCACAGTTTGGATTGTTTTTGTATATAATGTGTATATTTGACTTGGTACCCATGTTGCAGATGAAGAGAGGATGAATTAATAGGATGGCAGTATGATTCGTATGACACCAGAGAGAGACATTTTAATATATTTCAAATCTCAAATTTGTGTCTCTTCAAGACAAATGACTTGGTTCCTTTCCAAACTAGCAACATTTTGCTTCTAGTTATTTGAAATATTTGTCACATTTTTTGTTAGTAACTGCTTTTGTTTGAGTTTTTGAATGTCTCTACATTTTCCTTATAATCGTGGTGTCGTTCGATCCAATTTGCGCGCACATCGACTACTTCCCGAGTATCTGCTACCTTTCACCAGTACAGACAACGAGTACGTAACTCTACCCGTGCATCAAATCTTATGTGTTGTCTTAGTTTTTGAGAAATTGAAATTATAATTCCTTGTTTAAGTTCTACGAAATCTAGTGATTTTGTCTTCACTAAGATTTAATAAATACTGCTCGAAGGTTTGAACCCACTTAATGTTAATGGAACTAGAAGAGAAAATCGAAGACAGAATGAACAAAAACTCATTGCATTAATTCATTACATTGTTTCCAGCACTGAAAATAAAGGACTACGTCACTATTTATAAAAACTAAAGGGAATAAAATAAAAATAAATATGTTATTTTCGGTAAAAACGTATCCACACCCTGTGTATACGCCAAACTAATGAATGTAAGACAAGTGTCTTGCATACACTCATTCATCTCTTAACTATGATTAAGTGATATGTATTTTCACTGATTTTCAATTACTATGATTAATAATCTTGGTTTGGCGCATACACCCGGTGTGGATAAGTATTTTCTGTTATTTTTCTTATAGATACTAAACTAAAAGGAAGCTAAATATTCTTTAATTAATGTAGATCCTATATTTAGAAAGAAATTAAATATTCTAGAATATTCCTAGACTTAAAATAAAGTAAATATTCTACCATTAATGGAGATCATAAAATAAAAAAATACATCTTTTCACACCTAAACTTGCATAAAAAATTTACTTTATTAATTAAACTTTTACTTGTAATTATTGTGGAGAATATGTGTGTGTTGGTACTCTATTGTACTTTATAAAGCAGTACGGGAAGTAAATAACTATTACAAGTGTTCGAAAGGATAAATAAATGGTCAATCTTCAAAACAACGGCAAGCTTGTTGTGTCTTGAATCTTGATAACTTTGCAAGGCCAATGTTGAGAACTGTCGCAAGCTTGTTGTGTCTTGAATCTTGATATCCTAAAATCAAGAAACAACTAAATTTGGATGGTTACAACGTTGTGTGTTGAGTCGAGGGATTGCCCTCTGTCCTTAAGACAAGATTGCCTCGTATATATGCTTTTACGTTAGCGGGCAATAGTCTTCCAAGATAAAACAACACTTTAATCTCAACGCTACAAAGCCAATAGGTTGAGCCTGCCGAATAAAATAATTATGAATCGACTTGCTGAAGATATGGAAAAGGAAGGAAGAGTTTCTATCTTCTCTTCTGTTTTGTCTCTGTGTATATAGTGTATCTCTGTTGTGCATATCTAGTGTATATTACACTGTATTTCGTCACTGTTTTTGGGTATTTTTGTGTGTTTTACTCACTGTTTCGTCACTAAAATGTGGTGCTATTTTCGTGTATATTTCTGTCTGTATGTTTCTGTTATTCAGTCACGAATTGAGCCAAAGGAGACATCAATATATAGCATGGAGGAGGCTGCCCAATAGCCACAAACAAGGCTCTTAATAGCCATTAGTGAGGGCTGTTAATGGCACCATTAGTGTGGCAGGTTTAAGGCTGATCATGGCTATTGAAGAGGGGCTGATTAATGGTCATGAAGGAGGGCTATTTATGGAGTAGTTAACAGCCAAGTAATGGCTGGTTAATGCTCCAAAAAATAGTCCAAACGGTAGGCAGAAAGTTTCTGCCTTCCGTCTTTCCCAAAATCAATTTTCCAGAAATTCTTGGGACCAAACTGTAAATATTAATCAATTTAGGGTCCAAAAAGATAATATCAGAAAGTCCCCACAGCCCACAGCCCACGACTCGAGCCCGAGCCCGAGACCGGACCGGATGGGACTGGCGGGCGGCGGCGGCGGCGCGCGTGGGCTTAGCCTTGAACCCAAACACATCTAGGTCCTCCCTCCTTTAAACACATGGGATACCCCTTGGGGTCCCAAACCCTTTACCACATTAGAGACTTATATAGTGAGCAATTCTTCCTATTCCCACCGATGTGGTAGATTTGTCCCACACCATAATTCCATGCCTCAAACACCTTACTTCGTGGACCAATATCTCTTTCATTTTTCAACGAAATTTGACGATTCTTGGCCCTACGGTCATCTACTCACTTCGTAGATCATGCATGTGAGAAGAGACAAAGCCTCCAACATGCGGAACACTAGTGTTTAATTCATTAAATATATGTGGACGCACCTCCCCGCCAAAGGAAAATTTCCAACAATCCCCTTTATGAAAGAGAGATTATGGCGCACGTACAAGGTGCCTACTTTCAGCAATCTTTCAGCGAAAAGATATTTCATCAGGAGAGGTAGCTTCCGCTTTGAACCTTCCCTAGTTGAATACCATCGGACTTAGTTACTGCGTGGTGAACGTGATGTCTTGAACCGTCAGTGTTTAGTGTAAGCCAAGACAATGATAACAACACAATAACTCTTCTTATTCGTTTTCATTCTTACGTTTTTGTCCGTTGTGGCAGTGGACACACTTGGATTCTTAAGTGCGTTCATTTGAGGCGGCCATCCTCGCACTTAAATAGGTGATGTCCTACAAGGTATCCTGCTATACCCCACTTCACAAGTGTTAGGAATCATTAAAAGTTTCCCCAACCTTAACCTCAACCGTTTGAGGATTGTTTAAAGGTTTGGAAGCTTAACCTTTACCTACCATGCAGGTAGCACTTTAATGTCTGTCGCGGGAACAACTTTAGATTCATGTTTTCGTACAGAAATCATCATCCGAAGTGCTTCTCGCTTCCACCGAAGCGATCAACTGAATCTTTTGCCACTTAGTTTTCCCATTGAACCAAATTCTTGGGATCTCCAATCAGTATGGTTGGGTTTCCACCGCAAAGGTTCGTATTGTTTGAATTTTAAGCCCATTCCCCTAGACACTCAGAACACTTGATCTCCTGGTAGTCCCTTAGTTAGTAAACAAAGAAGTTATACCCGAGATGATCAACTGCCATACAGTCTTATGTCTCCGACAGATCTGACGGATATGTCCAGACGCCGTCATCCGTGTCCTTCCTGAAGACGACCGGCTAGCCATAGTGTATAACTGCTGAAGGCACGAGTTTCTCCCAATAAGGGACGTCCTCTAAGGAGTCATGAAGTTACTCAACTTCTTTCATGCTTTGTATAAAGCGATAAACTCCGATTCATGATGAATCGGCCGATGCAACTTTGCTTAGAGGATTTTCCAAGACCCACCATACACATTTACTTGTGGCTTTGATTATCTTCATAACTGATGTCCAGTTTGCATCACTTTGTTCTCCCAGAACCACTGGACATCCAGAATACCATAATCCGTAGATAAGCGAATAATTCAGATATCGTCATATCCGACTTAACGCCTTCTATAGATCATTTATTAAGATCATCAGTGAATCTGAGTTCAACTGATCTGTTTATAGGCCGATACCAGGTCGGTTGTAGTGTGTACAATACATTGAACTACACGTGACCTGTGCATATCGCTCATTGTCCATGGGTGCACCATGATTCCAATCAGTTCTATGATTCATATCCCTTGGTGGCTTCAATGAGACCGTCAACTATCTCACAACTGAGTTTGTAGTTAGACCAGTCCGTTAGATGTCTTAGAGATCTAATTCCTAAGAGGTCATCTGTGATACCCATATCTTTTGTTTTGATATAATTTCAGACTGTTGGTTTTCCAACTGTTGACTTTCTAACTTCAGAGTCAATGTTTCTGTAGTCAGATTCATTATTTCTGTTTTATCTTAAACTTCCATGACTAAAATGTAAACATTTCAGGGACCAAAATGAAAGTTCAGGAAGAAGCCCAACAGTCCAGCAAACCAACTATGATTCTCTGATTCTCTTCTTCCAACTCTCCGGTTGGGAAGGCTGTTTCAACATCCATGACACGCAAGACTACAACGGCCTAGGATGTTAATCTACTCACATGGGAGCACATGTACAAGTAGCCGAGGCTTTAAACTCGTCAGTAGATCCATCTACTTTGTACTCACTTTTGAGTATCATTTTTCACAACCCAAAGGTTCTTTTCCCGGAGGAAGATCAACCATCACGCAAGTACGGTTCTATATGATGGAATCTATTTCTCTCTTTGTAGCTTCTTTCCAAAGCAACGCTTTTGGAGATGACAATTATTTGTTAATTGTCCATGGTTCATTCTCAACCATACAAGCTAGAAGGACTAGAACAAGTCTTTGTCCCCTTCTTTGCTCCGTCTCGGTTCAACATCTAGAATCCCTAAGTTCTGCAGATCTGGAATATTAAGTTTCGGATAGTCAGCAACTTTCGAGTCCTGTAGATACTTTAACGCCTAGTTAGGACGATACCAGACCTCGCGGGTTCTTGTTAACCTTGAGCAATTACTCCTTTTTCCTTTTCAAGAAAAGTTATCTTCTAAGAATTCAGCATTCTTTGATGCCAAGAGGCGATAAGCACTATTGTTATTTGCAGATCCAATGGATATGCAATCTACAATCTTAGGTACAACTTGACCTGTTTCGATATTCCAACTTTTACCAAGCCACCCCACATAATTTGGGCGTACGACTTTGCGTTTGGCTAACACCGTTGGACTGAGGTGAGTAATGAATAATCGTTTAATTAACGATGCTTCACATTCTTCCCCTCTATCACTACGAATTCCTCAATTCGTAGGCTTAGTTGATTTTCAACTTCTGTTTTGTAGCGCTTATTCGCTTCAACAACTTCATCTTTGCTTTTTAACAAACAAAGGATACAATATGTTGTACCGTCATCAATGAAGGTCACAACGTACTTGTCTCCCCCCACTATTTTGTATAAACTTTAAATCACCCATAAAGGTGTGACTAAGTTCTAGAGGAGCGGTGCTTCTTTCGCTATTCCTTTGACGGAATTTGGAAAGGTGATTTTATCTCTTCGCCTACCTCACATTCATTTTGAGGGTTTATGTCGAAAAAAGGCAACAATCTCAACTTCGCTAGCTTTTGAATGACTTTCTATTTAACGTGTCTTAATCTATGATAGCATAGATGCACGGATTACAAATATATCATTCATTTGGCTACAGACATACTGTACCATTCTTAGTTATTACAGACCTGTTGGAGTAGTCTCAAACCATCTTGACCAACATCGTCCCTTAAACCAAGTTAGGAACATGTATTACCTCATTTTAGAGTGATCCCATTCCTTGAAGTCCTTTTGAGGACAACATCTCCAGCCCCTATTATTTTAGAGGTGGTGTTTCTTCACATGAACAACCTCTTGCCCGTGGTTAGGGCGTAACTGGATCATATGTGATCTCGATACTCTGGCCCACTCCAGTTTCTTTGGCAGACTGAGTGTCCAATTTCTTTTCTGCCTTTCTTTAGGCTTTAAGATCATTTAAGACTTGGAAACTCTGGCCCACCTTACTAGGTGTCCATTACTTTTTCTATGAAATGAATTATGGCACCACTCCAGTCGCCCGTAGGCTTTGTATGACTGAGTGTCCAATATCATCATATCAAAGGAATTTTGGCCCACTCCAGTCGCCCGGAGTCTTTGTATGACTGAGTGTCCAATATCATCCTATGAAGGATCTTCTGCCAAATAGTGTGACAGGCTAGACGTCTTTAGCTTTTAGTCTTCTTCCGTTATGATTGGTGCCTAGACAATTGTTGGCGCTAACTTAAGAGTGGTAATAGTTTTTGCACAGTCAGTGAATCTTTCTCCCTCGTATGTGCGAACATACTTTACACACTTTTAATAATTACACTTAAAAGAACGGATCTTTTTAAGTCGTTTACAAAATCCAATCCTTAAACGGGAAGGAAAAAGAGATTAAACTTCTGATTTTAAAGCGTAAGGAATATAAATTATTTTGTGAAAATATTTTCATATTCCTCCTTACTTTAAGCCATTTTTAATCAGACATCATTTAATCTTTATTCTTGACAAAGAAGAAAAATAACTTATCCCAATTTCGGATTCTGGCCCACTTCAGTCACTTCATCGGACTGAGTGTCCATTTCCCCCTTACCATTATTCGGATCCTTTGTCTGGAACAGATATAGGCCTTCTGCTGCAAGATAGAATAACATCTTCAGTCTTCTCCTCTTGTCCCAGTTGACATCCTCAGTCTCTCGTGAGCGCTTGTTCCCACCACTCTTGGTAGCGGTGACACCATGAACACGTTCATCATCATCACTCTCTTCTACCAGAAAACCATTGCCATATCCAGATTTGGTCACACAACTTTTGACCGACATCTTTCGAACACTAATAGTAATACAATACGATCTTGTCTTAAATTGTTGGTACCCTATTGTACTTTATAAAACAATACGGGAAGTAAATAACTATTACAAGTGTTCTAAAGGATAAATAAATGGTCAATCTTCAAAACTGCGGCAAGCTTGTTGTGTCTTGAATCTTGATAACCTTGCAAGGCCAATGTTGAGAACTGTCGCAAGCTTGTTGTGTCTTGAATCTTGATATCCTGAAATCAAGAAACAACTAAATCTGGATGGTTACAACGTTGTGTGTTGAGTCGAGGGATTGCCCTCTGTCCTTAAGACAAGATTGCCCCGTATATATGCTTTTACGTTAGCGGGCAATAGTCTTCCAAGATAAAACAACACTTTAATCTCAACGCTACAAAGCCAATAGGTTGAGCCTGCCGAATAAAATAATTATGAATCGACTTGCTGAAGATATGGAAAAGGAAGGAAGAGTTTCTATCTTCTCTTCTGTTTTGTCTCTGTGTATATAGTGTGTCTCTGTTGTGCATATCTAGTGTATATTACACTGTATTTCGTCACTGTTTTTGGGTATTTTTGTGTGTTTTACTCACTGTTTCGTCGCTGAAATGTGGTGCTATTTTCGTGTATATTTCTGTCTGTATGTTTCTGTTATTCAGTCACGAATTGAGCCAAAAGAGACATCAATATATAGCATGGAGGAGGCTGCCCAACAGCCACAAACAAGGCTGTTAATAGCCATTAGTGAGGGCTGTTAATGACACCATTAGTGTGGCAGGTTTAAGGCTGATCATGGCTATTGAAGAGGGGCTGATTAATGGTCATGAAGGAGGGCTGTTTATGGAGTAGTTAACAGCCAAGTAATGGCTGGTTAATGCTCCAAAAAATAGTCCAAACGGTAGGCAGAAAGTTTCTGCCTTCCGTCTTTCCCAAAATCAACTTTTCAGAAACTCTATGGACCAAACTGTAAATATTAAGCAATTTGGGGTCCAAAAAGATAATATCAGAAAGTCCCCACAGCCCGAGACATGACGGGTGGGCGGCGGCGGCGCGCGTGTGGGCTTAGCCTTGAACTCAAACACATCTAGGTCCTCCCTCCTTTAAACACATGGGATACCCCTTGAGGTCCCAAACCCTTTACCACATTAGAGACTTATATAGAGAGCAATTCTTCCTATTCCCACCGATGTGGTAGATTTGTCCCACACCATATTTTCATGCCTCAAACACCTTACTTCGTGGACCAATATTTCTTTCATTTCTCAACGAAATTTGACGATTCTTGGCCCTACGGTCATCTACTCACTTCGTAGATCATGCATGTGAGAAGAGACAAAGCCTCCAACATGCGGAACACTAGTGTTTAATTCATTAAATATGGGTGGACGCACCTCCCCACCAAAGGCAAATTTCCAACGGTGTGTGTGTCAAGTAAAGTTTAATTACTAATGGTAAGGCCCTTTAATAGAGGTTTTTATCCAAATCTCGCCACACACACATATTCTAGACAATAAAACTCGCAAAAGCTTTCATATTCTTAAAAAAGCAATAGAAAAATAGACAATAATAAACTGATTTCTACAAGTTATTTACGATTTAAATTTTAAAACCATTGTCGTTATCTGCTGGAAATAAAAATAAAAAGAAAACACAAAAAGAATCTGAAACCACAAAACTAATATTGTGCATGAAAGTATTTATTCAAGTAAACGATTCAGTTATATTTTTCAAATTAAAGTCTTAGTAATCAAAAGAAAAAATAAATATAAGAAGAACACATGAGAGATGTTGTTTTGCTCCATACTTTTGGACACCTGCAAGTAGCATCTGAAAATCTATCAAAACTAACCAACAAAAACGTGCAAAAGTAATGAGAACTAAAATAAATTAAAGCAAATGAATACAACCCATAAAAATCATACAAATTTTTAAATATCGATTGCTGAAAAGTAAGGAGAGAAGACAGAAAAAGATAATGATAAAATTAAAATATAATCTTACAGAAACTTAAATAACAATGATAATGATAAAAAAAAATCTCGGCTTGCCTCTTCATATCTAACAGCTCCATATTCATTAGCTTGTTATAAAATGATTGTCATATATACATTAAATCAAGGATAAAATAAAAAGAAGAAAGGAGATTAAAAGAAATAATGTCTTGATTATTTTCATTAATGAAAGCGTATATATATAATTTACAATTTCTATAATATGGAAAATCATATTCCTATTCTACTCTCAAAACCCTATTCTATTTGTACAAGAATCCGACAATTATGGTAAGCATACAATACTAATTATATACAAAATATACAACTAAATATGTTACCATATACACGATATACACGGCTGTGTATGCCGTGTATATCACAGTTTCCCAATTGTTATGGGATTCCGTGATATACACGGTATACACAAGGTATGTGTATATCGTGTATAACCGTGTATATTTTCACACCCCCGCAGTCATAGCGGACAGTCTTCGTACGCTGAGATTGTCCCTAAAATTTTCAAAAAAGACCGAGAGAAGACCCTTTGTAAAGATGTATGCAATTTGATACCTGAAAGGGACATGTCAGACGCGTACTTGTCAACGAGCTACCTTTTCGCGAACAAAGTGAATATCCATCTCGATGTGTTTAGTGCGCTGGTGTTGAACCGGATTCCCAGAAAGGTAGACAACACTAATATTATCACAATAAACCAATGTAACTTTCTGAATAGAACAATGAAGCTCTAAAAGAAGATTACGTAGCTAACAGGATTCAGAGACCACATTGGCTACCCCTCGATATTCTACCTCTGCACTAGAGCGTGATAATGTAGACTAACGCTGGGTTACGGGGTAGGTGGGATTTAAGAACATTAGAATTTAGATTAAAATATCTTTTTGGTTTAAAAATACCCCGTTGACTACGGGTGACCGGTATATGACTCGAGGGAGAATTGGGCGGATTTTGGGAGAAACTCGGATGGGGGATGGACTGGTCAACAGGAATTGGGCCTGCTGGCCCAACACGGGAAACATGGCTTGGTATAGGAACATGAACATGAGTAGGTGATGGTGTGGGCATTAGGCTAGCTGGCCCAACAACTGAAACAGTGCTAGGAATGGGAACTGGGGCAGTGGGCTGGACCACTGGAACAATATTGAGGTCGGTACTGGGCCGGGTGGTTGGCCCACTGGGCAGATTCGACGAAATAGTAGGGCCAGCGAGCAGTGGGCCCACTGGAGGATTTTGGGCATGGGACAAAATTTGAGAAATGGTGGATAATATACGGTGAGACTTCGTCATCTAAAAAAATATATAAACTACCATTTCGATCTACACACACATGGCTAACCGCTATTGGGCGGAGCTTTCTCAATCCAAGCTAACTAATAGAAGAAAATAGAAGAAAGGAAGATCTTATAAGAGACTCACCCCATCTTTACATAAGCAATTTCTTGAACGGAAAAAATAGATGCTTTCATGGACAACTTTGACTTTAGGTATTTGCTTCATCATTAGCTGAAGAAGAGAGACATGAGGGAAGCTTAGTCTAATTGTCGGGACTATTTACTTTAGCAAACGAGAATTGGGTTTCATAAAAAATAACATGGCGACTAATTATGATTTTATTAGACGATAAATCAAAATATTTGTAACCACGATGATTAGATGGACAACTCAAAAATACACAAGGGGTAGAACATGTTTGAAGTTTGTTAATTGTAGTTGACGGAAATGGCGGATAACATAAGCACCCAAAGACCCTAAGATATGAGTACGAATGAATCTTATTATATAGGATTTGAAGAGGGGATAAAGATGCCAAACCTTTGGTAGGAAGTATGTTAAGAAGATAAGTAGTCATTTGTAGAGCATGATGCCAAAAGGAAGGGGTGTACAGAAGCATGGACCAATAAAGTTCGGACAATACTATTAAGGTACGAATTTTTTGTTCGGCTTTTCCATTTTGTGAGGAAGTATGAGGGCAAGAGAAGCGAAAAACTATGTCATTAGTATCACAAAAATCCCGAAACAACCCATTATCATATTCTTTTCCATTATCACATTGAATATTTTTTATTTCCCGGTCGAATTAGGTACGGATGAATGCTCTAAATTTTAAGAATGTGGAAAAAACTTGTGATTTTTTTGCTTACGGAAAGGTCCATAAAAATTAGAATAATCATCCAAAAACAGAACATAATAACGATGGCCCACATAACTTAAAACGGAAGATGTCCATAAATCGCTATGAATAATATCAAATGACTTTAAAGTACAAGAAGTAGAGGCTACAAATTGTAATCTAATATGTTTTCCTAGAGGACAGGATTGGCAAATTGTAGTACTACGCGTACCCTTACAACAAATAAAATTGTTCTTATGTAAGGAAGAAACAATAGACGACCTAGGGTGACCCAAACGTGCATGCAATAAGGAAGGAACTAGAGCTGCAAAAGTAGATGTCAAGGATTGGCTCGAGAGACCGGATGCGGGCGTGATATGATAAAGATCTTCCCTACTATCACATCTCATGAGAGTAATCCCCGTCTTGAAATCCTTCATAGAAAATCCAGAAGGATCAAAATCAACAGAAATCCAATTATCAATGGTGAATTTACGGACATACACCAAATTTTTAATTAAGTTAGAGGCATGAAGGGCATTTTTCAAGACAAGAGGTGGATGGAGGGGAGACAGTTTTATGACCGTAACCAGGAATTGGAATTGAGTTGCCATTACCAATAATTATGCCACGATTGTTGGTCAAATTGGAATAAGACGAGAGAGTACCTTGGTCGGACGTTATGTGAGAAGTGGCACCGATGTCCATGTACCAATTAGCGTCTGAGGGATTTAATCCAATTATGTGCATTACGGCTTCTATGTCGGTTGGGGTAGCACCCGCAGCATGGTGGGCCTGTGGAGGTCGAGGCATAAGCACACCCGCTTGTTGCCCCGACCCAGAACTGCTTCTCAGGTACCACAGTTGACCCAAAAAAGTGGGCCTGTTGTTATTGGGAATTTGGGCCCAGTTTCCTGGGAAGGCATTCGGCGGGTAATAGGGGTTGTTGGGCCTAGGGCCACTGGCCCAATTCCACGGCCATGGATTCCAGGGCTGTGGCCAGTTGGCTGGCGGCCCACTGCCCCGAGGCCCTTTGCATCCAGTCCGGTTGACATACCCGTTATTGCCACCTCGATTTCCACCACAATTTTTATCATTATTTTTGTAATTCTGACCTTTTTTGCCGCCACCGTTATTGCGATGTTGGCCGGAATTATCGGAGACGGATGGAGAATAGTCAGACGCGGTCATCATGACGACAGAAGGAACCCAGTGGCCGCCTTCTTAGCCAAGCATGGTTCTTCGAGGTGAGCATAGAACGAGCTTGATAGAACTGCGGAAGAGGATTGCTCTGACAAAGAAGCGTACCGACGCCACTATAGGCCTCAGATAGGTCGGCAACCATTTGAAGGACAAAACGATCATTGATAACGGGCGCACCAACGTTGTTGAGTTGGCCCGCCAATTCTTTCAACCTTTTGCAGTAAGCTGAAACGTTAGGGAAGTCTTCCATATTGACGTGAGAGAATTCCTTCTCAAGTGTAACAGCCCGAGAATTCTAATTATCTTGGAATATATCACGTACTCTATTCCAAGTATCCATCATCGTAGCGTCTGGTTTGATAATTGTTTGCAACAGGTCGGTAGAGATAGTTGAGTAAATCCACTGAAGAAAGGTAGCATCAAGGGTCGTCCATAATTTAGGATCATCCTCGGGTTTAGGCACCTCCGTATTAGCAGGAGCCGAGGGAATTATGTGATGGAGGACTTGATGCGAGCGTGCGTGAACTTTGAACAGTTCGGCCCACGTCGCGTATTGGATGTTTTCTATTTCAAGAACGATAGGGATATGGTTCTTGATGTTAGAAATAGTAAGGGCAGGGTGAAACGTGTTCTTAGTCATAACAACGCAAGACGTGACATAGGGATTTGGAAGAAAATTTGGGAAGAGAGAAGGGAATAAAGTGCATGGAAATCGAGAGTATATTCTCGGAAATCGAGGCACGAGAAGGAAGTTTTTGGAGAGGAAATATTTGACCTAGACTTCTGATACCATGAAAGAAATAATTCTTTGATTATTTTCATTAATGAAAGAATATATATACAATTTACAATTTCCATAATATGAAAAATCTTATTCCTATTCTACTCCCAAAACTCTATTCTATTTGTACAAGAATCCCACAATTATGATAAGTATACAATACTAATTATATACAAAATATACAACTAAATATGTTACCATATACACGATATACACGGCTGTGTATACCGTGTATATCACGGTTTCCCAATTGTTATGGGATTCCGTGATATACACGGTATACACAAGGTATGTGTATACCGAGAGATAAAAAGAATAAAAGAATCTTACCATGAGAAGAGTATATCAGAAGTATGATAGGTAATATGTTTTTGTTAATTATAAATAAAAAATTAAAAGGTAGAACTAATTATATTTCGATAAGAGGATGTGAAGAATACTTGGAAAAATTATATAAATTAGGTGAGGAAGAGATTACGAAATAAAATAGGAAAGGAAAAGAAGAGCAACGAAAGAAAAAGGTTAGTAATTAATTCTTCAATAGCATGATTATATATTTTTCAAATATTCTTCACATCGTCTCATGAAAACATAATTAGTTCTGCTTCTTAATCTCTTCCTGTTTTGAGAATAAGTAATGGTACCTATACTTAAAAAACTTCAAAACAAATTGCTTACGAAATTCGCCATTGTTCTCCAGTAGACACATGAAATGAGATAAACAATTGTAAAGAGAATTAATTAGCACCATATCAAAAGAAGAAATAATAGAAACGGCTGAGAAAGAAATACAAAAGATGAGAATTAAGATATAAAATCTGTTATAGAAGACATTTAGGGTGCAATAACTTATGAATTAATGAGGCAACTACTGAAATTTCCTAAAATCATATGATAGGAGAGTAAAATCCCAATAAGGGAATAGGAAAGGTTGGATTATTGTTTTCAATCAGATGTGCCCAAGGGATGCACCATTGGGGCACTTTTTCTTACGGTTCGATTTAGATAGCAATTGTTTTGGTAATTAATGAGGCCAACTATTTAATTGTTTTAATATATTACATTAATAGGGGGAAATAGGAAAAAAGTCCAAAAAAAGGAGAAAAAAGGATAAATGAGTTTCTTGCCGAGAGGTGCCACATCACTTTTTCATTGCCTAGCTTTATATATATATATATATATATAAACAATCCCGCCAAATAATTTGGGTAAATTTTTATTTTTCTAAAATAAATCAATAATATCAAATCGAACCAAATATATATATATATATATATATATATATATATATATATATATATATATATATATATATATATATGAAAGGGCTACCGAAATAGATTCATATGAAAGGGCTACAAGTAAGACCTAATTAAATCTACTTTATTACACTATTGAAATTAAATTGATTCAGCAATATTCAGGGCACCAGCGAATAGCGATATTTCTTTCTTTACCCCTTTCACGCAAAAAAGTCAACAACCAAATTTTGGTCAAACAATACACGCTACGACTTGGGTACTTCCTAGTTTTTCCTGTCATTCGAGAGATATAGTACATAGGGATGGCAATTGGGCGGGGCGGGGCGGGGCGGGGCGGGTGCGGGTATTCTTCCCCGCACCTGTATCCGCCAGAAAATTTTATACCCGCCACCTTGGCAGGTACAATTTCAACATCCATACTCGCCTAGGCGGGTATATTTTTAAATCCACACCCGCTCCACCACCCAAGTGGATATCCGTCACCCGCCAATACCCATCTGTACCCGCCTGCAAACATTTCTCTATTATCTTCTTCTACTCTTTTAGCAGTAGTCAGTTTTTATCTCTTGGGCATCACTGTTATGTTCAGTAAATAACATAACGAAACAGATAAAGATAGAGATTTAGGAAATAAAAGAAATGACAAATAAATAGAACCAACAATAGTCAAACTCAAACCAGTAATATTTTCAAGTACACTCCAAATAAATGAAAAGATTAAAAACCCAAGAATTGCTAGTAATGGTTCAGCTTCTAGCTGCTTTAACTGCTGGTTCTTAACCCCAACTCCCCAAGTGCAACACCAAGTGAAATAACCCCAAGTGCAACACCAAGTGAAATAACCCCAAGTGCAACACCAACATAACCAACAATAGTCAAACCAGTATAGTTAACAAATGACAAAAACAAATTGATCCAAGTTAGCAAAGAAGAATATCGATTAGCAAAGACTGCGGCGAAGAACATCAATAAGCCAAAGATCAACATTAGCGAGGCCAAAGAAGAACATCGATTAGCAAAGAACAACATCGATTAGCGATAAGCCAAAGAACAACATCAGTTAGCAGCAGCAACATCAGTAAGCCAGTTTTAATCACATCAGTTAGCAGTAAGCCATCAACATCAGTCGACTTCTTCCTCAAGTTCACATATTTCCATCTCCTTGACATCACCACCACCTGCATAATGTATAAAGTATAAACAAAGTAATTAGAGTCTAACTTCAATTTAATACAACATAAATAATTTAATCAAATTAATGTTACCTTTAATATCCGTCCAAATCCAGTTTTGAGCACACATTAATGCCTCCACCATTTCCGGAAGAAGTCGACTACGATAAGGATCAAGTACACGTTCACTAGTGCTAAATGCGGATTCCAATAGGACAGTAGAAACTGGAATGCTCAATATATCCCTTGCTATTTGTTGGAGAACGGGATAATTATTTCCATTTGTTTTTCACCAATTAAGAATATCGAAATCATCCACAAGTGGTACAATTTCAGCTTCCAAGTACTTCTCCAAATCAGATTTTAGTCCAACTTTACTATTGTCTTGTGACACAAATTGTGCAAACTCTTGCATGTATCCCATTCTCATACTACTTGTAACATCAGTTGAAGACACGTGGCTACTACTAGCTGGATTATTACCATTTTTGTGCTCATACTCATCCACCAATTCCTTTAGAAAATCATAAATCATTTTTACCTCAACATCAACAACAAGCGTATCATAAATTTTAGCAAAGTAAAACCGAATGAGAGTCATCTTGAACCTAGGATCAAGTATAGTTGCCACGCCCATAAGACTATTAACATCTAACTAATACTTATTGTATTTATCTAGCATTACCTCAACCATTTTTTCTATATAAATGGTAGGTGAGGACAACCAGTTGGTTAATAAGATTCTAATCTCACAAATTCTAGGAAAATAAATATTGGCAGTCGGATACGTCGAGGCAAAAAATTGATGTGTAATATCATTAAACACTTTCAATAGTTCACATATTTTCACAACCTTATCCCAATCTTCACTAAGTGGTGGATTTTTGTACAAATTATCTCACGCACTTAAAACAACAAACACCTCCTTAAACTTCATAGCAACTAGAAGCATGTCATACGTCGAATTCCATCGAGTTTTACAATAAAGTATAAGTGATTTTGAACAATCAGAACAACTTGCTTAGCTACTTGTTCAAATTTTTGAGCTCTCTTATGTGATGAAGTCCAAAAGACAACACTTTTCCTAATTCTTTCAATACCCTTTTTGAAAACGGCACATAAGCCATCTTGAACAATCAAATTAAGTATGTGTGCACAACAACGCATATGAAGAAAATGCCCATGCAACATCAATGAACCATAAGGAAACTCCAAATGCAAGAAATTCATCATCGCATCATTTGTAGTGCAGTTATCAACCGTTATAGAAGACAATCTAAGATCAAGATTCCAAGATTGAATGTATTCTTTTAAAGACTCGGCAAACACCTCAGCTGTATGCGGTGCCGGGATATACAAGAACCTATTAGATTGATATGAACATAATACTACTATTAAGAATTTTGAAATAAAAACTTACACAATCACATAATCATAAAAGACCATACCTATCAAATAATCACAACCAGTTACCACATTACAACTTACATAATCAAACAAGAAAGAGTACCTGATGATTTGACTTTGGAGTTTCCATGAATTATCAACGAAGTGTGCGGTGACAACCATATATCCTTTTTTTTTATAGTTTACAGTCCACATGTCGGTAGTCAAAGCAAACCTTCCTTTGACTTTCCTTAACAAAGCACTTATACTCTCTTTTTCGACATTGTGTCGTTGGAGAATGTATTTTTTTGTTGTGTTGCGGCAGGGAACATTGAAACCTGATTGAAGAGTATTAGAGTACTTTCTAAAGCCATAATGCTCAACCATGCTTAGTGGGTATTCATGGAGAATAATCATTTCTGCTAAGTCTTGTCTCGCATTATCTTGGCGGAACTCATACGGGGACAATGTCAACGCCTCATTCGTATCACAAGGGCTAGCAAGTGTACCAAACATCCTTGTTTGTCGGAGATCCATGCATTTCTTTTTTGAACATTTACTTGGATGCTCTTTCAAGTGACTTGTTCCAGCTCTCGGTCCTCCAGCAAGTTGCTTCAAACAATGGTTGCACTCCGCTTTTATTTCTTCCCCTACTCGTTTCCTTGTAAAATTATCCCAAGCTTTTGATGTATGTCTACTGGTTCGGGGCAAAACAGAAGTATATGCAGAATTAGTTTGCTCTTGCTCTCTTCAATTTCTTTACCTTTTCCCACTGTATTCGGGGTACAACTTGCCATAGAAGGATATGATGGTTTTGAGGAAGACATAGTAGTGGCATTACCCTTGCTTGCCATTATTACCTATGCAATTACATATATATAGATTAGGACAACATTGAAAAATGTTAAATTTATTTGAGGCAGAACAATAATCAGTAATCAGTAATCAGTAATCAGTCTATAGGATCAGTAATCAATCCATAAAATTGTAATCAGTAATCAATCCATAAATTTGTCTGAGGCAGAAAACTAATGAGTAATCAGTAATCAATCCTATAGTTCATCTAACACTAATCATTAATCAATCCATAAATTTGTTTGAGGTAGAACACTAATCAGTAATCAGTAATAGTAATGGTTGTGCAATACATACTACTCCAGCCAACTTCAAATAGAGAAACAAAAGGGATGTATTTTCCCAGTGAGCATACAAAACACATAGTCCTATCTCTCGTTCAAACAACTTCAAAGATCAAGTATGACCAAAATGTTAATGCATTTTTACCATCAATAAATAGGAAAATATTATTAGTTTATCAAATGAGACCCAACACATATTTCTTGTTAATGGTCTGACTAGTTTATCATGCTTCGACACTCGACAGTGAACAAAATATAAAGGAAAAGGTTTAATTTTTTTCGATAGACTAACCTTTTTAGTGTAGCAAACTGAGGCGGAGCGAACTAATGGCCGATGGGTTTGGGTGCAGCGAACTAATGGCCGATGGGTTTGGGTGCAGCGAACTAATGGCCGACGGGTTTGGGGGAAATAAGGGTTGGTCGATGGTCGATGGACAATGATGGGTTTTGGGGGAAATAAGGTCAATGGTCGATGGGTTTGGGGGAAATTAGGTTGATGGTGATGGACTGATGGTCGATGGCCTATGTGTTTGGGGGAAATAAGGTCGATGGTCGTGGTCAATGGTGATGGACTGTTGGTCGATGGCCGTCGACCGATGATGGGTTAAGAGTTAAGGGTATCGGCCGATGATGGGTTAAGAGTTAAGGGTATCGGTCGATGGTTGATGGCTGCTAAAGTTGAACTGCTAAATGCTTAAGAGCTGAACCCTAGTAGTCTAATATTAATTAAGGGTATTGGGCTTATGGATGGGCTTACAGAATACAGACTACTAGTCTAATATTATTGGGCTTATGGGGCGGGTAGGCGGGGGAGGTGGGTGGGTATCAGGCTGGTATAACTGCAAAACCACCACCTACCCGCCTACCCATGGCGGGTACATTTTCAATACCTATACCCGCCTACTACCCGCTAAAGTTACACCCATACCCGCCCCAACTGGAGCGGGTGCGGAATCCGCAAATTATACTCACATGCCATCCCTAATAGTACATGCTACGACTTGGGGGCATATTTTGCGCATTTGCATACTTTTACTCTATGACTGTTGTGTGGGATCATGGACGACACTGGTGAGTAACTACCTACATCAGTGAACTAAATGAGCATACAATTGCTGGTGTAGACATTAGTGATATACTACTGCCGGAAATTAAGGGTGACGGTCAGTGGCGGAGCTAGTAAGGGCGAGAAGGTTCATTCGGCCCCTTCAGCGAAAAATTACACTGCATATATAAGGTTAAATTTTTTTTATGTATATTTTAGTAGAAGTCTTAGCTTCTTCGTATGTTTACTTATTTATATTTTTGAATCTCATAGATAAAAATTCTGCTCCGCCACTAGTGACGGTGATGATTCACCAATTGTAGGATCAAAGACTTCTTGTTTTAGCTTGTGTTCAGCAGCGCGTGGCTTGACAATGGTTTTAGTTGAACCTTTAAGGTCCAGATCGTTGTATTGGTCTTTGATCCTGGTCCTTATCTTGATTTTGATATGTTTGCTATGTCGTTTTGTCCTTCATTTTCTGCCATCTCTGTGATTTTTATAACGTGGATCAAGAAGATGTTTGGATGACAACCAACCAACAATTTGCAGCATGTCACCAGACTCTTCTAGTCATTGATCGATCCAACTCATCGTCCTACACGATTCAAGTTGGTTTAGTCCCAGAAATACTAAAAGCCAGCCAACAAATTGGTTTATTCTAGATTGTAAACCATGGCATATCGGACAAGCTAACGGATGATATGATGCACTTATTTAAGGAGTTGTTTGGCGTATCTACCAATGTGAACGAAAACTTTGGTTCTGAGGCTTCAAATAAGAGTTGTTACAACTTACTGTTGGGTTTAAATGATAGATTGAATGGGAAATAGAGGGAGTTCCCTCTTGCTCTATAAAATAATAATTTGTCCCACATCGGTAGTGGAAAGAAAAGTGGGAGTTGTCCCACATCGGTAGTGGAAAGAAAAGTTCTTCTACTTATAAGTAGAATTACTCATTCTTGTCAGTAAAAGGGTTGAGGGGGCAAGGACCCCTCGCGCCGTTGTCGTCGCTCGCTTTCGGCCGCTTCGCCGGCCGGCCGGCCGACTTCGGCCGGCCGGCTTCGGATTCGGATTCGGATTTGGATTTGGATTTGGTCAAATGATCTGATTGATTGATAATCTTTTTGGACCAAATTTTCTTTAATTTTTAATTATTTAATTAATTATTATTTAATTAAATTAATTAACTTATCCAATCCTACCCGTTAGTGACCCTGACCCGCGACCCGGCCGGCTCCGCGTGTCTGACCCGCGACCCAATTTCTTTCCCACATTTAAATTTCCCACCAATTTTAGTGACTGTTCAGAAGGGTTGCAAACCTTCAGAAACAGTACTTCCATGGCTATAAATTTGTTTGATTCCTCAGAATTTTACTTACTAATTTTCTGAACTACAAAATCTTCTTCTTCTTCTGCACGAATAAATTCTGTGTGATATACTACTGTTGAGTGGTTCGCCGCTACCAGAGTTTGGAGTACTACTATTCTGGTAAGATAATCGTTCTATCCTGGGAGGGGATATTCCATCAACCTCGAGTACTGTGAGGGGAATAATTTTCTTAAGGACACACTTTGAACTAAGTGGGCTCGATTATATTCTGAAAAATTATTCTTATTTTTTCAACACTAATTCTGTTTATTTTCAGTGTTTATTGTTTACTGATTTTTTGGAATACAGATTAATAACAATCTTAAGGAAATTATATTTTTAGATTAATCTGTATTCTGTTTTGGAGACTAAAACCTGTGTGGTTTTCTACTCCGTATGAAATTTCATATTCTAACTTGAAGAAATAAAAATTTCATTGGAACATTAAAGTTCATACTTGTACAACGATTTGAAGAACATAAAAACTTCATCGTTGTTGTATTCTGGTTTGGAGATTAAAACTTGTGTAGTTTTCTACTCCATATGAATATTAGTATTCGACTTCGAAGATATAAAAACTTCGTTGGAAAACTAAAGTTTCATAATTATCTTTGCGATTTGAAGAAATAAAATATTCATCGTTTAAGTCCGTGATTGAATTGCTATTACGGTTTTATTAACTAAAGCAGTTTGTCAATTTGTGATGACAAACAAATAATGGCAATTGAGACTGGAACTACCTCTGCGAATCGCACGGTGATTACTCCTACAACCTGCATCTGTGCCACCGGCTGAGAAACCTGCGAAGTTCACCGATGCCAACTTTAAAGGATGGCAGCAAAGAATGTTCTTTTGACTTACCACCCTTGGTATGCAAAAGTTCACTAGTGAGGATCCTCCCGTGCCTGCCGCCGACATGCCTGACAACCAACAGTTCATGGTTACTGAGGCTTGGAAACAGGCTAATTTTTTGTGCAAAGGCTACATTTTGAGTGCCTTAGAATATGACTTGTACAACGTCTACAGTGCAGTAGAGACCTCCAAAGAACTATGGAGTGCACTTGAAAAGAAGTACAAAACTGAAGATGCTTGCTTGAAGAAGTTTGTGGTTGCCAAATTCCTAGACTACAAAATGGTGGATGGAAAAACCGTTGGAACCCAAGTTCAAGAGCTTCAACTTATCTTCCATGACCTTATTGCT